>CM070520.1:29578505-29987213 GCA_036346375.1 Guadua angustifolia
AATAATGCTTTAGTGTATTCGGGAATAAGCTAAGAAGTGATTAGTTAAGTACTATGTTTTTACTGTGTTATTTATATTTCCACATAAGTTACAATTTTTATGCCCTAAATTTTGAGCTTAAGTTTCTCCCTTATTTTCAATTTAGCATTTAATTTACTGCTCATTAATTATTAACCGTTTACGCTTCCGCAATTAAGTACTTGATGTCTAATGCTCAATATTTTTGATCATGTGATTAATTTTGTTTCTTTTAATGTATTCTACTCTAAGACAATGTGATTATGATTAATTAAATGCTTCATGACTATATACTAACCAACGTCTTTTATGGGTCATGTGACATTTAATTAATTCCCATATTAATTAAGTTATTGAGTCTTTTCAAGCATTTATAAGATAAAGATTACATTATAATTAAGATATCTCTAATTAAGATGGAACCAACGAGAAGTCTTAGTTAGAGATTTAATGAAGTTTTGGGATTACGTTGTGGCCATAATTGCATTCTGACCAAAGTTGTTTGCAATTGTGTACCATCCCCATAGATTAAGTTCTTTTCCGTTATGTATCCAAAAGGTGATACGTTTTGGAACTGTAGTCATGTTTTGGGATTACGTTGTGACGCACGGTTATTTTCTGACCAAAGTTGATTATAGTCATGTGTCATTCCCATAGCCTTTCTAATCAAAATGGAACCAACGAGAAGTTTTGGTTAGAGATTTTATGTTGATTTAAAGATTACGTTTTATGGCTCATGGTTACAAACTGACCAGCATTGTTTGTGATCGTTTGCTATCCCCATTAGTGAATCTATTTATTCTTCGTTTTCTACAAAAAATGTGATGCGAAGATGGACTGTTGATTCTTTCCTCATATTAAGTTTTTCGTTTTACCTAATGGTGAAACGAATTAGAATTGTTAAGCTTTGTCATTAGCATGTTATTAACCTGATCAGCGTAGGGTTAATTTCATGATAGAAAATCATTCACATTTTGTAGATATTAAGTAATGATCAGTGTTACATCCCTATTATCAATTCAGCCATAAGTTCTTCAGCTATTTCTAGTATCCTAATAAGAAATAGAGTAATTTATTAGCATATTATTCTTGAGGTTATTGATTACGCACACAAATATAATGTTGATGATTAGCTCCCATTAGAAAAAGCATATAATAACTTAGACATTGACAAGAATTCAATATTCCGATGACTAGTGGGAGCAATTTTAAACAAATATCCCTTTTAATCATAAAATTTAGGATCAGGGGGAGTAATTCTCCAATTAAATTATGACTATATGGCAATAGTGGAAAAGTATTATGATGCTACTTAAAAGTTATTATTAGTATATTGTTCATAAGAATGCTTAAAGTCAATGAGTTAGGACATGAAAATTATTGGAGTCTTTCTAATTCACTTCATTACGTCATTTATAAAAAATGTAACAACAATAATAATGCGAAGTGAACTATGATTGTGCCCATGAATGTGTGCATTCATAAAGAAAGTTGGCTACATACTAAGATAGAACATTGTGTTTCTGCTGCCAACATTACCTCAAGACTATGAAAGTTTTAAAGCGAAGCCTTAGAGAATGAATAGGAGGCTAATGTTGAAGCTGTTGGAAGTTTTCCATCAGTACTAAGTTATGTTTTCATCCTCCATTCTAATATTGTAATTTGCTTATACTTTTATAAATTATTTAGGGAGTATTAAGTATGTTGCTAACTTTATTGGCTTCACTAAAGTAAAATATTTATGAGAGTTCATCGAAATTGTGGTATTGACGCTTGTACCACATTTCGAGGGGGAGAATGGAATGTCTCATTAAAAAAAGAGAGAGAAGCTTCATTATGTGAGACATAAACCCCATAAACAAAACAAATTATTTACTCTATTAAAGTTACTCTCCTTGTCAATAAGTTTAATGGATGGGAGGATTAAAGATAATTAATGTCAATACCTTACACTCTTTAAAAAAAAGATACTTATAAAGCTTCCATCTAGACTAAAGGGTAACACTATTTTTTAAACCACTGAGTTGATAAAAATGTTGATTCTAGTGGGAGCTTTGAGGTAAGGTAAAACTATACTTGACACAATCGTGCTTATGTTCTAATGTTGATAGTCTGAAAGAATAGCAATCCTTGTCTCTAAAAGTTCCATCTCCAGTTGATTCTGGAGTTTATGATAATGCGAGCCTCACATAAAGATACCTTAAGTTTTAACCTTAAGACCAGTGGGAGTAAATTTAACATCTTAGCTGATTATATGGGTTTAATTGTTTATATAGACGATGCCTTGTTGGTTATAGTAATAGGGACATTAATGTTTGTCTTGGTGATGTCTCTCATGTTTTGACTATTAATATTCACCAAGATAGGCCCAATATTAAGGAAGTTTACTCCGATTATTAAAGGCGACAAAAGTTTTTCTTACGTTCCGCTGTTATGAACATTATGTATACTTAAGTTTGTATGCGCCATTATTTAACATTTGTAACCAGGATACTTGGCAGATATTAATCCAGAACTGGACCACTGGAAAACTACTAAAGACAACTTTGCATCATAGGTAAAGTGCTAATGATTACATGCTCACATATAAGAAGTCTGATAATCATAAAGTTGTTGATTATTCAGACACTGATTATGCAAGGTGTGTTGATATTAAGAAATCCACATTAAATCAAATCTTCAACCTTGTAAAGAGCCATATTGTGGAATGGCTCTAGTCAATATCTTAAAGCATCATTAATGATACAAGCAGATTTGTGGCATGTCATAAGACTATTAGGTAATAAGAAATCCACAATAGGCTGTTGTGGTTTAAGAATAAGAAAATTTATTTTTGGCTTAAGGTTTTATCCTGGAATTTATTATGTAAGAGTGCATTTTTGTTTCGAGTAACAACATGTCAAGTTGTGCTGCCAAACACGTGACGTTGTGAAAGATATAATCCAGAATCAAATTATTGATGTTCAGCCTATAAGAATTAATTGAGTATCATGTTTAATATATAAGTTTATATATCATATTTAGTTTAATGATTCCCTGTTAAAGGCTTGTTTCAAAATTAATGCCGGCATAAGACTTATTGACAGCCTATACTTCTGGGACAAATTGAGATCTCAAAATTTCGATTCTGGAAATTACAAAGTTTGTTTTCACTCCTTTTAATGTGCACATGATGATAAATGAAAACAAATTGCACAAAAGGACCATAAGAATAAAACCAACTCCCGTTAAGAAATAATTAATTATCCTGTCGAGATAGAATGATGCACTATAGATTCTGGGGTTGCAGCGGTGCTTAGATTAATCGCTGTAATGCTTTATCTTGGTGTACTATTCTGTTAAGTATGGACTTATGATATTAGCCTTCGATCAAGTGGGAGAATGTTGGTAATGATCTTCAGTTAAAACGGAAAGTCAGAAATTAAGGAAGGAGATCCGATTTTAGGGGCTAGGCCCACCTCAATCTCATGCAACGCGCAATGATCGGGAGCGCACCAGAAAAGGAATGGTTTTGGTCCCAGGTTCACACCGTGCATAAGTAGGAGTCCTTGAAATCCCTAAAGGATGATGAAAAATGAGATGTTTTGGGAGACCCTAACAAAATACCCTGCCGATCAAGGGACACGCACGGGAGTGGCTTGAAGGCCCTCACCACAGCCAAAGAAGGTCTCGGTGTCCTTTTTCTTCCTCACGCGGATCGGTGCTAGCATCTTCACCAGCTCGCCCTTGCTTCACCGACGACACATCAACCCCGACCGAACACTTTAATGACATCTTCTTCACGGGTCAGTGACTCATCTAAATTTGACTTCCGCATTACGCTTAGTGATCAAGTCTTAAGGCTAGTTCATGATTAGTTAAATTTTAAGTCTAACATAGGTAGGTAAAAATAAAACAAGCGAATACCTTGGAGTAGTCACGCTGTCTGACCTTGGAGTAGTCATGCTGTCTGATATAAAATAGTGGGGTAAACTGAGAAAGAAACTGGTAATGCAAATCTTTTGGGGGAAACCCTGGAAGCCCCAAGTCAAATCTGGAGGGTAAAGTTCATATGTTACTACCTCTTAAGGCACTCAAAAAGCTTAGAAGGAACTAGCTATCAAATGGAATACAGAAGACATACCGCAAGGTATCTAGTTCAAGATTGAAGAGAAGGGCCGGTACAGATGTGGCGAAATTTTCCTGAACAACAATGAATGCACAAAAGATGAATAAACAAAATGTGCAAAGAAAATCATTGTAATCTATGGATTCAATACTCCCTGGCATTTGCTTAGATGCTAGGCATTTCATAGAGAAAATAATGCTTCAGTTCATGCGGATATATGCGTTATAACAATGTTGTATGCTGATGCAGTCAGACAAACTGCGGCGGGTGGCATTTAATTTTTGCAAATTAATTAATATAAGGGCTTTTAACATCAGTGCAAACTAATTAATACTAAGATGGCATTGGCAATGGAGCGCTGTGAGATGCATGGAGTCTGATTAAGATTAGAGTGATCACCAATCTACAAGTTGGTAGTGGTACACTGGTGCTCTAAAATTCAAGTTCGAAAATCTAAAAAATGTGGAGTACATTGCGAAGTGGTTGTCTAGTACTCCTCTCTTTTTTTCTTCAGCTCCTTGATTCTTCATGATAATCTCAATCTGTACTAGTGAATGTAGCCTCAATTCAAACACAAACAGAAATGTTTGGTACGCTCAAATCCAACTATACCACCATGTGATCAAGCAATAAAGCCAGATCAACCAACAAATAGCACGAATCCAACTACACTACCATGCGATTTGAGGTAAAGAATAAGGATTTGGGAAACTTCACAGCAAGGGAAAGAACAAGAATCCATACCTAACTTGTTGATCTGAACCCTCCTCCTTCCCGGTGAAGTCTTTCGGCGGCTCCTTGCTCTTTCTCCTCTTCCAATCAGCAGATCTAGACCCTCCTCTTCTCCTTCCTAAGTACCTACAGCAAAGGAGCTAAGACACAACAGATGAGGAAGAGAACGAGTTCACAACAGACAAGGAGCAAAGAAGAAAGAGGAGGACACGAGAGGAGCCGACCTGAGAGGAGGCGGTGCGAGTAGAGGAGGTGCGAGAGGAGGCGGCATGAACGAAGGCGTTGTCACGAGAGGGGGAAGCGAGAGGAGGCGCTAGCACCGTTGCGAGAGGCTCAGTCGGGCGGGGAGGCAGTGTCGGAGGAGGCGGCGTGAGCGGAGGCTATCGCGAGAGGAGGCGCTGGCGAGCGGAGGCGTCGCGACGGGGAAAGCAAGCCCAACACGAGGAGTCGCGGATTCTTTCCCTATGGAAACGGGATGGATTGGGTCTAGAAATCCCTATCTAGTGGGTATCCAAATGCACTTCCTAACAGCCCAGGGAAAATTAGCCTAGTGAATTTTCAACCTAGGGAATGGGCCAGGATCCCGACCGGGATTTGGACTCCCAAACAAGCCCTTAGGGCTTCAAATTTACCCTTTTAACGCCCAACCTTGAGGATTTCAAATTTTCTCACCTAAATATTGCTTCCAAACAGAATATATATTGTTTTTTCGGGTAGTGGCAGTTTTTTTAGCCTCTGGAACAACAACAGAAGAGAGTTCAGCCCGAGAGTATAAATAACCTAGCGAGACACATCACAATTGATTTTTAGGTTAGCAGCGATTGTGATGTAGCACTGGGTACATCACAATCAGTTCTAACATTAGAACCGATTGAGATGCATGTATATCACTATCGATTCTCGCCTATATGCAAGAACATAAGAACCAATAGTGATGTGGGCATGCATGGCACATCTCTATCAGTTCGAACATTAAAACCGATTGTGATATGTCCAGTGTTACATCACAATCACTTCTAATCTGAGAACCGATAGTGATTATTATTAACGCCCCCTCCTAAGTCATCTATCATAATCGTTTTTCCTAAAAACTTAAGAACCAACCCAGATGAAACAATAATGATGTACTATTATGTAGTAGCGATTTACCCTTGAGGGGTGTTTTGGCTATAAATATAGCATCTATTGTACAAGAGAGATCAATCAATAATTAGAAAAGATTTCACTCCTATATCATTCATTCATCTATTGTGATTATGCTTCAGGTATTTATTTTTGATCGGTATTTGGATTGATCTAAGGCAATCATCTATATTATTCAACATGGATTCTTGTAATTTGTGCTTTGAAGTTAATTGCCAATAATATTTTGATACGAATATATGCCCCTATCTACTGATTAATCACCGTGGAAAAGCTGGGTTTCAGTTTCTTTTGGTTGATGTCATAGCTTAGGTCACAATGTGTAAGTGTTTCTTTGGAACGCAGGAATCCAAAACTGCACGAATAGGAAAAACACAGAAATTAGGTGGCACATCCAGTTGAATTCTTTAGAATTGTCATATAACGTATGAAATGTTCAATGTGCCGTTTGGATGCTTCAGAGGTAATTAGTGCAGGATTTTCGAGGGACACAGACATAAAGAAAAAATCCATGAGGTTAGAACTCATGTTAGATTTCCATCAAAATTCAATTGGATTTAGCATTCCATAGGAATTTTAGGAGCTCATTGCTTTTTGGAAAGGAGCTCGTACCAAAATTTTCCATAGTATTCTATTCGTACAAATTTTCACCATTTTCCTTTTGTCCAAAAAAAGGACTGAAGATTGTACGAGTCCTCATGTGTAGGGGTGCAATTGGAACGGATATTTTTCGACCGACCGACCGACCGAATCAATTCGGATAGCGATTTGAATAGTTTTTCGGATATTCGAAGAATTTTCCGGATACGGATACGGATAAGGATAGTTATATCGGATAAGGATACGGATAGTAATTATCCGACGGATACAGGAATATCTGAGTTTATAATCGGATAATATCCGGATATAAAATATGGATATTATCCGAAAACTTTAAAGACTTATCCAAGACTGTAAGTCTGTAACTCTCCAATCAAAAAGCACCAGTCACCAGAGTTTGGAGGCACTAATACCAGTGTACCAATACCACTCTTGGTACTCTACCAGTGCCAACTGCCAAGTGCCAAGTGCCAATTACCAACTACCATTCTACCAAGTGCCACACCTATCATCGCCAAAGTGCTAACGCATAAGTGCACCACAAGGCGCCCGATCTTGATGCGAACAAAAATTTACGCGTGCCAGACTTCCGGCTTGTCCACCTGGGCGCCACGCCAAAATCAAGGCAATACGACATTGCCACGCTGGCAGAGACCCAAAACCAAAAGCATAAAATCCCCAATCCATCATTCGTGCTCTCTTTCTCTATCTCTATTCTCTACTAGTCGATGGTCTCTCTCTCTAAAATCCCCAATCCAAACAAAACCTAGGTGAAATTTGAGTGGCTTGAGTTGAGGAGGCACCGAGGCGGCACCGACGGTCCGGCGCACCATGGTGGCTATAGCCATGCACCCGTGGTAGTAGCTATGGCGATCCAGTGACCAAGTAATTTGTAGGTCAGAGTTCCTTGACCACCTCTTGGTGGATGGTTGTGTTATTACCTTACGTCGTATATGCATGCACCTAAGCTGGTTAAGTAGACTAGAATTAATAGTGCATAAATTTGATATATTGTATTATATGATTCTATCATGTTTACCTTACTAGTTTATGACTTCTAATTTGCTAGTGCCATTGTCTTTGATAATTCTATTATGACTCTACATTTAGCTTTTATATAATCTCTAGTCGTTCATTATTAATTATTAATTATGTACAATGCAATTATAGTAAATTCTTGTACTATTTTCTTCACATTTTGTCAATAATTATTCATAACTCATAAATAATCTACCATTCAAGTATGTTACATGTGCAATAAATGATCTATATTTTCATGTATTATCGGCTAAAAATATTCGAAACCGTATTGAATCCCGGTCTTGTATTCGCCAGATTAAGTAAGTGATAGTATCCAGTATTATTCGCATTCGTATTTACATCCGACACCATTCGTATCCGACTTCGTATTCGATAAAAAATATGAATACGGATACGGGATGAACAATATCCGACCGTATCCGATCCGATTACATCCCTACTCATGTGCAACCATTTGCCATAATGAGTGAGTGACTATGCTACTTGAATTTTATCTCTTCACAATATAAGAAATCATGTTCTTTTTCCTTTGCTTAATATGAACCTAGAGGGCATTATCAGATTCAGAGATCCTTGGCCATACCGCCATCAAATCTGGTTGGCACCACGATGCAGCGGCAATAAATGACAGGCCGGTAACGATGCTGAGAAAATCGGGGTTGGGGAAATTGTGAGAGATTTGGGACTTCTCCTAAGTCGCGAATGCTCAATATTCCTACATGCATGCATCGCACGGTCATGATCAACTAGCTAGACAAACGAACATAGATGCGAGCAGCCACGAGACGAGTTTCTTGTGGATGCCTACAAATTAGCAGTTTTGTAATTCAAGCATCCAGCGCAACTCCTCTAGAAAAATACTTAGCTTAAATTATCGACCACAACAAAAATAAAAATAAAAAAGATGATAGAGTAATGGTAGCTTGATAGGATCTGATCCCTAAAAACTACCTTTCAAAATCATACACCAAACTTATGGTGTAGACAATTTTAGGCAATAGAAAACCAGAATTTGCCAAAATAATACGGAAACTGAACTATGTCCTATGAAATTCCTGTAAAAATCTTAGGTTGCAGGTGGAGCCTCATTCCCTTGAAAATGAGCACCATGATGCAAATGTTTGACCTGTTTCTTCCGTGGAAGCCCACATGTAGATCACAAAAGGAAGTCGATTTTGTTTCGCAAAGTACACTATCTCCTCCCATGGCACCAAATTTCCAACCTAACAAATCCATCAAGTCCACCACCCTCTCAGGTACTCATAACAAAACATCTCTTCAAAGCCAAGCAAGAAAAATTCTAAAGCGACATAAAAACAATTAAAAACAGTGTAATATTTTCATTTCAACGTAAGAGCAAGTATAATAAGGTTACGTAAGTGGGCTATAGAAGTCGTCACGTTAGATTTGAGTTGAGTTGGAGGAGAGAGGAGGGGAGAGAGAAGAGAAATTGCAGACTAATAATTTACCAAAAGACGAGCTCCAAAAAGGTTAGTGAGAGAATGAGAAGATGAAAGATGGGTCAGGTATTAATGCTCAATGTGTATGTATATTAACTATTATATGAGTGAAATTTATTAAATTCGACTATGATTTATATATCAATAACATAAAACCCACAGTTAGCTATATTATTAGTCTTCCTCTAAGCAACTGACCCAATGCACCGACAAGGCGACAACACCTCAACAGCCTGATAAAAGTGACAAGGACGTCAGCAAACAGCAAGCACAAAATAAGTCAATACCTACCAGCAGCCAGCCAGCCACCTAGTAGCAGAGGACAAGGCAATTTGGCAAGCAAACACATCACAGAAGAAAAGAAACAAATAACCAGAACCAAGACCTCATCCCAAGATTCAGGCTTTCGGAGCAAGTGAGCAACCTGATCCAAGAACCAAGGAGCAGAGGAGAAGATCTGGTGAAAGGAATCGGTAAGGAATTGGGAAGAAGACCAGATCAGGGAATCAGTAGGACACAATCGCACAGGAGGGGGTGAAGCCCACCAGACCAGATCAAGAAGTCGCCAAGAAGAAAGAAGCAGATACAAATGAGCAACAGTGGCGGCGGCGGGAGCAAGATGATGTCGCCGAAGCAGCTGCTGACCACGATCCTCATCATCTTCTCTACGCTCTCCTTCATCAAGCTGCTGCTCCTCACCAACTCCTCCGCCGCCACCGCCTCCGTGAACCCCCGCCGCTCGGCGTGGGACGATGACGGCGGCGGCAACGGCACCGCCAAAAACGGCCTGGCCTCCAAGGAGCTCGCGATGCTCCGCTCCCTCGTCGCCGCGCGCGCGCCGTGCCGGCTTCTCGTGTTCGGCCTCTCTCCACAGCTCCTCGCGCTCGCCGCGGTCAACTCCGGCCAGGGAGCCGCCACCGCATTCGTCACCGACAGCGACGAGGACGGGGACAGCGCACGGCGCGTGCTCGCGGGGCGCGGCGCTGGGACGGGCTCGGCCACCATCCACCGGGCGAGGTACCACGACGCGGCGGGGGAGGCGTGGCCGCTGCTGCGGCGCGCCCGGGCGAGCCCGGCGTGCCGGAGGCCAACGGGAACGGTGCGCAAGTCCGGGTGCCGGCTCGCGCTGACCTATCTGCCGCGGGAGGTGCTCGACGAGAGGTGGGACGTGGTCGTCGTCGATGGACCGAGCGGCGCCGGGCCCGGGGAGCCCGGGCGGATGGGGACGATATACACGGTGGCGGCACTGGCGCGCGCAGCGGCCGCGGCGAGGGGCGGCAAGGTGGACGTGGCTGTGCACGACGTTGACCGGACGGTGGAGCGGTGGTACGCTTGGGAGTACCTCTGCGAGGACAACCTCGTCGCCGCCAAGGGCCGCCTCTGGCACTTCCAGATCGCCGCCAGCGGGCCGCCGGACGCGTTCTGCTCGACCGGCCCCGTCCAGATATTGTAGGAACCACCGCACAACCGGGCCAAGAATCCAGGTCGCCGTCGGAGAAATTGCCCGTTCTTGTTCGTAGGAGCGCAATGCAGGCGAATCGGTGGCCGCATCACACGGGTCCTCTACCGGCATCGCTGGAGACACGAGCCGTTCTCGGAGACGACGGCGTAGGCGGCGTGGTTTGTTCATAGTTAGCTTGTGTGAAGAATTGAGCATTCAACTAGGTAGTAGATCGATGCAGTTTCGTAGCTGAATTCTTTGATGCGATGCAAGACAAGGAGAGACTGTAAACTAGTAAACTGAATTGTTCTTTACTTTCTTTTGTTTTCAACAATAACGGAATGACAATGCCACTAGCTACTTGAGAAACTTTTTGTAACTTCTAAGGAGAATTGAGCAACACATTTGATTTGAGATTTTTGTAAGAAAGAGAGTTCTTGCAGTACTAATGGAGTGCTAACAAACTTGTTTGAGATTTGTCTAGCTTTCTGTTCTTAGGTCTAGTGCTTCTAAATGATCGTGTTTGCTTTAAGTGGTTTCTGCAAAGTGGGTACTTCACTCAGAACTTGAGCAACAAAATTGGCTTGTTTCATTCGACATATCTGTGATGTTGGCAAGTATATGGTCATCATGGAGCAAAGAGAGGAAGCATCTTCCTCTGGTGATCCGTTAGTAACAAGATTTGAACAACCGGCAACGACAATCTGTCAGGTGCAGGGTGTAAGATAAAGAGGAAGAGTGGAAATGTGAATGGTTGTTGAGTATACGAGACACAACACAAGACTAACCCCTAGAAACTAGGGAATACCAACACTTCCCTTAGACAGAAGACATACGTAATAGTATTGCATTTAAAAAAGTTGACACTAAGATAGAAAAAATATAAAATCCTAGTCTTGATAACATCATCGTAGTGTGCAGCTCTTGAAAAATATACATTTATCAAATGATCTCCTCCCAACCGAGGTCGTGCGACAACCCATAAAACACAAAGAACAAGGGCTAAAGGAGTAGAGCCTAGCAGAAGTAAAGACGATCGTGACAGTACAACGGAGATGATTAAACCGACATAAATAGATAAAGCTATCAAATCAAGCTAAAAAGGGACAAATCGAAGCATAGTGGCACAGATCCAATTCTAACATGGCGACATTGTGCAAGGGAACTGCAATAGCCTTAGAAGATTGGGGCAATGGCCGAAAGAGAAGCGTCTGTATCATAATGACTTCGACGATCAATAGGGGCTCAGAGAATAGCAGCAGCTACTGCCATGTGAAAGAGAAGGAGTGGGCCAAATTGGATCTAATGGGCGCATCATGGCCAAAAAAGCAATGGACTAACTAACAAGGAATTTGTGCTCGTACAACATGGATGAACTAAGAGATAGATACTAAGGACATGGATTTGCTAGTCGTCAGGATTTCTTGCCACAGCCACCTTGATCAGTTGTTTCTCTGCCTATTCTTCATCTCTGCTGCCTTAGGACCTCGCTAGTTGATCGCTGGGGACTCAAGAGACTACCACTACTTTAGATTTCCCTACTATGAGCGGCCTCTTCCTCCGCTTGAACTTAGTGTCTCCATTGAGCTTGCCACTACCTTCTTGAGCCCTTATCTTCTTGTCTCTGTTCATATCAAGGTGACTTGTCATACTACAATGACTTAGCATCCATCAACTGTCGTTCTGGTTGCCTAAATTCCACTCTATGGCTCCTATGGAGGTAGCTTCTACTACTACTCTACCATCAGTAGGTGTGCTGGTGGTTGTTGTGGTTGCCTCTACCATTAGCCTTCACTGCATCTAGAGTCAACATGATGGCCACACCTACCAGGCCTACTACTCCAAGAGGTGGAGTCAGGGCCACAGAGGTGATCATCCTCAGTATGGCTCTGGTGGCTTTGCTCAGTCAGGAGGTGCTAGTTCTCCTCGCTAGCCAGACGCTGCTCAATAGTTGTCTCCCTCCTTCAGTGTCTGATTGTTGGCCTAACCTCAGGTTTTTCAAGTGCTACCAGTCTTTCTACTCAATCCACTTATGCTCCTCTAGCTACTTAGTTTCCTACTCAAGTATATTGTATCTTTGGATCCTAGACTATGGTGCTTCTTTCCACATAACATTAGATTCCACTCAACTCAATTCTTTGAGTTTGTCAATTGTACATGTTTCTATTCAAACCGCAAATGGTATCATTCTTCCTATTACTAGTTGAGGCATTTTTTCCACTTTTAATTTTCATGTTTTTGCAATTTCTGATGTTCTAAACTTGCTATACATATCATGTCTTCAGGGCAAATTACTAATCATGATTATCGTATCATTGTTGAGGTTAATTTGTGTTTTGTTCAAGACCGTCACATAGGGACTTTAGTTGGTACTAGCCCACGCCACCTTGATTCTCAATGTCTCTAGGAGCTCAAGTACTTACTTCACATTCCTTCTCCTTCCACTGCATCTATTAGCCAGTCGACCACTACTACCACTATCACTACCTCCTCCATCAATTTTGCCATGTGGTACCATCGTCTAGGTCACTTGTTTGGGTTGTATTTTTCTTCTTTAGTTGGTAATTGTGTCATTAGGTCTGTTCCCGTGATACTTCTTTATCCCTAAGTTACAAACTTGGCAAGCAGCTATAACCGCTTTAGCTAGTCCTTTTGATTTAATTCACTATGATGTGTGGGGTCCAACTTCATTTCGAAAGGGAATTATCGATACTATATGATCATCATTGATGATTATTCTTGTCATACTTGGATTTACTTTATGTCTTCTTATAGTCAGGTCCTTTCTACTTATTAGTCATTTGCTAACGTGGTTCATACTCAATTTATTCGTTTATTTGTGTCTCTGACTCTGCTGGTAAGTGCATGTCTACTGCCTTTCATCATTTTTTTGTTACGCGGAGCACTCTTTCTTGATACTTCTATCCCAGTGCTCACGCTCAGAACGGTGTTTCTGAGCGCAAGCATCGTCGCCTCCTCTAATACCATGTTAGACCGTAGAGGAATAGTGGAAATGGGAATGGTTGTTAGTTGTATTGAACTCAGCTCAAAGCGCTATATATAAAGTACCTGAGACACAAGACTAAATTCTTAAAAGCTAAGAAATACACGAATACCCTTTACGCCTGGCAGTGATGGCCAAGGAACAGAGAAGTAAGAGTAGACCAGACGGGCAACGTTGTACCAGAGGCATAAATTAAGCCCAACTGATCTCCTTGATTCGAAGAAAGGGACAATGTGCCAACTGCCAACTTGGTGGTGTCCTTCCAAGCATAACCGTCCAACGCAATTCAGTTTTTTTTTTTCTGGATGATGGTAGACTTTGTTGAGCTATTTTTTTAAGTAGTCAGCAGTTCAGAATGAGTTAAGGGTTTGAGGTAATTTATATATAGGTAAAAGGCATCATATCCGTGCAATACGATCTTTTTCATGTATTGCAGACGCTAACTAACAAAATCACGAAAAATTCTGAAAAAAAATTGTAGAAGTACTTCATAGATTACTCTACCTATGTATAAAATTGTAGGTTCAAATTCATTATATATCAAGAGTTATAAAAAAGAGAAAATTCTGACAAACTCTTTAAACTTGTCAGAATTTTCTCTTTTTTATAATGAATTTGATTTTGAAACTTCATACATAGGTAGAGCAATTTATGAAGTACATCTACAATTTTTTTTCAGAATTTTTTGTGACTTTTGTTGGTTGGTGTGCATGGTGTGTACATGGGAAAGTCTGTGTGCACAGCATATGTTGCCAAGGTAAAAAGGGAGGCGAGAATGATTAAATCTTGATCTAAAGGCTGAAAAAATGTCTGAGATTTTCTAAAATTTCAGACAAACTGGGCAATACACAACCCCTAAAGAATCACTTCTCTCATACATGTGTCTCCACGTGTGTGTTTGGCTTGGTGAAATCTCCTTTGCTACCATAGCATCTAACAAGAAAGGTTCGACAACTGAGAGCACTCCAATGATGATTTGTAGTTATAAGTGCGTCCATTTTGAATGTAGAATAGGCAAATGAAAAGATGTAGCGGCTACTAAAAGTTAGACTATAACTGATTCCAAGGAATTTATTATCTATTACATGTGGGCCAATATTTAATTTTATAGACAATGTTGAAGGTGTCAAACAGGGCTGCTAATGCACACAGAGTAACATTACGTACGCTGGCATATAGTTTGCTTCGTGTCTGGGCAGAAGCAACTTACAATCATCAGCTATAAGAATGAAGGAAAAACCGGATGCATATATCATCTCTCAACCCTTCGAGAATGCGATCTAGTTCTCAACAATTTCTTGCATCTGCTCCAGAGTCAAGATTGACGCACTGGTATCAAAATTAGCACTCTCCAACTGCTTGCTTAACTGCATCGACGGTCATATCCAAATAAGCACACATTGCTTCTGCTAATTTAAAGTTAATAAACGTCTGGCTGTGTATGTTTCAGTGAGGGGCAAAGGAAGAGGGGGAGAAGATAGAGCACATACAGCCTCAAGTATGATGGATTGGCTCTCTGGGTTGTATTTTCTCATTTGAACTAACATCTTCAGTTGCTGCAACAGTGATTCAAGCATGTCATTAGCATCTTGAACACAATCAATATGGGATGTTTTAAAATGGGCAAATAACAACAGTGTTGTTTCACCTGTTCTTGTAGTTTCTGTTGAGCAAGTATTTTCTCAGCAAATTCTCTAGGCTCAAGCTCAGCCTCATCAATAGCCATCTCTTCTCTATCAAATTAAATGATAAAAATCAAAATATGACTCACAACAGTTCAAGTCAAACCTGCCAACCACAAACTATTCTTGCCAGAGAGCTGGTATTGTGACTATTTTCATGTTACTTGTTTGGTGTTAAGGTTGGTGCCCTAACTGATTGCTCCTTTTCTTGAAAAAAAGAGGAATCCTGAACAAACACATGACAGAGTCATCAGTGTGGCCTACCCCAACACGTTTGGGACAAAGGGCTTGGTTATTGGTTGTGGTTGTTTTATTTACTAAAATTAGTATACCACTAGATTTACTAATTATTAAATTTGCATGGAAACATTGAACTAATACATGAAGCTGCAGGATGTCACATACATGAATGTGACCGGAAGACTGCTCAATATAAAATACCAAAGGGAGCTCAATACTGAAAAGTTCTTATCCACATCGTGTTAGCTAACAAATGGAGATGTTAGGCTTTACTTACTGCAAGTGACATTTGGTTTCCTACCCTACAAGACAGTTTAGAGTTTAGATGGATTTTGTGGAAAACATACTGACTTTAGATGGACATTGTGGAAAACAAACTGGAGCAAATTAGAGGTGCTCACTTGGCAACAAACTGGTAGAACTTAATCATCAAGTCCATGTTATTCTCATACACAACATTCACCTTTCCCAGGCAGCCAATACCAAAACTTGGATCTGATGTTCAGAAAATAACATGTCAAAATGCATCATGTCAGAAAGTATTGATATTCATATCAAGTCAAACAAAAGAATGATCCATTCCAAAACATTTCTACAAGGAAAAGGAAATCAGCAATATCATTAATTGCAGACGTACAATTATTAGTCTATATTATTTAAAATTGACAAAACCTTTCAGAGCCTATGTACATCAAGGCTTCAATGGAAGTACTGTATTTTTGAAATGGATACATGGTGAATTGATTCAAAACCAATGAAGAATCAGAAATTACTACGTGATTAAAAGGCAGCCATCAGCCCACCATGCTAGGGTAGAATAGGCTTGCCTGGCATGTCACAGCAGGAATAATAAATATTTATGCTCTACAACACCTTGGAACTTACCTGAGCATGAACAGCTACGGATACTTATGTCATATCCTAAACCATTTTCCAGGCTTCTTTTTCATGCTACCATATTAATTTTCAGTTTACATTGCCACACTGTCAAGTAGCCTATTATTGAATTTTGGACATAAATGAAGTAGCAACTATAAACATATATGATCATGTCTTCACCTTGAGCAGCTTCAAGAAATAGATTATTTTACTTTCTTATTTTCATCCAGTGGTACTGCCCTGCTGTACCTTTTGGTGCTACATTGTTAGTGCTATCAAGTGTCAACTCATAATTTTTAACCAGGACCAAACCCATCAATGCTGCTTAGAACAAACAACTGGTTTTATCACAACATAAAACAGAAACTTCCTTTAGTGCTCAGTATAAATGTTTCTATCTGCATCCTGTATTCTACGTAGCTGAAACTGTTGTGTTATAATCCATCATACAACCACCTATTGCAATTCCCAATGCAACTTACAACAAAATAGAGATAAAAAATCAATTCATGAATTAAAAGTTCCCAAAAAACAAATAAATGATTCATGAATTAAAATCCCGCCAAATTGATCATGACTGGAAAACAGTGGCAGCCACAATGGGCTATTTGCTAAATATTACTCCATGTATCACACAACTACTCCATGTCATAACTAACATTTGACAGGAGCAATTCGGCTGTTAATTGTATCAGCTTCCAACAAACCAAATGGTCATGCACAAGAATATGTTGTATAGCCTTGCAACATGATACTAATCACTGAACACTTTCTAACAGGATCTGGGGTACAGGGTGCAATGTTCTAAATAATGGTAAACGGTTAACGAACGTTCACCCCCACATTTTAGTGTTTACTCCCTCTATCCCATAATATAGGGCGTCTAAGTTTTTTCATGCAGTTCCATATAATAGGGCGCCTCTTGATATAGGGTGCACATTTTCCCTATTTAACCCTGTGCTTACGCGGTGCATGAGGCCCATAATTAGCGGCGTGCATTAATTAGCGGTCGGCATGCATGTCCTGATAATTAGCGTGCACAATTATTAGGGGTATTGCTAGAAACAATTAGCCCGCCATCTCTTGCCTAGGTATTGGTGAAAACAATTAGGCGTTCTACATTATGGGATGGAGGGAGTATATGGTAAGCGTCCTTGTAAACGGTTTTACTATTTAAAATTCAAAGAAATATATACATGTGTTTGCAGTAACAAAATAAGCATCCAATTCATATCCTTTCATGCATATAGAATAGAACTATTAGGTTAGCAACAATTGTCCATAATGATGACATGAAGAAAAAAGATGATATGATGTGAATGTAATTAAAGAATCATAATTGAATTAATGAATAGATCAAGTGGCAATGAAAAGCAAAGCTAGCATTCATCTCATGTATGTCATAATGTTCCATGTCATATTGGCAATCTTGTAACTTTACCCAAATAAATGACCTGATAAAACCCTATTAAACGCTAATGGTGTTAAACTGAATAAATAGCCTAATAAAACAGAAAAATCAAATGGGCTTATTAAACACTAATGGCGTTAAACTGGATAAATAGCCTAATAAAACAGACAAATCTTGAATGTCTATAAATGTAATGGGCAAGGGACCTTTACTATTTTAACGGCTGTTATTTCGAACATTGACAGGGTGAGTTGGCACAGTGTGCTAAATAAACATGCTTCCTTGTTCTTAATTTGATCACTAGCATTGCAATTTCACATCTACATCAGACTCGTTACGACTATGCACATCTGATAACCAAAAGCGATAACATGTTGTTCACATAGAATGCAATTGGCATACCAATCCCCATCTCGCGAAGGATCTCCTCCTGTATCTCAGTAGTCACAGCGACAGCCTCCTACAAAGAGGAAAACACACAAATACTGTAACTTACATTAAGCAACCTGTATAATCCCTGTAAAATCTTTCACAATGCAAAGTACAGATACTAACAGAGGACAATGCGGGTCAGCACAAACCCGATATTCCAATAACTACACCACCCCACCCCGGGCCAAAAAAAGAAAAAAGGATTTCACGAGAGCTAAATATGAAGAGTTGCGCAAGAACAGCCATAACTCCCACCTGCTTGTCCCTGACTGCGTCGGCGATCTGCTGCTTGACCTCTGCAGGTTGGAAGCAGAAAGCAAGATTAGAGAAAGGGGATGGATACAAGAGGGGGAGAAGCAAAACAGCAGTGCCGCTAGATGGGATAACCTGGGAGGGAGGTGAGGAACGAGAAGCGGGAGAAGAGGTGCAGCAACTGCTCCCTCGTCAACATTCTCTCGCCGGCGGCGATCGCCGGATTGTCCCCGCCGGCCGCCGACGCCATAGCAGTTTCTTCTTCCCCACCCTCTCCTAACCTTGTGCGGCTTGTGGTGGACGTTCATTTTGCATCCTGTGTGGCCATGTTGATAAGTGTCATGTGGGCCGGGCTGTAACGTGTCCATTCGATTTGTCAATCTAGGCTACTGGGCTGTAACCTTGTGACGTTCTGTAGCTTCATGAGAACTTCCCTTGAGCTTCGAAGGTTTTTTTTTTTTCAAGCAAGCTTCCATGTTGTCTGATCCAGTGGCGAAGGGACTAATTTTTTTAGTCTAGTCAAGTCTAACTAAAGCGAGTGTTTATCTAGGCAAACACAATCACATTGAGAAGAGATCCTTCAATCTATTTTCTCAACCACTAAGAAAAATAAGTATAAAATCGACACAACCTCAGCACAAATATGAGATTAAGGCTTCTATGATCGTCTCAGCTTGCTGTGCACAAGTTACGTTGCGTCTGGACCACCTAAGACTCCCAGCCGTGCCCTCTGTCCTTCCATCGCCCCAAGCCTGATTATGCTCACCACGTGCTCCATAGCCCTCGACCTAAACTCTGTCATCTGGTTAGTCTCTGTCTTGATGACAAGAAACCGATCGATGGTATCAATTGATGCTTCTTTCGAATTAATTGTAAATACCTGCTGTAAAGAGATGGAGTGATTCTTGTTCCAAGTGAAGGCACTCCTACACAACTACCCTACCGAGGATAGTTTCTGGATAGGTAACTTGACAACCTGATTTTCCATTCATTCCTAATTATGTCTATATTAGATATTCACAAATTCTAGTCTGTGTTTCTATATGCCTGTCAACTTTTTGCTTTAATGCCTCCATTTTGTAATAGGCAATCTCAAGCGACGATGGCGACTGGGTAGGATCCCACCAGTAAGGCTGAACAGTCGTTATACACCCACTACACTGGCTCACTAAAAGGTGGTTCCCTCCTATGCTGGATATGATACAAGTCCAATTGAGATTTTTTTTGGGAAATATCTAGTGCAAATGACTATTCAGTGCTAAAATGTTAACATCTATCGTGGGCCATCCAATCTATCATGTGTGGCTTAGATTGAGAGTGGTGGAACCATTTGTCACTTAAACAGTTTTACAAAACCCCCCTCTATTTCTCTCCTCATTCCATAAGAGGCTTCCACTACTCTTAATCTGAGTCACACATGATAGATCGGATGGCCCACGATAGATGTTAGTATTTTAACACTGAATAGTCATTTACACTAGATATTTCCCTTTTTTCTATTTTCTCTTTTTGTTATCATCAAGAATCTATATATCTCTATTATCAGAGACGTGCGGAGCCGGCCACGCTCTCTGCCATGTCTCCCCAAACCCTGTAGTTTATATAGTAAAGTGCCACATAAGCTCAAAGACTTGTTACGCATCCTGTTTCCCAAGCCACACATAGCTCAGGTGGTAGAAGTCTCGCTTAGAAGCTGTTAAATCATGTTTTAAATTTTTGAAACTTTTTAGGAGGGCCCTCAAAGTATGCCTAACCTACCATAAAAAATCTGAATCATGATCAGACTTGTGCAATTTTTTTTAAAAAATCTGACAATGTTACTGATACATTTGAAGTAGCTTTACTGATTCAATCATTTGATTGAACTGTTAAATCAAGTTGTAATATATTTAAAATTTTTGGGAAGGGTCCGCAGAGGGTTCCTAGACTACCATAAAAATTTAGATCATGATCAAACTTGTGCGATTTAAAAAAATCCTGGCAATGCTACTAATGCATTTAAAGAAACTTCGCTGCTTTAACAAAGCTACTAAATTTGCAAATTCTTGAAAATTTTTGAGAAGGCACTTGAGAGTATGCCTACACTACCGCAAAAATTTCAAATCATGAACAAACTTATGTGAATTTTAAAAAATTTGACATTTCTACTAATACATTTAAAACAACTTCACTGATTTAATTGAGCTACTAAATTTGAAAATTTTAGAGAATTTGTGAAAAGAGTCCTAAGAGTATGCCTAAGCTGTCCTACAAAATTAGATTTTTGTAATTTTTGTAACGTTTTAAAGGAATATTTTAAGAAAAACTGAAGAAATATTTTTCAAAAAAGATAGGCACTTTTTCCCTCTTTTGGGAGTATTCCTGAAAAAGAACCCGCTCCCTGTTAAAATCTATGCCTGTCTCAATGATTCCTTCCGCCCATAACAATGCGTGGGCCTAATGTGCATCTAGTCATGAATAAGTTTGTTGAACAAAATGAGAAAGGAACACCTAAGTGTGCGAAAAAAATAATAAGTTTGCTGCATTGGAAGGATAACTAGCATTGTAAATTGGCCCCAAAACTGTTAGATTATATTAACGAAAAACTGACGGCTTATTTGGAACATGATAATTTCACGCGTCTTTTTTTTGCCAGAAAGTGGAATCTCAGGGCAGTCCCATATAACTCCTGCATCTAAAACAGAACCTAAGGACTAAAGTTTCACATACAGGAATTTCTAATGATTTTTGTTGGAAATGAAATTAGCACTTATGTTTTCCTACGATTTTCCTCTGCTACAAATAGAGCCTAAACTCCATCCGCCCAACCAACTAATATGGGATATTGGAGCATCTCCCACACTCAAACGTGGACAATCGTTTTTTTTTTCATGAATGCAAAAAGGAGATGCCACCTTAGCATGGATGGTACTCGCTCCATTCAAAAAATATAAGACGATTTTGACTTTATATAAGAATTAAGGTTGCATTGAAATTGAAAAAGATATGAAAGGAAATGACTTAGATACTCCACTTAATTGTCTTGAAAGATGAGAAATATACTTTGTGTGGATGGTAATGAATAAATGCAAATGGATAGGAGATAATAAATAGGGGTATAAAAGGAAATACCTCATTAAACATATGTATAAACCTTATATTTATAAACAAAACTTAAAAAAAAACAAGTTTTATAAACTCAGATGAAGAAAGTATAGCTAAAAAAGCATGCTTCACTTAATTCGTACAGATATAGCTTAGGGCATTCCTTTCTTTTGTGCATTGGAAAGAGGTGTCATAGCTTCGACTGATTTCTTTATAGATCCTGTAGGCTCTTCCTATGTTTAAGCTACTGTTGGTAAGAATGTAAGGCTTTTGGCACACTCTCCGTGGAAGTTACTGAAATTTTCTAAATAATATATTTTAATGAAAAATTAGAAATAATATACCAAAAAATTACAGTTTGCACATCGCGTGTAAGACCTCCAAATTGCGACATACTCTTTGTCGCAATTTGGAATTGTGACATCTCTCTGTCAGAATTCCAAATTGCGACAGAGAGTCTGTCATGATCTCTCGTCAGAGATTGGAATTACGACAGCGAACTACTACTGGAAAAAAATTAACGGTTGCTAGAATTTTACAGTTCAAATTAGGGTTCAGTAAATTCAGAAAAATTTATATTTGTCAGTAATAATTCGTGTAGCATTAGATAAAATTATTTGTCAATTAAATTTCTTGAGAAGAAAATCAAAATTCGTTGTTCGTTATTCTTTCGGTGTGCGACAAATTTCCAAATGTGATGACAAATCATACTAAAATATGAAAATATTGAATAAAACCTAACATTGATATTACAAAGTGAAAAAATTTCCGGTGACCAGCCATTTGAAAATTTTCCAATGAAAAAAAAGAAATGAAAGCTCACCAATGTTGAAGTGGCCGACGACCACTTGAAAATTCCCACTGGTCGAATCTAGCAGTCGCTTGCTGCTGAAATAAAAGGAGGAAAAAATAGCAACACGGCTGATTCCAATGGTCCCCGGCTGTGGAAAAAATGAAAAAGAAAACAACGCTTGACGGCCGCTTGTCTAAAATTCAGTGCTTGCTGCCTGCGGAATTTGAACTACAAGAGGCTGGCTTCGCAAATTTGTTACGAGGAAGGCTATGTTCGAAAAAAAATTATTGCGAGACGGTCATTACAGTAAAAAAATCTTCTCAAGCAGTTCAACGGTCGGCATTGAAGGGAAAAAAATTGCAGCGCTCAAAAACCACAGGATAATTACCTACGTGTGAGAATTTTTTGGCAAAAAATTTTTAGCACTGTGAATCCGCTGAAATTTTTTTGGCACGGAAAAAAAACATAGGTACATGCCTTAGGGAATTCGTAAAAATAGGATACAACATGGGTACATACATGCCTTAGAGAATTCATAAAGCTGAGATACAGTATATTCCATAGGTACATGCCTCTGGTGAAGGATTAAGTCACAAAACCATACATTTTATGGCCATGGTTTATGGAATAGGCCGCTACTATAAAAATTATAATAGTTATCTATTGGTTTATGACAGGGTATTACATCTGAATACCTGATAGGGCTTAATATAATATAATCATCAGGATTCGGAGGACTCCAAGGATGCAAGGTTCATGGCCTAGGTAGCATGAAATCATCATCATCATCGTCATTTGTATGGTTAGGAGCTAACCCTCCTTCAGTGCTAGTTGAATGTACTCTTGCTTTGTTTCTTGAACGGCCTAGTGTAGTAGTGCTTGAACGGCCTGTTGTGATAATGCTTGAACATCGAGGTCTTAGTGGTATGAAATCGTCATCATCATTGTCATTGTCATTTGCGTAGTTAGGAGCAAGGCCCCCTTCTGTGGTGATTCGGGGTCCTCTTGAACTTGCTGCCACAACAGTACTAGGTGGACCTCTACCCCTCCGGTTAGATCCTCTTCTACGTATTCTGCGCAAACTAGGCATCACACCATCACCGAAGAGCATAAACATCGCTGCGAATTCTAGGATATCTTTGTTCAGCAACTCTTCATCCTCCGGAAATGACTAACACACAAAACGAGCATACGAATTAGTGAACTTATGGATAACGCTAAAAAGATTAGTATGGTGAACAAATAGGAAATAACTAACCTTAATATGCTTTGCATACTGATCAGGTAGCATCAGTACCCTATGAATTCTCGCAGAGAAATCAGAGTGAATGGGTGGTCAGCTAGTTCGCACATCCTGAAATACCTTTGACGCCATCATTGCAAGTGCGCCTTGAGGTCGTCGGAGGTCACAAGGTTCAAGCCAGAGGTTGTCACGTTATGCAATTTGGACACCGCTGTACTTATGTTCTCCTCCTTGAATGGATCATCCTTCCCATTACACGTAACCTTTAATGTGTAATGAAGGGCTACTTTGCTCGTATTAGGTATCCACGAGAATGCTCTACTTGAGGATCCAGGGTGAAGTGTGAGTGAGAGCTGTGTATATGTGCCTACGGTTTCCCTGTCTACCCCTCCCACGGCTTGAGCTTTCTCCTCGGTCTGTGATTGCAATGGGGTGCAGGTTGATGCTGGGATGAAGGGTAGCTTATGTGGTGGGTGGTTTTATAACTCATTTCAGGGTTGCAGGGCGTTGTCACTTCACTCTGAGTCAGACAGTGTATTGTATGTCGCTATGTGATAACGGGCATCACGTCTCATCACCTTTTCAGGCGGATGTGACTAATTGAACTGAGAAATCAATAGGCAGTGTGTTGCCGCCTCAACTTTTCAGACCGATGTAACAATAGGCTGGCAGCAGCTTTTGTAGGCCAATTTGACAACACGCTGCCCTGAATACTGAAATTGGATTGAGAAAGCTGTTGGCAATGTGTTGTCCAATAGGACTAAAAAAGCTGGAAGCAGTGTGTAGAATGTTGTCACTTTTCACTTCGAAAGGTGATGGATGCTTTAGGGTGTTTGCTTTGGCAGGATGCAGATGCAAAGCAAGTTTATGTAGGATCTTTTTCCAGATGATGGTAGTACATGTATGAAAAGGTGTTTGTGGGCATTATCGTAGTACGTAAATGATATCATAATAGAAGAAAACTTAAGAAAACAAAATACCATAGCTGAATGTTACATAATCTGAGGAAGTAAAGTACCATATTATGTTTAGTACATCATGTATGAAAGGAAAAAAACTAAGGCCCCTGAGTGGTGTTACTCCTCGTGTGGTCCCAGGCCTCCTACGGCACTGCACATGCCCATAGGTATACGTTAGCTGGTCAGGGGCCTGTCCACGAGTACTCCTAGCAGGCTGTACTGGTGTTGTAGGAGTAGTGAAGATGTCCTGTGACGGCTGACTCAGGCCGGGCGCATCGGCGAGCTGGGAGGGACCAAGAACCGCACCTGTGGGCTGCCGGTAAGGATCTACAAAGAAGTCCAAGTCGGCGTCGTCGAGTGGAGAGAAGTTAGCAGAGGTGCTCATGCTCTGGTCTAGTGCTAGATGGGCCGTTGTTGAAAAGGTTTTCATGTTAGTACATCGCATAATATGAATAACATAATAGATGAAAGGAGACCACGTGGTGTACTTGCAGTCATGGGAGCGTACGGCGTGAGACGCTACCAACTAGATCCCCCTGGCATGTCAGGAGGGGGCCATCTACATGCGTGATGTCCCAACTGTGGCCTGTGGCGCTTGTCGACCCCGTACAGCTAAGGCACGTCCGTGAACCTGTACAACATCGTTATCCCTAGGCCTCCTGCAGGAAGTAAGCTGAACGATGTGGGTGGCTCTCTGGCGTACACGCTGCAGCATCTCTCTCAGGAAGTCCATCATAACCTCGAGCCTATCCATCTGGCCTACTCATGCCAGCGATGCATCCACCTCCTCCATAGTCTCCCTAGCGAGGTCGCTCTGCGCACGCATTGAAATGCTAGTTAGTTTGTACAATTACAGTAACGATACGTTGCAAGGCATGTCAAAGAAGTACTAACTGAGCGATGAAACACCGAGTCCGGCTACGTGGGGTAAGTGTCCGCTGTGGAGGGAATGTGCCTCGGAGGTGAGTCGATGACACTCACAACGCAAATGCGTATGCGCGGAGTGAACCACCGGATGTACTCGTCCTACGTGCCAGGATCATACGGGGCAGCCTCCTCGTGAACGTCCGCCAATGCCTGCGCCCACTGTTGAGCATGAGGGAACATACGTGCCACCCAGCTCACGCCACAAATG
Organism: Guadua angustifolia; assembly: GCA_036346375.1. Lineage (NCBI taxonomy): Eukaryota > Viridiplantae > Streptophyta > Magnoliopsida > Poales > Poaceae > Guadua > Guadua angustifolia. Next base: position 29,604,163 of record CM070520.1, read on the forward strand.
AAACCCTTCCCGCGTAAGCCTAAATGAGAACAAGAGCACCAACGTTAGTAGTGAGATCATCGCAAAAAATAATACAATTGGAATTGACGTGGAAGAGCACTCAAGTGTGCATGCTAGGTGGGACAACCTCACCAGTGGGGACGAGCAAGACCTGGAAGAGGCCGAACTGCCTCATGACACGGTGCACGGCATACGTCTCGACGTACACATCGAACACCAAGTGGTGTCGTGTCGACTAGAAGGCAATGTCACGGGTGCACTGCAGGGAGAGGCCATGAGGTGCTCGCACACCTGCTAGCTCTAGGAGGTAAGGACGCCAGATGACGCAATCATCCGTTAGCTAGTCGAACATTGCTATGTACTCAGAGTACGAAGCATGTAACGTAACAGGTGTGAAAGTCGCCTGTAAAAAAGGAATAGTCCAAAGTTAAACAAAAAATTTTGAAATTATTGCATAATTCAAGGTAAATGTTATTTTACTAACCCGTCGGTGACACCACAACATCCCCATGGTAGGACGGTCGACGTCATCCCTAGAGGCACCGTAGAAGTCTGCTCCGTAGGGTCCCAAATCCATCTACAGCCGGTGGATCTAGAACCTCTCAAAAGACCACAGTTGAAGTAGTAGAGGACACCCCATGAGAATGGACCAGTCCCCTACACGACGACAACCATCGCAAAGACCCTGGTACGTGACAGCTAGCACAGCCGGTCCCCACGCTAGCTGCGGGATCTCCTCGATGTCGGCGTCTATGATCAACCTCGCGTACTGGATCATATGCTTGTTGACAGTGTCCCTATGGGAGGAGCAGAACAAAACCCAGCCGAAGAGCTACAAGAGGTATGCCTCGAAGTGGCGACTAACAACGTACTCCCCTGCTCCATCTGCCATCCTCTCGGGCTGTAGAAAATAATGGTCATTTTCACAACTTTTAGAGATAAGGAATTAAAATTTAGACAAAGTTAATATCACTTACGTAGAACTGTATCAGCCACTTCTGTGTCGGACCATGCGCAAAAGTGAAAGGTGTGTAGCCACGCTCAGCGGATAGCACCGTCCGTGAACCGGGCTAGGAGCTCCGTTTGCCACTCCAGGTGGACGTCGTCAGGCACTACTGCGTCCCCGGTGCAAGGTAGGCCTAGAGGTAGCTCACATCCTCCAGTTTCGGTGCCATCTCACCGCACGGGAGGTGAAACATGTGTCTCTGATTGCCAACGATCTACCAAATCGCTAAGCAAGCCCTGCCGTACGAAAACCTCCTAGAGGCACCACTCTTATCCTGTACATCGGCGACAGTCACCTCCACCATCCGTGCTATAGGCAGTAACCCTACCGCTCTTAGCCTACAGAAAAATTTTGTAACAACTATTGGTTCACACGTATAAGATATAGTAAAGGAAGTTTGGAAAAATGTACGAACCTAGGAATCCATCATGGGTCGACCCGCCATGCTCTCATCAGGGTCCAGGTGAAGGGCACTAAGCTCAAATGGTGGCTCCTTGATCTGGAGGTGGCAAGGTGGCCAAGCGACTCTGGTGATGATGATGATGATCAACCACACTCTTCACATAGAGACCTCCCACCCTTGTCACCACCACACAGAAAAAGTCCAACACCTCCGCGGCACCACCCATAAAATGTCTAACTCCTCCACTAGCACCACCTAGAAAAAGTCCAATTCCTCCGCCGATATTTAAAAAGAATCGAACACCAGCACCATCTCGAAAATTGGCACCATCATCTAAGAAATCTCAATCATCTGTGAAGTCAACACAATCTCGGAAGAAATTACCAGCTGAGATGACTAAAGAAGAATAGAAAAAGCAAATAAGCGTCAGCATAACATCTCACTTCAAAAAGGTGCCATCAACTGAGAAGACTAAAGTTAATGCTAACACGCAGAAGTTTTTCTTGAGTATGGGAAAAGTGAAAATGACGGGGCGAGCTTTTGAACCTTGTGAAATGTCAGACTATGAGTGCATCTCTAGAAAGCAATACTTGAAGAAGGTTAGTACTGACGCATTGATGTCGGAAGCTCAAAGAGATGCTACTCAACGAGATCGTGCTCATGAGAAAGGTCTAAGGTGAGAGTTCTTCATGAGGAAACCGCTGGTTAAATCAGCTCATTTAGACCACCTAACAATACAACTACAACGCGTCCATCAGTGGTACATGTAGCGGTCCAATGATAGTATGGAGGCGCTCCCAGTCAGATACACAGAGTCGGATTTTCACAATGGGGATAACATCTTTTGGGTGGGTTTCGAGGAATTGTATATGTTGTACCAGCAAGATACTCTAGACGTGAATATACTCAGACTATGGAGTTTGTAAGTCTCTATGTATATTATTGTATATTCTTATACCGTTTAATTGTATGTCTAACTTTTTTCTTATGTACAATGGAGGTACAGACATGTAGAAGAAATAGCAATGACAAGTTAGCATTTCTCGATCCGAGGCTTGTCAATGAGAAAATTGTAGAGGACTCTCTCCACAGTATATTAAAGACTATTTATTTAATACTTTTTTGAAGCTGCAATACAAAACCTCCATACTTTTACCGTATAACTTTAAGTACGTATTTCCCTACTTTTAATATCATTTTACTATTTTTGCATAACACGATGTAGGATTAATGGGCTATGTTGACATACAAATGTGAGTTTCGTTGAGTCCTCCTCGTCATCGAATTAGATGCTAGCAGAATTTTTGTCTTAGACTCGTTGAGAAAACCAACTAATCTGTATCAAGGGTTTTTGGACATGCTGAATAGGTAAACTTGATCGTTGTATTATTGCTCTAGTAATATTCCATTCTATTGCGTTTAAGTTTAATTACTATTCAAAATCATTTACACGGTATTCGCACGATATTGCAAGAAAAGTGTTTGGTATCATCCCTACAAGAAAGATTTTCAAATAATAACCGACTTTCCATGCATGAGGTAGGACTAGGGAAACAATTTATGTGCATACTATGTATGTACAAATATACATTTAATTGTAACGGAGAGTGTCGGCTATAACGAAGCTGTGGTATATAATTACACATTGATGCCTATTTTCTTTCATTTAACTTATATCATCATTAATTAAATTTTTTATTTCTTCAATAACAACGCTCTAAGCTGAGAACCAATAAATTATTACTGACAGAAATTTTAGCAATTTAAGAACAGATTGTCAGATTTGTTCATGATGAGGTCATCAATCCAAATGGCGAGTTCCACAAGTAGCCTCGTCGTCTGATTCCTTTGATCTTGACCTGTGACATGCCTACTTTGACACCTTCTACTGGAATCAGTGCAAAATCAAAGTGAATGACATGTAGTCAAATTATATTTGTAAACAAACTATTGTAAAAACCAAATATTTTGATGCTTTAATATATTTGAATTATGATTTAACGATGCTTTATATACTATATTAATACAATCAGAGAAAAATATTGTATAAAAATATATAATACGGAAAAAATATGCAATAAAAACATTTGGTGCACGGCTTATCACTACTGGTTGTCCAAGAACGCAAAGGAAATATATATATATATATATATATATATATATCATCGCTTGTTGTAGGTCAACCGCAAAGGATAGCCCTTATGCATGCAACAACTTATTTGTACGTGGGTGTGTATACACCTAATTCCATACATAACTAGAAGAGAAAATTAAACTTAATGTTTGAAACTGGTGATCATAAAACTTTTTATAGTCAATATTTGTCTAGTACAATATTTTTTGCTACAAGACGCACACACCATCGTGGACACATGCTACAGTTACACACACCTAAGTGTGCCCCGTCAGCACATGCCTAGAAATATGAAGGATAGGGATAAATCTCTGACCTCACAAAGTTCTTACTAAAGCATATTTAAGTGTGCTTAAAGTGAGCACTAGGATTTGCATCCTGGTGAGTGGAGCCATACACCTACAATTTCACGTAAAGGTGATTCCCCAGTATAATATTAGATTATGCCAAATAAATAAATTTTTGATGCCTTCATGCCAATTAAAGCTAAAGGTTTTAAGGCTTCACCTTAACTTGTTTAAAATTCTTAGATGTTATTTAACATGAAAACAAACATTAATCGGATAAAAAATAAAATAAATCTAATTCGCCAACCTAATAGACTCTTTCTCTGGGATTAGATACGTGCTTTGGAAGCCTCTATATTAATAATTGCAGGAAAAAGGCTAAAAAGTCCCAACATTAATTTAAAAAATAACATATATAAATTCTCACGTTTGCCATCCATCCCTAATTTTAAGGATTTACGCCAACTCGGTTAAAGTTCTTAGATGTTCTTTGACATAAAAAAATCATTAATCCCAGAAAAAGAAAATAAATCTAATACGGCGCATGGCCCAATTGACTTTTTCTCTAGATAGATATGTGCTCTAGAAGCCCTCACATCATAGAAGGCAAAAGGTCAAACGTTCGCACGGACCACTGTTAATCGAAGAAAACTAATAGCTAGAATATCTCATGTTATCTTAAAAATAAAATGATATAACCCATCCATTCGAACTGTAACGTCATGAGATCTTTCTAGAAAATTTTGCCCACGTTTATACATCATCTAATAACTTTTTAAGCTATATAGCTCGGCACCGTCGCAAAGATCACTGAGTTAGAAGATATATCATCTAATGAATCATTAAACGTGTGGTCCTAGACCCATATACCATCCTTACATTGGATGGTATTTTCCAATTTACACCTATTTGCGGTAGTACTGAGCTAATTTTCTCGTCTTTCAGAGCATCAGAAACATCCATGAGTACAGCACATTTTGGTCCCAACTCCACCGCATCCTTTGCTACTATATATTGTAGGCATTACAGGATAAATTGTTCATCTTAACGATTATTCTCCCATGATTAGAAGTTGGCTTGATGCATGCATGTTCCATTAATCCTAAAAGAAAAAAAGCTAGGATTTCATAAATTAATTAAGAAAAATCTAGAAATTCACACAAGAAGGAAAAATACCAGACAAATAGAAACAGGCAGCTATTTCCACATTAATTAAAAAGAAAAAGAAAAAGAATGTAATGCATCACTACGCACAAGCTGGAACCCGGGACTTCTCACCTCGCATGATGCTTCCTTACCATCCCACCACAGAGTTACTAGTGATTGTAACAGGATATGCTTTCCTTTTGATTCTTGTTCCCGAAACATTGTTATGGCTATTTGGGTATCTAGCCGACCTCAAATAAAAAGTTTTCAACTACAAAGTCATAGATCTCGCACGAGAGCTACAATTTTCATATAAGTTTATCTCCATCCGAGATATCACCTCGACACCCATGTACCTTAATAATACACCTCAAGCACCAACATTTCAAATCACCATAAATAAGTTAGTACACCATAAAATGTTAGTACTAACATTTTATGGTGATTTGAAATGTTGGTGCTGAGGGTGTGACATATGTGTATGGGGTGTCGGGGTGTTACAGTTGGTATCAGAGCGGGCTTTAGATCCGTAGCATGTGAATTTAGTAACTTATTCTAGAGTAAACTAAAATATTGACTTGGAAAAATAGAAACATGGCATAGGTATCTACTCGTTAAAATTTGGCCTTAACGCAATAACCATAAAATCTGGAATAGATTGGTTAATTAACTTAAAACTTGACACACTCTGATGCACAGTAGAAGGGGTATGGGTATCATTGCATTGCGCCTAAATGTTGTATTTGAGCTTTGATGTTGAATGCTGAATTTATTGTTGCATATTGCTTTGATTATAAAAGAATTGTTTGAATCAATTTGTTTTTCGGCCTCGTACATTTGACTGTATTAAGGGCCTTGGTTGTTGGTGTGGCCGTGGTAGAGGCTGTGATTGTGGTTGTGGCTAGGTAGAGCCACAACCGGAAGTTTGGGAACCTCTCGTAAGTGGGAGTCGTCGTCTTTTGCGACCTAGTATAGAGAGCGGGTGGAGAATGTTGGTTTCTTTTGGCTTCATTGGGTGGAGACAAAGGGAAAAGTTTGGTGATGAGTCCTTTCGGATTGTTACTACCGTTTTGGTGTTCAGTTTGGTTGGTGGTTTTGCGGAGAAAAGTATTATACTATTCTCTTGTTTGTCATTCTTTGAGTTCAAAAGAGCTTATTGAAGTTTTAATGTAAACCTTAAGTCGTGTGGAGTTAAGTTTTAAGTTTTTATCAGAAAAGATTTGGTTAATCGTTTGGTTTTCCCCCTTGCATCCATCTTCCTTCGTGGAAGTTGTAAATCTTGAGATTTTGTTTGAGGAGTTGTTGCACGTCAGAGTTTGAGAATTCGAGGGTCGAGTTCTCTTGTGATTTATGGTTGGAGTTTTTATGGAAAGAAAGATGTTTATTAATATTGTTCATGCTTAAGAACTATGGTTCCTTGAAGGTTGAGTGCGTGACCCACGAGGATGTTCAAGACGTTAAGTGTATGATGAGTAGTAGAGCTTTCAGATGATGTGGGTTACTGATTCTGTTAAAGTGAATTTGTTAGTTGTTTAAAGACAACCTAAATTATTGTGTTGGTAGAGAAAGATTAATTAAGATGGTAAGTGATCTAAGGTGAAAGTTGATTATAATCTTATGCAAATTGTTGCGAGTCATGGAATTAATTGGAGGTACGGGAGTGTGCTACTGTAAGGCTAGTGTTGATCACGTGAATTTATTATAGCAAGGTGATTGTGTAAATCACCGGAGTATGATGGTGTAAAGCACTGGAGTGTGATGGTGTAAAGACATGAGGGTTGTTGGTTTATATTGTTTATGGGTCAATTAAATTGTGGATTAACAAAATGACTTGATCGATGTCTAATCAAAGAATGAGTATATATGGAATGATTGTATGAAAGGTTGAGTTTGTCATTGACAAATGTCTGTTTGGGATCCGTATTTATGAATATGGCTGGTAGAGATCACATCGAGTTGTTAGAAGTTTTTATTGATTGAATGAATTGGGGATATTAAAATGTTGACTTAGGGGTTGTAGAAAAGGTATTTGTGGCTTATGATGAAATAAATGAAAAAATGTGTTTTAAGTTTGGAAAACCCTGATTCACATCTCTCCTCATTGATTGACCTTCATAACCACATCACCATTATCAAGCCATATCATCGAACGAGTTAGCTCACTATACCATAGCTATCCCACGAGTCAATTAGCTTAAACCACAGAGCCATGCAAGGCTTTTCGATCCAACGAGCTTCTAACCAATTTCGAACATATCACTATTCCTAACCTTTTAACACCGGAATCCTCCAGGAACCAAAACACAACTCTTATCTCTTCAATAGATGCCCTGGAAACAATAGGGTCAAAGCCATTCCTTATTATCAAAATAAATCGCGACAACCACTAGAGGATACAATTCATAACCAAAACATTGATTCCAACCCAGGAAACCGAGGTTCCCAACACATTTAGACTAAGAGACAACAAAATCAATTGATCCTCTCCACAAGGGATTTGGACCAAAACATGCCACACCCTTCAATACTCTCCACGCTAAATCCAATTACGGTCAGCTCCTAATCCAAATTAGATCCTCCATTAAAAACCAATTCATACCTGGTTCTCTTTTTACGACAGCTTTGCCCAAAGAATTAAAGCAACGAGCATAATCTTTAAATTACACTCCACTAGAACTTACGACCCATCATTTTCTTGTCTCACACTAGAGAGCAAAATAAAATCTCGATTTATTTAACTCGCTAACTACTTTCCTCAACTTGAAATCAAAGGTATAATCCTCAATCATTATCCACCCAAAATCCCTCGATTCTCATTAGCAAGCTAACCACTTCCATCCTCTTCAAATAATGTGATAAAATGCACACCAAGGAGAACTCAACTTTCAAGAGAAACACCGATTGAACTTTTACAATCCGCGAACCCAATGACCAAAGAAAACCCAATTCTCATTATTATGTTCAACACTATACCATAAGCTTTCATATTCTTTAACTCCAGCTAGAACGCAAAGGAAATACAATTCCCTTTTTGACCAAAATGAACCATGTACAATATCTTGAACCCAAAGCATTAAAATCTACCTAAGAGAGGATCCTAATAAAGCCCAATCATCACTTATTTCTTCTTCCAAAACCAGATTTGCAAGAGAAGACCCAATTCTCGGACATCATAAAAACCTTCCTAAAATACTCAGCTCCTACGCTAAACACGATCCAGTCTTACATTTTCCGGCGTAAATCTCACAAAGAATCAATCAAGGCTATCTCTTTTAACCAAAGCAAAAAGACTAACGTGGTTCGATAAAATAAAATATTCAATTCCATCAACCGACATTTCCGTGATGACTCTTACATCCTCATTCTCAATCTTCAGAGTCGAAGGAAGGTTCATCTCACATCCCACCATTGCTAGTACTCCAATGCTCTAGCCATTAAATGTTTCATTTTCACCAAATCCAAAAAGGTACACAGGTTTTGAACGGAAGTTACAAATCCAAATATTCCCTTTACTTTCTTTTCTCCTATTAAGATACCCACCACTAGTCATTCTCCATAGATAAACTCCCAGATAGACATTTTCCTAAGACAAAACTCCATCATTCCTACAACCATTCCATATACTCATTCTTTAATTTCACATCGACTAAATCATTTTGTCGATCCACCATTTAATTGACTCATAAGTAACCTAAATCAACAACTCTCATGCCTTGGCGCTAATATACTCCCATTTTTACATCAACATCTTATCGTGATAAATTCATCCATAGAAGATTCGGACCCTCTCAAACATGATCAATACTAATCTTACCTGAACACAAATCTCGTGACTTCCAATCTATTTTCATGATTCACCACCATTGTAATAACTCTAATCAACCTTTTTCACTTTAAAATCACCTACCATTCCAATTAGTCATTCGCACCACTTAATAAATTCGGGTGCCTATATATAATCAACAACTCATGTTAACAGAATCAAGAACCCACATTATCTGAAATCTCCAAAGAACTCATCATACACTTAACGCCTTAAGCGCCCCGTGTCACGTACTCAACCTTCGAGGAAAATCCACGATTATTAAGTATGAGCAACAACAAAAATCATCTCTTTCCGTAAAAACCCAATCATAATCACAAGAGAATTCGCCCCGAATTCCCAAACTCGACGGAAACAACTCCTTAAACAAATCTCCGGACTTACAACTTCCGAGAAGGAGAATAGATACAAGGAAAACGAAATGATCCACCACGCCCTTCCCGATAAAACATTAACACCAAAGATCCACACGACTTCAGTTTTGCACCAAATAAACTTTAATAACTTTCTTAAATGGAGAGAACAACAACTACAATAGTTTTCTTCACAAGGCAACTCACGATAACCAACGAAAACCTAAGAATCCAAATAAAACCGAACTCCGAATGGTAAAAGCAATCCGAAGGATTCATCACCCAATTCTTTTGCCGCCAAAGAAATGAAACCAATAAAACCAACCTTCTCCACTCACCCCTAAACTATGCCACAACAAAGCATTGACCCTCACCTCGAGAGGTTCCCATAAGCTCCGTGGTGGCCCTACCCACTTCAACCACCACCACAAACCTTATCCACGGCCACACCAACCACCAAGGCCCTTAACAAGGTCAAAAGCACGCAAGAAAGCATAATGATTCAAACAACCCTTTTATAATCAAAGCAACATACACAATAAATTAACATTCATCATCAACGCTTAAATGCAACATTTAAGCGTAATGCAATGATACCCCTCCCTTCCTATTGTGCACCAGAGTGTGTCAAGTTTTAATTTAATTAACCACTCTAATTCAGATTTTAAGGTTATTGCCCGAAGGCCAAATTTTAAAGGAGTAGAAACCTATGCCATGTTTCTAATATCACGCAGCAAAATTTTAGTTTACTCTAAAGTAAAATTGCTAAATTCACATACCATGGACCTGAAGCCCGCTCTGATACCAACTGTAACACCCGGCACCCGTGTCCCGAATGTTACACCCTCTAGCACCACCAATTACAAATCACTACGAATAAATATTAAGTAAAGTAAGTTAACAACTAGGAGGTTGTCAAAATTATTAAAAATTTGGCAAGACCTCCCTAAAACTAGGACATCCACTCAAGAGCAGTGTAAAACATTTAAAGATAATATCATTCTAGCAGTCCTTAGTTAACCAATCACGATTCTATAGAAATTTAATAAACTCCACCACATAAGTATTACAGGACAGGAAATTTATTAAACATAACCGCAAACAACCTTTTACAAAAATTTTGAATGAGCTAGAACAGAACTATAATTGTTATGATGGAAGGACGGTGATGCAACGTGATTGTGTTACTACCCCCATCCATGCATGCCGGCTTCAAAACACCTACAATCATTAAATAACAAGCGTGAGTTTAAACTCAGCAAAGTACACGAGAATAATAAACCCAATTTATCGTAAGTAAGACAAAAACTTAACCATAAGAGCAAGTAATGCAAATAAAACAATATCCGGACAACAAGCATTCATACCCATTTAAAGCAATAACTTGACCATACCCAAAATTTACCGCAATCAAGACATCAACTTGATAATAAAACCACTCAACGAAAAAGAGGCATCACGTGGCTCTAAATCACTACGTGTTCCGACTCAATCAACCCCTGTTGCAGCTCAAACCATTTTCATCGACTTTATTCGAGTTCAAAACTCAAATTTCACTCCACGATATTCATACAACATAATTAGCAAAGCAAAGAAAAGACATGCGCTAATTCATCAATTCAATTCAATCTCCCCGTTATGGGTTGAATCCACGACTCAACCTTCAATTACCATAATCACCATCCATATGACATACCATTTACCACAACACTCAATATTGATGATGCAATGCACATGAATGCTCATCTCCATGTACGCACAGACGCCGAGTGCCCACCCGTTGTGCACCCTCACGCCCCTTCCATCCCGTAGATGGAAGGTGCCTACTTTTCGCTCGCTCCCATTCACCTCGATGAATGGGACTACGAGGTAGGACTTTCATGTTCACTACGTGTGAACACAGAGGCCCAGATCGAATGGGTCGCCTCTTCCATTATGAATGCATATCATGAATGCAAGAATGCAACATCAATTCTCAACTAAAACACATTTCAATCAACAATTCTCAACAAATACACATTTCAATCAACATACTCAACTAAATTTCGAGACTAGGCACAATTAAATTCATCTCTTGTAAATTAACCACGAGTACCTCGTGAACTCCATTCTCGCTACTCCACGCAATATTAACAAAGGTACAAGAACTCACCGAGATTAAGGCTTACTAGTGACCACCCGAATCCAGGGCTAATCACGTCCTTGAAGGACGATCACCAATATAACTCATACTTGCCACAATCAATAGAAATTAGCTATGAACAGATAAATAACAACGAACAACTCCATTAAACACATGTACGGTGTACTTGCCTTTTACCGACGCTTGAGGCAACGCGGGTCGTGACCACCTCAAGGCACTCTCCTCGAAAACAACGTTACGCACAAGAATGGATCAAGGTCCCACTCAATACCTCAATGCACGATTTAAATCTAACCCTTGCCAAAAAGTCCCAATTCACACTAATGGAAACTCCGCAATCCACTAGACAGACATTAAACCTTAATAATAGGAGAACACATTGACAACTCTCTCAATTTGGGATCTTATTCAAAACCATTAACAAATCAAGCTAACATTCAAAGATCCAACTCTTCTCAATACTTCATAGATCAAACGACACAAATGCTCATGCTAATCGATCAAATTTAAGGAACATATCCACATTGCATTATGAGTAAATAGGAATGTATCAAACGTGAACTAACCTTTAAATAGAGGAATAAGAACCGACAATTGTGACCATTGGAGGAGATATATGTGCTTAGATATACATTAAAGGCCATCGACATTATTTAAACAAAACACCCAAATTATTCCACTTTACACTCTAGCCTTCTCACCTTAATGAGATGTCTACCATTTTGATCTACTGAGATCCAACATTTCATATTTGAGTTCTCATTATCCCGGTTTAAGGGTGTTTCTTTCAATGATATAATAATCCAATGGCAGCTACAAAAATATAAAAAATCCAAAATTTCCAACCAAACAACATTATTAACTAGAAACGTTGTCACTTTCTCTAGTCGCTTAAGTTTCTTGAGAATCTTTAATGCACCATTCAATGACATGGGCCAAATTCCGAAGCATGAGAAGCAAAGCAAGAATCAGTAGATGTGCTACATTGACCTAATCTCAACATACTTATACTCTTACATCTTGTGCTATCAAAATTAACTTTCCAAAGAATCAAATATATTTACTATTGCTTCCATTTTCAAAGTTATTCAGATGGAATTAAGCATAACCACCTAGAGATATAATGGCCAAGTCGAAGCATACAAAGCAATATGAACTACACATGCATATACCTCACAGACCATTTCATCGAACACCGACATGCATACTAGAAACCAACATCTCAAATTTCAGCTTGCTTGAGTTCTCACCAATAGAGGCATGGGCTGCCGCTAGCATGGGGAGGGCACCAGCTAGGAGGGAGGCCAGGAGGAAGCAGAAGGGCGCCAAGAATCGGGGAGGAGGCGCCGGAGGGATGGGCAGGCCGGACAAGACCAATGGGATCGGCAGGAGCACGGTAGCACCGGGCAGCACCAGAAGGTTCAAGAGGGCTGCCGTGGGGAGATCGGCGAGGCATGATCGAAGCCTTGGCAGGCTCGGCGACTCACGGCAGGAGACCAATAGGCGGGCAGACTTTGCCAGCAGAACGGGCAAGACTCAGGCGGGGCCGACCGAGCTGAAACCCAGGCGCCAAGGGGAGCCTCGGCCGCTGGATCAGCAGAGCGGCACACCCCAAGGCGCAGGAGGACAGAGCAGAGGAGCAATGGGCGTCAAGTAGGGAGGATTGGGAGGAAAAATCCTGCCAAGGTGAAGAAATGGCAGCCACACATGGGAAGGTTAGGTGAAAAGTAGTTGGAGAGGGGAAATTCCACATTACCCTTCCAAGCCTAAACCTAACCCACCCTCCCAGATAAACCAACCACTCTGAAAATACGCAAGGCCCCTGGCCGCCCGATTGAAAAGCACTGAAGGCAAGGGCGAGGTTTCACGGTATTACATCCTCTGACTAAGTTTGCATTTTTGGTCAAATTGCGGAGTTGTCTTTGATGATTGAAAAATGAGGATGAGAGAGGAATGATGAAGTAGTCGGTTGATGGATTTCGGGGTACCTTATCTCATTGAACTATGCCAATCTTTGGTCTTAGCTAAGTTGTTTAGCTTGTGCTATGAATATGGGGTTTACTCTCAAGAGTGTATGAGTGGATCGCGCTCCTTAGCGTGCAAATCGAATTATCATTGGAATCAACCTTTAAAGGAAACAAACTGATGGAATATGTTAGAAACTCTTGAGTTGAAAATATTTGTAACTCTATTTTGACTAGAGTTGGATTTGATTAAAAAATATGTGTGGTATTTATGAGTGTTTTAAAATGTAAATATTATGAATGTCACATAAGAAATTTTTGATGATGAAGTGGTTTTTGTTGGGAATAAGTTCCCTTTCTCCTGAGAGAGAATGTGATGGTTATGGGTACAGATGTTTGACTTGAGAATCGGTTTTCTCTTCCAAAACGTTGGTTTTGGTTAAGTGCTAGAGATTTTGCTTTGGTTAAAGTGAGCTGATTTGTTTTTGGTTATTATGAGGGCTTCTGTCAAAGATTTGTGTGGAATCTCGCATTTAATTTGAGTTTCTCCCTGATGCGAATTTTATCGCATTGATTTGAAAGTGTTAAAACTGGTTCTTGTGTTGTAAGAGGATTGAGTTTTCCTTTGCGTTTTGGCTTGGGGAAAAGAAGATGAGTGATCATTGGAATTTGTAGAGTTCTCTCCAAGGTAAGTTTTAGCGCTTTGGGTTCAAGGTGATGTATGTGGTTCTTTTGGTTAAAGAGAATTATATTTTGTTTGCGTTCTAGCCTGAGATAAGAATATGAATGTTTATGGTATCTTGTTGAGTATAATAAAGGATTATACTCTTGAGCATGGTTATTTGAGTGAAAGTATGTGAGAGCGAAACCCTCTTAAGAAGAGAACCATTTGTGGTTTGGTAATGACCTGCGATCCTAGCTTGGGCTAGGTGTTGACCATTAGTGATTTAAGGGTGGATTATGATGGAAGTTTTTGATGACTTGGTCTAAATTTTGTTGGGAGTATTGTTTTCTGTAGGGAAGGTGATAGCAATTTGATGTAAAGTGTTCTCACAGAACATTTATTGTAGCTAGTTGTCCCTAGGTGTGAGATATGCCTAGAATATATATATATATATATATATATATATATATATATATATATATATATATATATATATATATATATATATATATATATATATATATATATATATATATATATATATATATATATATCATGGTTTACGGTTGGAAAGGAATTTGTGCTAAGGTGGGCTACTTCTTCGATGGCATTGGTTGGTTATGGTCCTTTTTATGAAAAGGTTAATTATTTGGAGTTCAAGTTTGGAACGCGGGATATCCAAATAGGTGGTGTGAGTGATTAGTTGAGTTATGGTTTAGAGGCATGTTAGAATGAAAAGCCTCGTGTCATTCTTGTTGTCATGAATAAGATGAATTGTGGTAAAAAGGTCAAGAGGGGAGATTAGATTGAAGTTGAAGGGGAAATTTAGAGTTGAGTTTGAAGTTTGGAACCAAGTTCTCCCAAGAGAACATCATATTATCTTTGCGATAGTGGTATAACATGTTTGATATGGGAATTTGGCATATAAATTAATATGGTTGAGTCCTTAAATGGATATATTGAGGATGAAGGTTGAGAAAGTTCTTGTGAGATTTCTTATTCAGGAAATTCATTGGGATCTAGAATGCGAGAGAGTTTTGTCCCTTGCAAATTTAAGTAGAAATTGGAGTGAATGTGGAGTCATGAGAAGATAATCTTAGTCTGAGTTAAGTCAAATCACTTTCGTTTTAGTTGGAATTGGGATTCCGGTTTATCATTTGGATCTGTTTGAATCCTTGCGTGGGTGCTTTGAGTTTGCAAGGAAGTTTGTGTCCCTAGTGGACCTTGCTTTGTGTTTTGGCGTTCTGGAAATTCGGGGTCAAATTCCTTTAAAGGGGGAGAGAATGTAATGTCACAGTTAATTTTTTTGTCGCAGATGAAGATTTTTTCCTTTTCCCCCACACTTTTTTTCTTTTTCCCCTCCCCTTTTTCCCTCCCCACCTGGCAGCCCCTCCTCCCCCTTCTTCTTTTCTCCCTGCATCTCCTCTTCTCCAAGCTAGGTGTCTCCTCCTCCCCTTTTGCTGGCGCCTCCTCCCTCCCCAGCAGAGCCTCCACCTCCCCGGCCGGCCCCGCACCCTCCTCCTCCAAGTCGGGCTCCCTTCCCCATTCAGAAGCAAAGCACACCTCCTCCTCTTCTTCCTTATGTGCAAGGAGGTGAGGATTTCTTAGTTTGGGAGTGTGCATGATGCTCTAATAGAGTTATTTGGCTGGTATGGGTGTTCTAGGGTTTGGATTTTGAGGATTTTGGAGGGAAAAGTGGATCTAGGTTTTGGAGAGAGGATTTCAGTTTTCGGGTTGTACTATTCCTTCAGTTTGGGCTATGTTTCAAGCTAGTTAAAAATGTTTTCTGAAGATTTGTCTGTAGAGAAAGTTGTAGCTCGTCGTTTTCCCTTTAATATAAGACCAAAAACACTAAATTTCGTTCAGCCAATCAAAAGATATGATCATTTTAGTGCTGGCTGTCTTGATGATGCTTGTGTTGGTAGCTGAAATGTTGAACTACTATTTAAGGCTAGATGCAGGTCGAATTAGAATTTTTAATTACCTAGAGAAAATTAGAAAATTTTCTTTAGATTAATAAAATATCCTTGTTTTCTTGATTTGGATTCAAGAATCAATAGTTATGCTATTTTGAAGTTTGCTATCCTGAAATCTGAAGCTGCTAAAGGTTCAGATTTTAGTCTGTGATTCAGAGTGCTATTTGAGGACTTTAAATCCATCTCCTGAATAAATTACTATATAATAGTTGTATATTATCCTCTTGTGGTCATTTAGAGCACAAGAATGTAATTTTTGGCTTTGCCAATTGAAAGTTATGCTCATTTCTGTGCTTGCTGTCCAGATTTGACTGAGTAGATATTGGCCTCTGTTCTTTGCTGAACTGGGACCTATAGAAGCATCTCCTGTATGAATGGCTTTGTGATAATTGTAGATTGTCCTCTTGTAGTCATTTAGAGTACAATAAATCAATTTTTGGTTTAGCCATTCAAAAGTTATGCTTGTTTTAATATTGACTGTCTAGAACAAGGGAAGGTACATGTCACCTCTGTTTATTTCAAATCTGGAAGTTTTTAGTGCATTTTCTAAACAATAGCTGTAGTAGAGTTATATATTATCCTCTTGTGATTAATTAGAAACTAGGTTTACTCAATTTGGATCAACTATGTAAAAGTTATGCATATTTTAGTGGCTATTGTCTTGTGTAGCAAGAGTTTGGTTTTAGGGCAAGAATTGAAATTGAGATGGACTACTTGTGAAAGGATTAATTAGGCTAATTGAGGAAATTCAAAGCGGGGTTAAGTATAGAAGTGAAAGTGTTATTATTATTTATCGCTGAACCGTGATTTGCATTGTTTGAGATGAATGCATTTATATGTTATTGCAGTGAAGTGTGATCTTCGAGGTGGTATTAACTTCTTGCCACTCTATTCGAGTGGGTAAAGGCAAGTGTATCATGTAGATTAAATGTTAGAAGGTTTTGTGACATGTTTTGCTTTGTGATTTTGATTATGTTGATAATTATAAGTTTGATTATTATGATGCAAATGCTAAGTTCATGGATATATGAATATGTCAATGCGTATGACTGTAGTTGTGGTTCTGATTAGGATGATGAAAATGCTAAGCTTATGTTGTAAGAATATGCCGTATATGTGTTAATGTTTAGGAATATGATTATAGTGAGGTCAAGATTAAAATACAATGCCATTTGCAATTTATCCATTTTATTCACATTTATGCATTCATAATGAAGAGGCGACCCATACTGATGTGGGCCCCTATGCTCACACGTAGTGAGTATGAAAGTCCTACCTCGTAGTTCCATCCACATGGTTGGATGGGAGTGAGACAGTAAGAGTAGGCCCCTCCACGGGATGGAAGGGAATGAGAGGGTACACTTATTGTGTGTGCACTCTGCAATACCCCAGATGTGCAAAGAAAGGTGCATTCATGAGCATGCATGTTGCATTGCATCGCTAATGATAATTATTGTGTTAATTGGAAATATGTGAATTCGAGATAGAGTCATGGACTCCTCCCAAGAGGCTTAAGGAGGTGTGTATGTGAAATAAGCAATGAGGTAAAGGAGGTAAATGGTGTTGATATAATTGTTTTATGCACTTGCTGAGTTGTATAAGAATTATAATCATGTTGTGGATTAAAATGCGTTAATTGGTTATGAAATTATTATTTGATATACTTTGCTGAGTCTTGGACTCATGCTTATTTTGTTTAATATTTTAGGTACTCTGAGGACGCCTTACTGGGATGGGACTTAGCTTCACCTTCACTCACTTTTATGCCATGATAAAGAATTAGTTTGAAATAATATTTCACAATGATAACTAGTGGGGAATCATTGTGCTATTGTGTTGTAATTTTGATTATTGTAAGCCTCGTTGTGTAGTTAAGTTTAATAATTGCTAATTATTGATAATAGTTTTCTTGCTTGTGTTGTTACGTTTATTATCTACCTTGTCTGCTGAGTGGATGGCCACTTTTTTAGGGAAGGTGCTGTCGAAATTTTTAGTTAAGTTCGGCAAACCTACTAGTATGTTAGCTTGCGTTACTAACATTTCATGGTGATTTGAAATATTGGTGCTTGAGGGTGTAACATTCAGGGTACGTGGGGTACCGGGGTGTTACAATCCGACTCTGTGTGCAGTTATCATTACCAGATCATGACACGAACTGGCAGTGATACTTGATTATCATTGCTGGCTCGTGATATGGGCCAGCAATGTCAATGTCCCTATTATCACTGCCGGGCCATATTATGAGCCGGCAGTGATAGTCAAATATCACTGCCGGCTATAGCCACGAATCAGCAGTGATAGTATTATTGCCGGTTCGTTGCAACAGTCGGCAGTGATACTTGACTATCACTGCCGATCCTTTTCGAGTGGGCTTTTAGTGTCGGTTCTTGATACGGACCGATAGTGATGCACCATCACTGCTAGTGAATTAGCCATCGGTAGTGATAGGACAGCACATATGGGGTTTCTGTGGTAGTGAGAAATTCAAAATATATGAAAATTTATAACTAAATTTTGGAAACTAGCCATGTTTAAGATGCAAACTGTCGGCGTATTTCGCCTGACAAGATTCCACTAACAAGGTGTCTACTCCCTAGACGGAAATTATGGTTCGGTAGAGGGCATCTTCGTGGCTGGAAACCCTAATGTCTCTCAACGATGGATTCTGGGTAACAGCAAGTTGGTGGACACAATGATTTACCCCGGTTTAGGCCCCCAGTGTGGGTAATAGCCCTACGTCCTGCTAGTTCTCCGTTGAGAAAATGGGGAAATATTTACAAGGGTGTTCTTCGGTGTCTATTTTCACGCTTGTTCTAGTCGATCGCCCCCTTCTTCATGCACCGGGGCGCCCCTATATAGACGGGCCACCTTGGGCAGGAGAGAAGGTGACGCTATACTTATCTACAACATATTAATTACACCCATCATTCCAGGTTCCACGTCGACCCACGACTCATTTGTTAAGCATGCCTCCGTGGCCTTGTCCTTCGAACCTCATTTAATGTCGGCGAGAGGTCTCGCTAGGTCCGCCCGGGACAGGGCGGCTCTACGACGGGTTGGTGAGTAGTGTCAGAGGGATGAGCCGTCGTCGTGTCGAAAGCTGAATCCTTCACAATTAATGACCCCGACACGAGGTGCGGGGAGGGAAACCACGAGGCTAAGCCTCCCCTCATTCCTTTGTTGCCTTCGCGGTCCGACAAGGGGGCTCGAGCACCGCCCGCCATCGCCGCCACTGCCGCCGCCCGCATGAAAGGTATGCGTGATCGCCAAACCGCCGCTAGCAAGTGGGCTTTGCCACGGCAGTGGCGTCCCACCAGTTGCTGCTAGGGTGCCACGCTGCCACTCGCCCGACCAGTGGCGTGATTGCCGACCGCCGCCAGTAACACGTGGGCTTCTCGCCCCACAGTGGCGCGGCTCACCAGGTCGCCCACCGGTGCCACGTGGTCGCCGCCTAGCAAAGCGGCGTGATCGCCAGACTACTCGCTAGGGGGCCAAGTGGGCTTCAAACTGGGCCAGGCCACTTCTTGGGCCTATTACTTCTACGGCAGAGAGGGTACCCCGGTGCAAAGTACACCGACACAAACCATGTAGCCCATGTGATGCACAGGTTAACAATTGGAGTTAAATAATTCCAAATTGCAAATACGTACACAATGTGTAAATGTACTAAAAATACACCACATGTGTTGGACCGCTGCTCACCCGCCCCCACCCCCCACAAAAAAAAAACACTCAACCAAACTTTTTCCTTATTCACTTTGTTCTCACTCAACCATGCTTTCTCCTTGTTCACTTTGTTCTCTTTTCTCCACTAAATGGAGGGCCGAGCATATGTGTAACACCTTGATCCAATATATGATCAAAGTCTAGCCCATCGTGAGGTGGATCCACACATACATAGCACCCCACTTACACTTTCGTCCTCGCTTCGTGTAAAAGGGTTAACCCGGATGTGTTATATTTGAACCCAACATGCATTTTATGCTACTATAACATAGACTTTCATATTAACAAGGCTGAGGTGTTACATTCCTCCTCCTTAAAGACTGAACGCCTTGACAAACCATATACATGATAAATATCTAGAACCAACTCTTGGTATATGTCCGAGTCTCCAGTGCCGGCACATATGTCATACCATGTATCCACTTTGGGTCCACATACGCCATATGTATTGCCCATGTCTCTATCCCCTACAAGGCTAATGTATGTCAGCAAAGGAAGATTAATGCTCGATACCATCTCAGAACACCCCGCTTAAAGTCTACTCAAAGCCCATCCCACCATGAGACTTACCCATGTGCGTATAGCACCCTACCTACACTTTTGTTCTCAATTCATGTAAAAGGATTAGCTCGGATGTAATATGTTTGGACTCAACAGTCAATATACACTACTATAACTTATTTTAGACAAGCAATGTAGAACTAATCTCACTATCGCCTAAATGGGTCATAAGACCGTTAACATTAATGGACCGAGGTATTGCGGTTTGTTGTGACCCACAATTATCGACACTGGCAGTGGTTGCTGGAGTGCCAGCTGTGGAGGCACCAGATCTCAGCTTTTTCCTCTCCTTCGACCACTAGCTCCTTACATCTTCCTCATGATAGGTTCAAGCCATTGTCATTGGTAATAGGACGCACATGATTCAGCCATCGCCATCATCGCCAGCAGCGGAATCTACATCCCTCGCTCCTCTGTCACCTCTCTATGTCTCCAGCATGAGCAAGACAATTATTATATAATATTTAGAAACAACCTTAGAGACAGTTATTGCATAAATTGGCTTTTAGCTTGCTATTAGCCAACAAAGGATTTTACTATTGTACTTGCCCTTAGTAGAACAGAAAAACAACATGAGTAAAAGTATGTGCTCTCAAAATAATACTATATATATACATATAGTAGTGATAGATACAAAGACGCCTATAAATATTCCAATTCATTTTAAAAATGTTATAGCTAAAAGTTTCTAAGTCTTCCTATGACTTCAAGCTCCAAATGGCGTGTTTGGCGTAGCACGAAAGTTATTTAACGTTATTGTCTTTGGCCATCATAACCAGTACTCTCCCTCAACGCATATCATTCTAGCTTTCAAATTTTATTTATAAATACATATCATTCTATATTTTCAAGATAACTTTTAATTATTTTTTCTTTGCATATACGCATTCATTTATTATTCATAATATTATTTATTATCGAGAAATAGTATAACATATACTATCTAAGAGTAATAAACAAGTTAACGAAGAAGGACAATTTATTTATATGCATTTTGATTGAAATACAAAATCCTAAGGGCATGTACAACAAGAATTAATGAGCTGTCTGCAAGTTGTCACGTAATCTTTATCATCCTATGTGGTATAGAATTAGAGAGAGACGCTGTCGCCTCTTTCATGAGAGGACGATTAAAGGGTCTGCGTGTTTCGATGCAAAACGACGGTCTGTCGTCTGCTGTAGGAAAGAAGTCGCCTATATCGTACGAATCCAAGGGTGGGCTCCATCGTTCTCGAGCCCACCTCCGTCTTAGGTCGAGCCCCTTCACCGCTTGCTCGAGTCCGGACTCTCCGTGGGTCCACCACTAGTAGTATCATGACCGATCATATGAGAGCACATAGATGGTCTTTGCCGATAGTTAATGGTGCCTAGAGGGTATCCGACATCCTAGAGGTCATCGCATCAATCGTGGTCTCTCTTCTAGTATCCTACAAAGTGCTACAAATGGTAAATGGGTAAATGAGATCATTGAGTAAATGGGTAAATGAGTAAATTGGTAATATAGTAAATTAGTAATATAATATATGAGAGTTCGGAAGAAGTGCTGCTTGAGACAAGCTAGAGGAGACGGCACGACAGCCAATTAACTAGCGAACGCCATGGCTGTCCCATCCGACGCAACTGGCTTTTTACTACGACACAAACAAATCATTTAATTTGGCTATCCGTTCAGAAACAATTTATGTGCGTTACCCTAATTAGCTTTCTTAAGCAAGAGGACTAAACCCTTTTGAAAGCCTCCTTTGAAACACCGGAATTCAACAGGGTTCATATTGTTTGCTACAAAATTTGTTGTAAATTTTTTTGTTTCATTCCTGTTTACCAAGCAAGCACGGGGCTCTATTAAACTAACGCAAGAATTTCATGGCAGTTTGACAGCAAATTTACAAGAAAGATCTGAAATCCTCCAAAATTCCTATGAAATCTTAGGATCTAAACAGAGCCCATGTGTTTCGTTGCTTAAAAATGAACTTGCTACAAATAATAGCATGATCATATATCAATTAAAGGTAGAGTAAATTTTACAAAACTACAAAAAAGAATTACAAACTATCATCAAACTACAGGTTTTAGTTCCTATTACACAGAACTACAAATTAAACTACAGGTTTTAGTTCCTATTATACAAAACTACAGATTTAGGAGAATTTGAATCACAAAAATATAGGTTTTAGAATTGATTGCTTGTTGTATTGGATATGACTATGTGGGCTCACCACTACTACAAAACAGCATATAGGTGACACTCTATTTGTAGTTGTTTTTTTGGAACCGTCACAAATAGCATTATCAGTGGCGGTTTTAAAAAAAATAGCGAGAAGACTATTTATGACGGTTCTTATTTAGAACCGACAAATAATGCATTATCATTGGCGGTTTTCCTTTAGAACCGTCACAAATACATTCGTGGCGGTTTTAGCTAAAAACCGTCAGTGATAATGTGAGTATCTGTAGTGGTTTTTGACTAAAACCACCACTAATAATGTGAATGTCTCTGGCGGTTTTAGCCAAAAACTGCCACTAATAATATGGTATCTGTTGCGGTTTTTGGCTAAAACCGCTACTGATAATATTATCTTTGGCGGTTTTAATTTGAAATCGTGAAAAATAATAAAATTTTTTAAATATTGCTAATTACCTCTCCTACCTTCTAATTTGAAATAATTGAAATTAAATAATATTACATTTGAAATAATTGGAACTAATATTCTGTTTGCAATATTTGAAAAGAACGACCGAAACAAATTCAAAACTTTGGAGGCTAGTTTAAGGCTCTAAATGACGTTTTTCTTGGAATTCCGTCACCGTGCATGCACTCGTACAAAACATCAGGATCCGACTATCTAATTTTCACGCTTATGAAATTCAGGTGCTACTTTTTTTTATCTTTCCAATGAACCAAAGAACGTCCCGATCGGAGTTAATTACAATTCAAAAGTTATGGCCATTTTAACAAACGTGCTCAGATTTCATATTTGCAAACTAGAATTAGTGCCCGAAAGAATATAATTAGAGGGCTTATCGTGTGATGATTCCGAAAAATACAAAAATACCAAAATCGAAGGTGCGAGTCAAAAGTTATAGTGTTTTTACAAGTTTCATTAATAGTAATGGCACATATATTGCAAGCATCATTAATAGTCAAAAGTATGGAAAATAAATTTGAAAGTTTTAAATTTTGCTAATTACCTCTATAGTTTGCTAATTTGAAATAATTGGAAAACCGTATTCAAGTACTTCACGGGGTTAAGGGGAGAAGGGACGCATTTTATGTTAGATGTGATTATACCACCACTAAAGTACTAGATCTTATAAGAACTCTGAAGTTAATTGTGCTTGGATGAGAGTAATTATAGGATGGGTGAAGTTAAGTGTGCTTGGATGAGGTAGTAATAGGATGGGTGACCTCTTGGGAAGTTTCTGTGTGGTGCTAAAAACGTCGGATCCAATCAGAATTTTGAAGTTGCGCGTTCTTGGACTAAAGTAGTATTAGGATGGGTGACCTCCTGGGACGTCTCCCCTAATTTAGCAGATCCAATCAGAATTTTGAAGTTGAGCGTTCTTAAACGAGAGTAATATTAGGATAGGTGACCTCCTGGGAAGTCCCCCTAATTTAGTGTTTTTAAACTGCCAATTAACTAAAAAACGCCAATGATAATATTATTAGTGGCGGTTCTAACCAAAAACCACCACTGATAATGCGAGTATCAATGGTGGTTTTAGCTAAAAACTGCCACTGATAATATTATTAGTGGCGATTCAAAAACAGCCACTGATGGCAATTACGAACCGCCAATGATGTGTATTTTTCTAGTAGTGTGCATGGCAGCCTCACGTGTGCCCATATTGCCACCGCCACTGATGTGCATTTTTGTAGTAGTGCACATGCCAGCCTCACGCGTGCCTATACTGTCAGATCCGTTATAATAAATAGTCAATTCTAGAACTTGTAAGTTTTAGATACAAGTTCTTCTAAAATCTCTATTTTTATGAAATAAAACTAAAACATATAGTTTTCTTATAGTCTATATAAGAAACCATAATGTGAAATCTACTCTTAAAGGTATCATCGTAGCTTGCAAACACCTATGAGTTAGACCAACTAATTAGTTAACAGGTCAAAATTAAGTATGAGTTTTGGCTTCAATTCTGGGGCATGTTTCTGAACTCTCTTACCTTTTTTCTCTTTGGTGTGTCGTTCAAAAAAAGGAAGAGGAAAAAGCAAATTAAAGATCCTACCTGCAATTTCTAACTTGCTTCAATTAAGAAAGAAACATCAAAGTCGAATTTAACTCTACTTCTTTATCTGGCAGCTAAGAACTTGAGCAGCAAGGTCAGATGTGACAGGTCCAGATGAGCGTTCTATCGTCCATGCAAGGCGTAGACAAAGTTGGCCGTGTGACGTGCAAGTGGCGCGCATGTCCAAAAGTGTGTAAATCTTGGTTTTGAAGCATATCAATCACGTTAGACTTGACCAATAAGTACTCTGTCTCAAAGCAAAATGTTAAGACTTGACCAACTAGAAGAGCGCAGATCGATGAAGGGAAGAATCGGAGCCAGGAGTATATGATATATATATAGGGTTACTGATTTATCTTCCGGTTGTTTTCATTTCAAATAGGAAAAGTCGTATATTCTTCCAATGATGAGATGTTCATGGAATTGAAAAACACTTAAGCTTTTGTTCAGTGAAAATTAGGAACCTCAGTTCAGCAACAATACTGTGTGAACATGAGCCAGTTACCACCAGTCCGAAACATAAGGCGCCACGTGCGGGATTTGGTAAAACCAAACGAAGTCATGGCTGCTTTAAATTTCACCCATTTGATATTTTTACGGAACAAACATCACAAAATCACGAAGGACTACGAAGTGTTGATCTATTTTACGAACTCAAATTGCTCTTATTGTGTGTTTAGTTTTTCGAAATTTAACAAAAATAATAAGAGGTAGAACCATGACCAGTTGTTAATGAGATCTATTGATTTCAGGGATTTATTTATTGTTAATATGTACTCCTTTCAGCCATAAATACATGTTCTTTTGATATCAGACAGTCCTCAAAATAGAACATTGACAACTAATGTATATTGTAATATATTTACCAATCCAATAAAACTATATTATAATGAACATATTTTTTAGACAAATCTATACATATTATTTTCATGTATATAATTTAAATATTTAAAAATATATTGATATTCGAAGTTTCCAAAATAGTCATCCAAAAAATATCTAGATCTGACTGGAGAAAGCACCATATCATCATTTTCCGTTAAGAAAAATATTGTTTAAGAGAATCGTACGTACCAGCTAGACGTGCACATGCATGGGACCATCGGATTGAGACTTTGCAGGTTGGAGCAAGAACAATTTGTGAGGAATTCCAGGAATATCTTAGTAGGGCTACACACTTTATTCCCATAAATTATGAAATTTAAAACAAGTGGCGCCTACAACTACAAATTGATGTCTCTATCAAAACAATGACTATTTAGAAATTAATATCGCAAAGTAAAATATAATCCAGGATTTAGCAAGCCTTTAACTGCTAAATTATAGCATACATAGGCACGTACTCACTACTACAAAAGGGGTTATATTAGACACATCATCACAGACTGTTTTTTATGAAAACCGTCTGTGACATGTTTCAGACACATCGCAGACGGTTTATGACTGAAACTGTCTGTGATGTTGGATCATCACAGATGGTTTTATCCACAAACCGTCTATGGTGAAAGCGAGAACTTTACAGACGGTTTGTAGATAAAACCGTCTATGATGAGGAAATATCGTAAACGGTTTTATCCATAAACCATCTGTGATGAAAATGAGAACTTTATAGACGGTTTGTGGATAAAACCGTCTGTGGTGAGAAAATATCACAAATGGTTTTATTCACAAACTATCACTGACGGTTTTTGGCTAGAACCGTCTGAGATGTTTACCTCATCACAGACAGTTTTTGGCTAGAACCATCTGTGATATTCACACATCACAGATGGTTTTAATTTGAAACCGCCATAAATAATAAATATTGCTAATTACCTCTCCTGCCTTCTAATTTGAAAGAATTGAAATTAAATAATATTACATTTGAAATAATTGAAACTAATATTCCATTTGCAATAATTGAAAAGAACGACCAAAACAGATTCAAAACTTCAGAGGCCGTTTTGAGGCCCTAAACGACGTTTTTTTAATTCCGTCGCCACGCACGCACTCGCACAAACCATCAGGATCCGACTATTTAATTTTCACACACTTATGAAATTCGGGTGCTTCTTTTCGTTATCTTTCCAACGAGCCAAAGAATACCCCGATCGGAGTTACGTGTCAAAAGTTATAGCCATTTTAACAAATGTGCTCGGATTTCATATTTGCGAACTCAAGTTTCATTAATAGTAATGGCACATATATTGCAAGCATCATTAATAGTCAAAAGTATGGAAAATAAATTTAAAAGTGTTAAATTTTGCTAATTACCTCTATAGTTTACTAATTTGAAATAATTGGAAATCGGTATTCGGGTGCTTCACAGGGTTAAAGGGAGGAGGGATACATTATATGTCAGATGTGATCATACTACCACTAAAGTACTGGAACTTATAAGAACTTTGAAGTTAAGCATGCTTGGATGAGAGTAGTAATAGGATGGGTGACCTCTTAGGAAGTTCTTGTGTGGCGTTAAAAATGTCTAGATCCAATCAGAATTCTGAAGTTAAGCATTCTTAGGTGAGAGTAGTATTAGGATGGGTAACCTCCTAGAAAGTCCTCCTTAATTTAGTGTTCAGAATTCTGAAGTTAAGCGTTCTTAGACGAGAGTAGTATTAGGATAGGCGACCTTCTAGAAAGTCCTCCCTAATTTAGTGTTTTTAAACTACCAGCTAGAACAGTGTGTGATGAGTAGGTTCTAGGCTAGAACCATCTGTGATGTGGGTCATCACAGATGGTTCTAGGCTAGAATCGTCTGTGATGTTAATTTTCATAGATGGTTCTAAATTAGAACCGTCTATAATGAGTTTTTTTATAGACGGTTGGAAAACCGTCTGCAATGACTCTTTGACATCACTGACACTTGCTTACAGACGGTTCACAAAACCGTCTATGATGTAATTTACGAACCATATATGATGACCTGTTTTGTAGTAGTGACTATAGGTTTTTTTCCTACTTCGAAACTAGGGTTGGGGCTTTTTGGTTCATGTCATTTTGAAGTTGTCCATAATAACCCACCTAATAGGATGCTTCAGCTTGTCTGATTAAGGATCTATTTGAAATGCTAAAATCTTCTCATATTGCTGCAAAAATTATACTACTATCCTACAAAATTACGAGCATATTTGTCTTGTTGGCTAGCACAAAAACAAAGCAGAAAGCAAGGCAAGGGCGAAGCGAAGCATATCACGAAGGAATTGGACTATCAGATTGCCTCGCTGGTTTGATTATACTAGCTCGGAGAGCCTTTAGTAATGGGAGAGCGCTGGAGAACCTTTCTATGGCTTGCGTTAAATTGCATAATTAGTACTTGGAACAAGCTAACAAGCCAGTGCAAGAACACATAACGAGTATCTTGGTTAGCTTCAAGTGTAAGCATATATTCAACGAGTCATCTGAGAAAATGTCCCAACACTCAGTAAGATATCGAACTACCTAGTTTGTAAATATTCCATAACTTTATAAGTAAAATAACATGTCAGGATCTTGTAGGAAGCATTGAGTATAGAATCTACACAAAGCCCTTTCCAGCCAGACAGAGAGAAAGATGTACTCTCCATGGCATTAGGAAACAAGGAGCAGTAGGGTCACATGAGAAGCAAGGGTGTTTTCATTCCCTGGAAAAAGGAATTCCCTTAGGACTCCGACATGTGTCGAAGTAGAAAGAGAGCCAAAGCTGAGCGTGTGGAATGGCTAGTAGCTATGATTGATGAGAGAGGGTTGAGTAAAGGATAAGAGAGCAATTCAATAAGGCAACATATCCTGTGCATACAGACTTCCTATGTACACACCGTGCACACCAACTAACAAAAGTCACGAAAAATTCTGAAAAAAATTGTAGATATACTTCATAGATTGCTCTACTTATGTATGAAGTTTCAAGATTAAATTCATTATATATCAAGAGTTACAAAAAAAGAGAAAATTTTGACAAGTTTAAACTCTTTAAACTTGTCAGAATTTTCTCTTTTTTGTTACTCTTGATATATAATGAATTTGAACCTACAATTTTATACATAGGTAGAGTAATCTATGAAGTACATCTACAATTTTTTTTAGAATTTTTCGTGACTTTTGTTAGTTGGTGTGCACGGTGTGTACACGAGAAGGTCTGTGTGCACAGTATATGTTGCTATTCAATAATTAGCTAAGAAGTCTTGAGGAAAGGCTAAGATGGACTGCACAAGCTCCAAAAATATTGATGCAATTCAGCCCCTCAAACCATCGGAATATCTGCATGTCCACCTCTCACATAGAAGAACACGATGGCAAATTTCTTGTCGATGACATCAAAGTAATATATATCTTTGGAAAGCTCCATAGATAGACATGTTGCATATCTTAGCTAATTATGTACCATTATGTAGGTGGCCAAGCGGTGCTATCTCCAAGTGAGGCTTCCCAATAGATCCATTCCCTACAGACTGCATGGGGGCGCATGCATCCATCCGATTGAGGGGTGACGGTAGCACTAGGTTTCACAAAGGTGAATGAGGATGATGTAAATGAAGTTTTCAAGGCTGTCACACTACAGATGCCTCCAAATGACAAGATCATGATATGCCATTGGTACATTCATCTAGTGGCCCAGTAAAGACATCTTTCTAGACGGCCATCCTCCAGCACCGGATCTACTAGCACTATCGGAGCCACCTGCTGCACTAAAATGGTCCACCAAATTGGCTATCGTGCCCCGTACATCATAGGTTAATGCATTACTTTGTGCCCATTCGTCTCTCGTGAAGATGACCTGTGATAGAAAGCGAGGGGGGCAACAAGGGTAAATTGAAGTAGAGCATGACGGCCCCCGATTTTCCATTGGCCCTTTTGGCCCAAAAATACAATCTAGGAGAGCTGGAAGAGCTCCTACAAATGCTTTCAATGGCTTGCACTAGCTTGCATAGGTGGTACATGGAACAAGCCAACAAATCGATGGCAAAACGAATATTGAGTATCCTTGTGAGGTTCCAGAGCATTTGTTCAACCAGTCATGGGGGCTTCTTTGAAGTCAATTTTAGCGACTTGTTTGATCCCTACAACCTCGATGGCCTCGACGCCTCACTCTTGAGATGCTGGACATTGTATGTATGCGCAATCATGGTCTATATTCGTGTAATATTGATAAATATCATGTATATGTATATGTATATGTATATGTATATGTATATGTATATGTATATGTATATGTATATGTATATCTCCTTGCTTTTGTATATATAGATTTATGATCCTTGAAGCCAAAATCAATAATGAACCGATAGGTTACCTCAACCCACATATGGTCTCCAAGCAAATCATGAACGATAATGTACAAGACGGTGAGGATTATATGACAATTGCACTTCTGGCTCAACGCGATAAACCTATACACTTTTAGCCCACAACCCAGGGTAAATGCTGCACTAGTTGCAATACTTGTTGATTTATACTTTATACACCACTCAAAGTTAGGTTGAATGACCATGGTGACATACTTGTATAGTTTTCACTAGCTTCTACGACTTGAGGCCTATCGCACAATTACTAGATAGGTAATTATATTTCCTCCATAATTAACTCTACTGTAGGTCGTTCAAGGTGTACGTTGCTCGTGGAATGGCTAACTTTTTTGGAATCACGTAGGTCATTCAAAGTGTAGAAAATTCGCAAAGGGCCATCCAAGGGATGGTTGCAACTGAACCATAACTTCAAGTTTCTGGTATCCACTCATACACAATAATCCTATATCACACTCAATAATAATGTTTCTCGAACTAACCAATTCTAGTTTTGCAGTGCCATCAGTAGCCAAAGGGAACTAACCTATATAGATTCTACATTTGCCATAACATAAAACTCATCATGGGTACAACAAAGACTAATGACTTGAAGGTTTGTCAATCATGCAATAATTGTTTCATATTTATCTTTGTATATCTATGCTCGACTTTAATCTTCTAATCAGTAGGTTTTTCAATGCACTACAACTGCATTGGAACAGGGTAATCTTTTAAAAATTTGAGAACTCCTTTTCTTCTTGCTGTGTGTGAGCTCATACCCCCAAAAGACGAGTTCCACTCTACCTAGCCTGTTGAGTTGTAGTGGCATATGTGTGTAGAGAAACCTATGCTATGAATTTGTGAATTGTAGTGGCATATGTGTCAATTGTGAATTCAATTGATTAATATATCTGAGTTGATTTCTGAAATGGGTATGTTATGGTGTACTTTGTAATCTACTTGTGTTGTGATGTAATTTGAGTTGATTTGTGATGGTATATGTGTACTTGTGGACGTGTACTCTGTAATCTGCTCGTTTCATAGGGCATAGCTAGTATTTTCTGAGACAAGACAATAACAGAAAAAGCTTTAGCAATACAAAATAATATCAGAGACGGTTCTTTTGAAAAAAACCATCTGTGATACATCTCATATCACAGACGGCTAGGACTATGAACCCTTTGTGATGATAGACTATAACAGATGGTTCTTAATACTGACCATCTGTGATAATCTATTATCATAGATGGTTCTCGATACAAACTGTCTGTGATATCCTACTATTACAGACGGTTTGTATCAATAACTGTCTTTGATAGATTTTTCATAGACGATTTAGAAACAGATAAGACAGTTTGTATCAATAATCGTTTGTGATACACTACTAGGAAAACCATTATTAACGATGGGAAATGTGGTCGGTAAAAGTCCAAATGTGGTCGTTAAATGTTTTTAATGACCACTAAATTGTGGTCATTAGCCGTCGTTAAAGGCTCCGTCATTAATAGTATTAACGACCAACCAAAATTTTCCCCTGTTAAAAAATTAACGACATGATAATATGTGACCGTTAATTATGTAGTATCAATGACCACATTTTTAGTTTTAACGATCATTTTTTTTGTCATTGCTAATATTTCGGTAGCCACTATTGTAGCATTAACAACCACCTATTTCATCGTCATAAACTATGCTTGGGGCACTTTCATCATATTAACGACCACTAGTTTTGTATTTACGTCCACTTTTTTTATCACAAAAGGCTATGCAACATGTAATAATAAATATAAATCTATAAAATATCATTAAGAACTACCTTTTATTCATTGAAACCAAATAATTGAACTCATTCTTTGCATCCAATATTTGAGATGTAATATAAATCCAGTAACATTCATCAGAAAAATCATTCAAAACTAACATTATGGTGGCTAACCTAATCTAACATCAAAACTACTACTAGAAATCTGATAAATTTCTGAATCTTCAACTAAGAGTCAAACAATAACATTGTTCTTAGTGAATGATTGCAAAACATACCTTCATCAAACTATTGGTCTGGCTTGTCATGCACATACTCTACTTCATTTGGAAGTCTACAAAAAGAACACAATGTATATCAGTTAATAGATATAAATGAATTGGCATAGAAATAAGAAACTATAAGAACATATATCAAATCATATTACGTGTAGAGATTACATACATGATCATGTTCAGATTCATGTGGGCTAGCATCACTACCATCCTCATGACTACCAA
Organism: Guadua angustifolia; assembly: GCA_036346375.1. Classification (NCBI taxonomy): domain Eukaryota; kingdom Viridiplantae; phylum Streptophyta; class Magnoliopsida; order Poales; family Poaceae; genus Guadua; species Guadua angustifolia. Next base: position 29,636,093 of record CM070520.1, read on the forward strand.
GCAAACTACTCTTTATTTCTGTCCATTCTTCCTACACTTGTCTTATTCGTTCCATGATCTTATGATTTTGTTCTTGAAGTGTCTTATTGTTTTCCTCAGATGCTTGAAGTCTAGCTAACAATTTGGACTTAGTAACTGCTGGACCTCTTAAATCTCTTGCTTTAATTCCACCACCATATCCCACTACATGATCACGTCGCTTTAAAGGGTAACACTTGTCCATAACCTCAATATTTGAAAGATTAGGGTTTGATTTGACAACATTTTCAATTTGTGCCTGTAATGCAAAATGTGTATTTAAGTACTTAACTCTTACTCACAAATATATATTTGACGAATACTCCTACCAGGGGTACCCCACAACGAAGTATACATCTATTTCAAGATCGTATTTCTCTCAGTCATCTGGACTCAGAATCCAGACTAACGACGATACAGAGTGTTGGAAGGGATGTTATCAAAGCCCCCGCCCCTCGCAGATGGGATTATCCCTAAATATTAGCTGGATCGCCGGATGAACTATCTTGGGTCCATCTCTAGGCCCAAAGGGACACGAAGGATTACTCGGTCTCAATCAAGCCAGCTGGGGGCACCCCAACCGGGCTACCAATCGAGCGTCCCCACATGCTCCGACCAGGCAACTGGTCGGGCGTTCCCACAGGCTCTGACCAGACTCCCGGACGGAGCCTCGGTAAATCTCCATCGCTTAACGGTCAACTCCAAACCGGTCGCCGGTCCCAGGCCCCTTCCTGAGACAATACCGGGGGGCCCTTAAGTCAAGCACCAGTCCCTTCACCCCGTCAGGCACAATGGAGGGACATGCTTCGTCTCAAGGCGGTATCAGGGGACAGCATAAGCAACGTCAGCATCTGACAAGCGGACAGAGGGCAGGCGTGCACCTTCCCAATGGAACACTGTCCGTTGTGTCTACCAACCCGGGCGTGGGATGGACAGCGACTTGTCAGGCGCCAAGACCGAAGACCGGGACTCCCGGGCATAGTATACCCCTACATGTTTCCTCCGTATTCCTGTGTAACCTGCCCCCTCCGACTATATAAAAGGAGGCAGGCCCTCTAGGGAAGGGGACGGATCCGCTTTTCTTATTTTGCCTCGTTCGCTCATCCGACCTCACCCGGGCCCTCCGACCCGAGTGAGCGCTCTGAGCTCTCAGGCTCCCTTACTCGAACGAGTGTTAAGGGCCTATCCTTAGCTCTCGCTTGTAATCCGCCATACTTTGAGCAATGAGATCCACCACCACGAACTGGAAGTAGGGATATTCGGCCCGAACCAGTATACATCTTGGACTCCCGAGTCTAACCATTCAAGGAGCGGGGCCGCACGCCCCTAGACTTACAAATTTACTTGCCGGTTCTACGAAACACCGACAGTTGGCGCGCCAGGTAGGGGTCTCGCGCGTCATCTTCGTGATCTCCGGATTCCCATGTCCCTCCTTGATGGCTTTTTTCTCCAACAACTGGCCGGGGGGTCACACGGTCTTCCGTGTTTCCCCCAGGCCCGTTGGAGCATCGCTGCGGTGGCAGTACTGCCCCGCGGCGTCCCCAACCCAGGGGACCCGGGGGCCAAGGCCGGCTATCGGAGCCTCCGGGAGCCGGTAGAGCGTGTTGCCGTCTGAAACATGCTGCCGTCCGGTTCCCTTAAGCGCCATGGGGATCCTCCGACTCGGCACTTTTCGATTCAGCAGCGCCGAGGATCATGCTATGTCAAATGCCTGGGATATTGAGAAGCTAAGGAGATTCTATCCCTGACCTTCATCTTTATTCGCACGTTTTTACCAAATCCTTCGGGTTCGAAAGTGTTGCGCGCCGACCACATCCTGGTCCTCGCGCACGCGGCTCGGGGGTTGTTTGCTTGTATGTTATTTAAGGTAGCGTCCCGACCGGCCGTTAGATCCCTTGCGAGTGGTGACCCTCTCAACCCGGGTGCTATGGCCTATGCCCCAGTGGCTACGGTTGCGAAGTAGCACCTCGTGGAAAAGGGGAAGCCGACGCGAGCCGATCCATGGTCGATCTCGGACGCGTCTTTTGGACTGTTGGGCCCTTTGCCGTTTTTCGCATTTGCCTCAAAGCCCTTGCACTCCGACCTACGCTCTAGCGACCCCCGCGGCTCCTGAGGGCTATGGTCGCTCGATGAGTGTACATTACAGAAAAGAAATGCGAAATATCTGGCAAAATCACCCAAAATCCATGACATCAGACATACACACGATTACACCCTCGAGAAGCAAAAGTTAGACATGATCGCCTGGAGGCTCATCCGGCGAAGTCATCGTCCTCAGAGCTGTCGCTGCTCGCGTCGACCGCGACGAGCCTTGCCACGATCTTCGCCGCGCCGCACTCTAGCCCGCGCCTAGTCTGCGTCTCCTTCGACCCCGCCGACGGTCCCGATCGGATCGAAGGTGGCATTGCGGCTGGCACAGCAGGCCGGCACATACTCTGCCACAGCGACGGCGACCTCCCGCCCCTCGCGAGCAGAGCGCTTGCGTAGGGCGTGAGGTAGGTCGGCCAGGGCGTTGGCTGCGCGGGAGAGGCCAAAGGCGTAATGTAGCTCATTACGCTCTGGCGGCTCCTGTAGCCCCACCCCCAGAGGCCTGAAGCTCCTGGCCATGCTCTCGAAGGCCGGACCGAGCACGTTCATGAGATCCTCGCGCAGGGTCCGGCACTCCTCGTGTGTCTTGGCCAGCTCCTCCTCCACGGTGCCGGCCCGAAACAGCAATGCCTGCGCCTCCTCACGTGCCTCGGTGAGCTTCTCCTCCAGGGCTCGGATCCAGACCCGCTGCCGCAGCATCTCCGCCTCCTGGGTGGCGGCCGCTGCGGCTTGGATCCATAGGGAGGCTTCTAGTCTCATCATCACAGACGCGGCTCGAGCCCCCAGGGGACCACCCGAGGCGGTCGGAGGAGCATCCGAAGCGGCCCCAGCGGTGCCCTCCTCCCCTGTCGAGGCGGTCATCGCGACCACGGCTGACGGCCGACCTGATCTCGAGCTAGAAGCTCTGCAGTGAAGAAGGAAAAAGCTTGGCGTCAGCAAGTCGAAATCAAAACCATCCCGGCATTGAGCGGAGAAGCTCACTCCGAAAGAGGATCCCTGATGCGGAAGGTCGACAGGGGTAGTGCGAGCCCCCCTCTCCTCGCACGCGAGGACGATCGGGCGATGGTGTGGGATCTCTTGGGGTCCGACCCCAGGGGATCCGCCGCCGCCTCCCGCTTGCCGGCCCTCCGATCGTCGCCCCCGCTCGCCATCACCACTTGAGTCTTCTCCCCTTCCCCTCCCTTATCGCGAAGAGGCAAAGGGAGAGTAGGAAGACAGCAAGAATGGCTATGCATGGTTGCTCCTCAGCGCCGTATTTATATGCGCGGGGCGGAGCGGTCGAAGCGGGCGTTGCCCCGGGCAACGCGCCGCACGCGCATTAACTCCACGTCCCGCGCGACAGGACGTGTCCAGTCCACGTCTCCCACCTCGCATTAAAATACGACGAGACAGGCGGGGCGAAAGGACCCTGCTTCGGCCAGGAAGGCGCAGCGCGACTCTTCGATTTTCGGCCCCGGGCCAGGCTGGCTGCGCTGACGGCTGGCGCGAGGCATCACCCGTCTGGGCCGCCCCGGCCCAAGGGCCGAGCAGAAGACCCAGCTGCCACGACATTCCCACCTCGCGGAGAAAAAGATAAGGCGAATTGTTTCCCTAAGCTTTTCCTTATTCCGCGTTCCCTTTTTTCTGAAATCAAGCGCCACGTGGAAACCGCGAGCTTGGTTCCCACGCGTCGCTCGAGGGTCGCAGATCCGCGCACTCACATGGATCGGTGACCCGACCGGCCATTCGGCTCTACCTAACGGTAACCCTCTCGACCCAAGTGCTACGGCCTACGCCCCAGCGGCTACGGTCGCGAAGTAGTGCTTCGTGGTAAAGGGAAGTGCCCGTGTGGTTCGAGCCACTGTTGGTCGGAGACACTCCTTTCCCGTGATGAGTGCGAGTGAGCGTTTTGCTCCTTGGGTCCTTGTTCTTTTTTGAGCCCTCCCAAAAGTGCTAACATGTCGACCCACGCTTATGCAACCTCCGCGATTCCTAAAAGCTACGGTCATCGAATGTTCATCATCTTTGGGAAATCGCGAAAAATAGAATCAGGCCTGTGGAACGGCTCGACCAAAACGAAACTTCAGTTCATTATAAAAACAAAGTTATTACAAAAATCAAAATGTTTAACTTTCCTCCTGTTTTCGGTGGAGGATGCTCTCTGGCGGTATCTGGCTGGCGATCGCCGCGGCGTGCGGGTCGACCTGGTTCCTGAAGCCTTCGACCTCTTCGTTGGTCTGGTTCGCCACAACCCCACTGCTGACAACGGCAAGCTCGATGCCGCTATAGTGGGAAAGGGCGAAGACCAGCGCCGAACAAGCCCCGAGCTCGATCCCCTCGCTCACCGAGCTCTTGACGTGCTCCGGCACGCGGGCCAGCATGGCGGCAAGCGAGCTTGGACCTTGCCCAGTGGTCCCAAGCACTTGATCACGGATCTCCTTGCCGACCACCTGAAGGGTCGTCAGCTCGGCGGCTTGCACGAGCAAGTCCTTCTCCGCCATCTCCTTCGCCGTCAAGGCCACCGCGTGTGACGTAACCGCTGCATCACGTTCCTCCACCACCAACTTCTGCGCCTCCACGGTGTCGCTGAGATCCTTCCGCAACTCTACGTATCGAAGCAAAGTCAAAAAGAAGGTTCAACGATTCGATCGTAGAAGGCTGGGCTAGGATCGGTTTGCTTCCTAGCTGTGGAAGTCTCCAGGTGCTGGAGGTCCTCCTCGGCCTTGGCCCGGGCCTCCTGCTCGCGCGAGGCGTCCTTCCTGGCGGAGTCCGACTCTGCCCAAGCTTGGTCGTGCTCGCTTTGAAGGCGCACCGCCTCTGACCGCGCGGCCTTTTCTGCGGCAACAGCGGCATCCTTGGCGCTGTTGGCCGCCGCCAGAAGTGCCTCGAGCTCGGATATCCTCACCTCCTGGGACTCGGTTATCCGACACTTCTCGAGCAGCTCCCGTCGGGTCTCTTCCGCCTCCGCCCGCTCACGTGCCAGGGCTTCCCGAGCCTCGCGTGGCTCAGAGTGCTGACGACCGTCCTCCTTCGTGGCGATCATCATCCGCTCGTGCAAAATGTGGAGGGACACCGACTTCTCTCCCGACTGATCCTTTAACAACTGCAAAAGCCCGGGCACGGCATTTAGCCTGCTAGCGCTAACGCAAGTCAAAGACGGAAGCTAAGCGGTCGGGCAAGCTTACCTAGATGGTCGGACGGGTGATGTTAGAGATGATTTTCAGCACCCCGTCAGCTAAGCCAAGGGCGAAAGCCAGACCCTGCTGAATCTGGCTCAGGTGAGCCTCCACCCATTGCGCACCCTCTTGGAAGGCCCCCCACGACCTGGCCTCTGCCTCGATGTCCAGCACGAGCAACGGCTTGCCGGTCGGATCGCTGCCCGGCAAGGTTAGCACGAGCCAAGGGCCGTGGAGTCATGGTGGGCGTCGCCGCCTCCACCTGCGGCTCGGTATCAACCGCCTCCGGCGTCTGGATCACCCCCTCTGTCGGGCCTTTGGGTGCCGACGTCAGGGCCGCAACAGGCGCCAGGATGGCGCCAGCTGGCACAGGTCCTGGCGGCGGTAGCAGAAGTTCTCCTTCGTCTCCTGCCGCCTCCGGTCGGGCCCCCGACCCGTCAAGGGGTGCCAGAATCTCCTCGCGCCTCGACCCCTCCGGAGCCTCCGACGGTGGTCCCAATTCTGCTGACGGCGACGGTTCGGCGTTCAACGTCCCAACCTCCACCGGAGGCAGACCCGGCGCCGGATCTCGCTGAACCACCTCCGCTCCAGAGCATGCCACCGTCGAGCGAGGGAACGGCAGCAGCAGCTGCGTCCTCTTCGCCGACCTCCCCGGTGGAGGCGAATCGCCCTTCCGCTTCCCCAAGGACATCTCCCCCCCGGGGGACCTCTGCCTGGGGCCCGACGATGGCGGCGCTCGTGTTGGCGCCCTCGTTGAGCTGGCCGCCGGTCTGCGGCCCGAGGAAGGCCTCATACGGATCATCGAAGCTGTCGCCACCACCGCCGCCGAGGGCGACTCGCGATCGCCATCTCGACAGCAGTTGATACGGAGGTCTCCTCGCCACGCGCGATCTTAATCGCGCGCTCTATCCTCTTCTTTTTCCTTTCCTCCTCCTGCCGCTTCTTGCGGTCGGATTCTTCAGCGATGTCGCCTCATGGGCTCGGGCCTTCGCCGCTTCTCCCCGGCGGCGCGCCGACACCATCTGCCTTGGCCTGGGGAGCACAAAGGCGCCGATCAAACCGCATGCTAAAGGCCAAGGGGATGGAAGGAGAAGAGGGAAGGAATCATTCGGCTTACCAAATCCGGGGGGTTCCCCGCCGAGAAGGGGTCGGGGCCGCCACCCACCGCCACAGTGGCGCTCCCGACCAGCACGACGGCCACCCTGGCCTCAAGCTCCGACGCGGTGAGCTCTGCTGTGACCATCCTCATGGGGTCGATCGCCACAGATGAGTACATCGGCGCGCCTTTCCATAAGGGGTTGCATCGCATTCTCATGAACGCACGCATAACAGCAACCGTCGGTCGGGCCCGCTCGGCGGAGCTCGATCCGCTCCAGAATCGGCGCCATCTTCTTCTTCTCCCTTTTATCAGGGCCCCAGCCCCATTCCTCCTTCGACTCAGGGAGACGACCAGTGAAGACCAGGGCGCTGCCTCCTAGGTTCGAGCATAAAGCCACTCGGAGTGCCACCCCCGATTCAATGACGGCAGCTTCAAGGGGATGTACTCCGACCGCGACGATCAAGAAATGCAGGTCCGCACCTCCCATGGACGCCGTGGCATCCGCGCCTTATCCTTCCACTGTCGGGCATGGAAGAAGTACTTCCTGGCGCCCGGTGGGGCTCGATTCTCAGAATGCCTCACAGCGTCATGAAGATCGCTATGTGGAGCACACCGTTGGGGTTAAGATGGTGCACCTCCACCCGTAGTGGTGTAGCATCCCATGGACGAAGGATGAAGCGGAGTCCGAACTCAGCTCATAGAACCGGCGGGCACCACGATCTCCCCCCGGTAGGTGCTGGTTCCATGACCCCGTCGTTACCCTCCACTTCAAACATCTGCGGGGAGAACCCTTTCCTCTCTCGGGCGGCCAAGGCTGGGTTGAGCGGTGCACTCCGACCACGACATCTCCGGGTGCGAGCGATCGAAAGCCGGAGGAGAAAAATGTAAGCGACTCTCTCTCCGACTCCTTTTTTCCTTTTTCTCGTCTTAGGCGAAGGCAAGAGGCGAGAAGGGCAAAGGCGAAGAGGGAGCGAAAGTAAAGGCAGGGCGTGCCCTACCACCCTCCAAATAAGGCTATATAGGTGCCGAAACAGCACCGACCAAACAGTAACAACCATAACGTACACCGGCCGGGTGGACGCCAGTCAAGACCTTGTCTCGGATGAAGCGTCGCCCGTCCATTCAAACCGCCACGCCGCCCCGTTGGTGAGACGTATCGCTTCCAACCATTTCGCTTCGCATTTAATTTTCGCACGCGCATTGAATGCGAGCAAGTGGCGCCAGGGCATCGCTTCGGGCGGAACGCCCCTGCGACCTCCCGATCTCCACCTTCGGGCCAGCCCCAGCTGAGCCAAAGCAGGTATGAAAAGCCCGCCGGGCTGTAGCGGCCTCGAGGTGGCGAGAGGGCTCGAATGCCCCGCGATTAAGACCTGGCCGCGGGCGCCAAAGGCAAAATCCACCAAGTGGATCCCTAAAACTGCCCCGGCAGGCGAAGCGAGCGAGGGGCGAGTTCAGGGCGAACCCTCGGTGGGTATTTAGTTGGGTTGGCGGACGACCCAATCGCCTTAACTCGTGTCCGAGACCATACTTCAAACTCTCCCGCGGAGCCCCGAAAGAACCTGACCCATTGCGCCCGTTTCTGAACGGCTCGGGTCCGATACGGGATTGAGTAAAGAAAGGTTTTTTATGGGTCGCCCCCAGCGGGTTGGACACCCGACGCAGGGATCGTCCGCTCGGAGATCGCTTGATCTCCAGGGCCCACTCGGATAACCCGTTCGTAGCTCCACGAGCACGATGTTCGGCCGACGTTTGGCAAACACGCGCTTGCTCACCCCCTCCAGGTCCCACACCTGCGGACGGGGCGTACATGTGGGACCGACAGCGGCCTCTCCTCCCGCAGATAGCCTCACCAGACGAGGACTCGGGATGGATGCCCCTCGCCTAGCTACGGCGTTAAACCAGCACGACTAACTCGCCTAGCTGCGGCGTTAAACCAGCACGACTAACTCGCCCAGCTGTGGCGTTAAACCAGCACGACTAACGCGTCTAGCTACGACGTAAAACGACCACTCGGGAACCAGAACCTCTCGCGAAGGCACCTGGACCTCCCTGCCGACCACGGCCACGTCCAGCTATGACGTAAAACGAGGACTCGGGAACCAGAACCTCTCGCGAAGGCATCAGGACCTCCCCGCCGACCACGGTCGCGTCTAGCTAAGACGTAAAACGAGCACTAGGGAACCAGAACCTCTCACGAAGGCATCTGGACCTCCCTGCCGACCACGACCGCGTCCAGCTACGACATAAAACGAGCACTCGGGAAGCAGAACCTCTCGCGAAGGCATCTGGACCACCTTGCCGACCACGGCCACGTCCAGCTACGACGTAAAACGAGCACTCGGGAACCAGAACCTCTCGCGAAGGCACCTGGACCTCCCTACCGACCACGGCCGCGTCCAGCTACGACGTAAAACAAGCACTCGGGAACCAGAACCTCTCGCGAAGGCATCTGGACCTCCCCGCTGACCACGGTCGCATCTAGCTACAACGTAAAACGAGCACTCGGGAACCGAACCTCTCGCGAAGGCATCGAACCTCCTGCCGACCACGGCCGCATCCGGCTACGACGCGCGAGCACTCGGGACCAGAACCTCTCGCGAAGGCATCTGGACCTCCCTGCCGACCACGGCCGCATCCAGCTACGACATAAAACGAGCACTCGGGAACCAGAACCTCTCGCGAAGGCATCTGGACCTCCCTGCCGACCACGGCCGCGTCCAGCTACGACGTAAAACAAGCACTCAAGAACCAGAACCTATCGCGAAGGCATCTGGACCTCCCTGCCAATCACGGCCGCGTCCAGCTACGACGTAAAACGAGCACTCGGGAACCAGAACCTCTCGCGAAGGCATCTGGACCTCCCTGCCGATCACGGCCGCGTCCAGCTACGATGTAAAACGAGCACTCAGGAACCAGAACCTCTCACGAAGGCATCTGGACCTCCCCGCCGACCACGGCCGCATCTAGCTACAACGTAAAACGAGCACTCGGGAACCAGAACCTCTCGCAAAGGCATCTGGACCGACCGACCAAGTCGGTTGGGCTCGTTTTGACAGGGATAACCCCCCCAACTAGCTCCCTGACCTGCTCGGGAGCTCAGGGGCTACACCCACCGGGTGCACTCGCACGCACCCAGTCGGAACGGTCAACCAAGTTGGTCGGATCCCGTTTCCCGAGGCAGCATTCTGATCCACTCGAAGGCTCAGAGTCGATCAAGCTCACTCACTTCGCTCAGTCGGATTCTTTACCGGCCGATCAAAACCCCCAACCTGCTCTGCGAGCCACCCGGGGCTCGGGGCTCCACCGGAAGGCTTTCGCAAGACTCCGGGACCGCCGACCAAGTAGGTCGGACTCGACCAACAAAGCGCCATCCGCGAGGAGACCCGTTAGCCGTTAAGCGGCGCGTGCTCGAGAAGACCATGCGGATTAAAAATAAAGGGTCCATCCAGGAACGCCTATGTTTCGGGACGGCCTCGAGGGCTACTGACGAATACTCCTACCAGGGGTACCCCACAGCGAAGTATACATCTATTTCAAGATCGTATTTCTCTCAGTCATCTGGACTCGTAATCGGAGCGGACGTCTGAAGTCTTTGGAAGGATGTTATCAAAGCCCCGCCCTCGCAGATGGGATTATCCTAAATATCATTGGATCGCGGATGAACCATCTTGGGTCCATCTCTAGGCCCAAAGGGACACGGGATTACTTGGTCACAATCAAACTCTTTGGGGCACCCGTAAGACTCTTGATCGGGCGTCCCCACACGCTCCGACCAGGCAACTGGTCGAGCATTCCCACGGGCTCCGACCAGACTCCCGAACGGAGCCTCGGTAAATCTCCGTCGCTTAACGGTCAACTCCAAGCCGGTCGCCGGTCCCAGGCCCCTTCCCGAGACAATACCGGGGGGCGCTAAGTCAAGCACCAGTCCCTTCACCCCGTCAGGCACAATGGAGGGACACGCTCCGTCTCAAGGCGGTACCAAGGGACAGCATAAGTAACGTCAGCATCTGACAAGCGGACAGAGGGCAGGCGCGCACCTTCCCAATGGAACACTGTCCATTGTGTCTACCAACCCGGGCGTGGGATGGACAGCGACCTGTCAGGCGCCAAGACTGAAGACCGAGACTCCCGGGCATAGTATACCCCTACATCTTTCCTCCGTATTCCTGTGTAACTTGCCCCCTCCGACTATATAAAGGGAGGCAGGCCCTCTAGGGAAGGGGACGGATCCGCTTTTCTCATTTTGCCTCGTTCGCTCATCCGACCTCACCCGGGCCCTTCGACCCGAGTGAGCGCTCTGAGCTCTCAGGCTCCCTTACTCGAACAAGCGTTAAGGGGCTATCCTTAGCTATCGCTTGTAATCCGCCATACTCTGAGCAATGAGATCCACCACCACAAACTGGAAGTAGGGATATTCGGCCCGAACCAGTATGCATCTTGGACTCCCGAGTCTAACCATTCAAGGAGCGGGGGCGCGCGGCCCCTAGACTTACAAATTTACTTGCCGGTTCTACGAAACACCGACAATATTATTTATACTTAACTCTTACCCACAAATATATATTATTTAATGTAATTCATACGAAAAGATTTCACATTACATGCTTGCTGGAGGTTTCAGCATCCATCAAAGCTTCCCCCTTCTTGTGAGTGCAAAAAATAACTTATCCATACTTGGTATTATGTTTTCCTTTCCTCCCTATTGGAATAGATAACATTATGTAATTTGCCAACTACTATTTGAAGTGCAAATGGGTATAGAAGTTTAGTACATACCATGTCCCAAATTATCTCTCTATAAGGTTTGCTGCTAGTGCAATGAGGCATCAAGTTAGATCTGTTTTTTGAGTTTCTAATGCTCTTTACTATATATAATTGAATGAAATTACTTGTTATATTCACATAAGCTGTCACATGTCAACTATAAAAAGATTGTAAAATAAGCAACAACATTAACACTTACTCTAAACTCCTTGCTATAGAAATGCTCCTTCACGAGCCACTCCCAATCACATTTTTTAACACCCTTAGGAACATTTTTTATAGCCTCCTACATAGTCTTTGCTGGTTTCACAAAATGTCAATTTAAGTCTCCACGCCAATTGATCCAAAGATCTTTTACATGCTCCATTATCTCATCTTTGTATGTGTCAATTTTAATATTTTCATCTTTGTTTTCAAACTTGTCCTGCAGAGTTGTTGAAACAAGATATTAAAATTAAGAAAACCAAACTAGAGTTCACAAAAGATACTATGAAAAAATAAGCACATCTCTAATGGAACTTGTACCTTAATTGCCTCAAAAATGTGCTCCAGAGCTATCCCACTATTGTTCGCCCATGCTTTCACCCTTAATGGGGTAATGTTAGTATCATGTACTATTCTGCCTAGGTGCCGTGAAAAGCTTCTTGAAAGAGCACGGTTGTTGTAAAATTGAACTTTAATTTTCTGTTTCTCCTTTAGAGCGGCAACTTCCTTACATTTATTCTTGCCACATCCAATGCATTTTACAATTGTTTGAGAAGCTGATACAATCACGTTACCCTAATCAAAATTAAGCCCACATAAAAAAATTAGTTGCATCATTGTGCATATACCATTCTCTGAAATATATACAAGACTTTTGTGCACTTGGTGCTACCCACTTTCCATATAATCTTTGCTTAAGAACTGATCTACACGATATGTGAGATTACAAAAACATGAACCCATTTTTGTGAGATTACCAAAACATGAACCCATTAGTAAGTTGTGTGGGTAAAGGAAAAAAATTCATAAATGTAATATATTTACTATTTACCCATACCATCCTTTCTAGAATCTGTAAGACTTTGAGCCACACGTCTCTCCTCAGCATGCATATCATTTCCTACGTCACCCTCATCGTTGGCATCATCGTCATTGTTCATGGCTGCAGGACATCACAAATATCTTAAAAAGTCAATGAAATACACAGTTATTATTCAAGATATTGAAGAGAGCAGAGTATGACTTTTGGACTTTTTTGCATTGCGAAACTTGTTAAACCAGCCTTCTATAGTATCATCTTCTTCAGAGTCGTCATTCTTATCTACAAAAATAAACATCAGCATATGTAGTACATTAATGGCTTTGCATTTGATATAAGACAGTAACTTCAATACTACTATTTAGTTTTGGAGAGCATGGCTCATAATACCATTACCATTTGCTGTTGGAATATGTTTATCATAACGTTTTGCCTGCATACATGGGCTTGTTTATTTGTTCCTGCATAGCAACTATGTCTGTAGCCATGTTATTAGTGAACTCTACTGAATCACTTGTGGTCTTTGGAAAGGTCCACCTCGCATGTTGATGCCGAAGCAATCCAGGACTAATAAATTGTAAACCACTCCTATCCCAAGCCGAGGCTTTGACTCTTCCATATCTAGACCCTTGCATTGCGACAACCTACTTAGATAGCATTATTCTCAAGTACTTAAAATTTTACCTTATATAAGACTAATAGTGTCATTATACAGTCAAATATAGTTCAAAAATGTAAAAAAAAGAAAATCAAATACTACTGTGAGAAATTAATTATTGAATGATAAAGGACATGCTTTATCATGAACCATAGAAATTCGCTATATATGACTAAAGGTCTAACAATGTCATGGTTCCTTCATATGTTGTAAAAACATGCAAAATGAAATGAATGGCTCAAGGCCAAGATTCTAATAAACAGGTAGGATCATGATTTTTTCTTTCTCTTTAAGGATGTTATTGGAGGTTCACGTTTATCTTCTTCGTCGGCATCATCAACCTCGAATAAATTGTTTTCATCATCTGAATGTCCACCTGGTACATCATAAGTATCACGTGGTTGCACCTTTACAACCAAGTGCCATCCTTTGATTTGGTTGTCCTTCACAAAAAAATACTTGAGCAGCTTGGTTGATGCATCATATGTGTTAACTCCATCCTCCCAAAGTTCAATAAGTTCCTCTATCAGTGGTAGTAAAGTAAACATTGTCCAAACATGCAGAAGCGTTCTCACCTCACTCGGAGGCCGTGTAGCCCTGTTACCAAGCCAACAGTCGGTTGTATTGGTTACATGCATGGAATGTTATGATTGTGGAGGATATTGGTTTCTATCTACAGAATCTTTCTATCTCTAGAACATTGCTTTCTATCCTGGAAGATTCTATCTTTAGAAACCTATATTATTTCCAACATCCTCCCTCAATCATAACTTACATAAGTGGAGATTGTATCTAAACATATCTAACTTTCTAGCACATAAGGCCTTCGTAAAACCATCAGCAACTTGATCATTGGTTGAGATGAACTGAACCCTCAATAGCTTCTGCGCCACTCTTTCACGAACAAAGTGGTAATCAACTTCAATGTGCTTCGTTCGAGCATGGAATACCAGATTTGCAGACAAGTAGGTTGCTCCTATATTATCGCACCATAGTTGTGATGTCGGTGAGCTCAGGACTTTCAATTCTTGTAACAAAGTTTGTATCCAAATCACTTCTGCTGTTGCATTTGCTAGTGCCTTGTATTCTGCTTCAGTACTAGATCTTGACACCGTTGCTTGTTTACGTGCACTCCAAGAGACCAAATTACAGCCTAAGAAAATTTCAAACCCACTGGTGGAGCGTTGGTCATCAACACTTCCTGCCCAATCAGCATCAGCAAAAGCACTAACAAGTGTAGAGGAGTTTTTCTTAATCTTTAACCCAGTACCAAGTGTATACTTAAGATATCTGAGAATTCTTTTCACAGCTGTCCAATGAACAATGGTTGGCGAATGAAGAAACTGACATACCTTGTTCACAAAAAATGATATATCAGGTCTAGTGAGAGTTAAATACTGAAGTGCCCCAACTACACTTCTATATCTTGTGGAATCCTCAGGTCCAAGAGTCTCACCCTCCTGAAGAGAAAGCTTTTCAGATGTACACAACGGTGTGACTGTTGGTTTGCAATGCACCATATTCACCCTTTTTAGCAAATCCGAAACATATTTGTTTTGTGACAGTAATATGCCATCTTTCATTTTGGATACCTCAATTCCCAAGAAATAATGCAAAGCACCAAGGTCTTTCAGTGCAAAATCATTCGCAAGATCTTTGAGTAATCCAGTAACAGCATCTTGTCATGAGCTAGTCATAATAATATCATCAACATATACTAGTAAAAATATTGTGACTAAACCTTTGTTGTAAAAGAACAATGAGGTATCTGCCTTTGAGGCACTAAAACCAAGTTGCTGCAGTTTCTGGCATAATCTAGCAAACCAAGCTCTAGGAGCCTGTTTAAGACCATAGAGAGCTTTATCCAACTTACATATATGATGTGGCGTAACTGATCCTCAAAACCTGGTGGTTGCCTCATATAGACCTCCTCCTCAAGAACACCATGAAGGAACACGTTCTGAACATCTAACTACCGTAGGCACCATCCCCTGCTTACTGCAACAGACAAAACAATTCGTATGGTTGTAGCTTTAACTACAGGACTAAAAGTGTCCTCATAGTCTATTCCATACCTTTGTTTAAAACCCTTGGCAACTAAACGTGCCATATACCTGTCAAGAGATCCATCTGCTTTCTTTTAACTTTGAATACCCATTTGCAGTCAATTATGTTTCTACCTTGTTTGGCTGGTACAAGATGCCAAGTTTTATTCTTGACTAATGCATCAAACTCACAGTCCATGGCCTATTTCCACTTCTTATCTGCTAGAGCTTCATCAACAGTTTGTGGTTCACCTGTAATTGTGAAGTAGTTGTACCTGATCTGTCCATCTGTATAAACTTTTGGTTTGCTAATCCCACTTTGTGACCTTGTGTGTGGCTGATTCACCACAGCAGACGGCACAGCCTCCATCTGAGATCCCGCTGCATCGCCCGTCATCACATGAGGTAGTTCCGAGTTGATTGTCTCACCATTCTCCTCGTGCCATGTAGCTGCGGTGGGATTGTCTTCATTCGGAGAATTGAAGCCAAAAACATCCGACACCGATTCCCCTGCTGCTGCTGTCGACGCGTCAAGCGAATCACCATTGTGACTTGTGCCTTCGGTTTGGTTCATGATTTCATGTATTGCGCCAGCTCCAGATGCTCCAGACTTCTCCAAATCTGTCACAACTTCATTAGAGACATTAGTATCATTAGTATGTGCATTAGTTAACTGATCACATGACATTGTACCCCCTTGATCAGTGCTGGGAAGAAGATGCGGATAAAGAAGAATTTCGGAGCGAAGGAGAGCGCCGGCATTGGAGTGAAGTTTGGTGAAGGGAAAAATATTTTCATCAAAGACAACATCACGAGATATGTATATGCGCCCCGTGGACACATGAAGGCATTTGAACCCTTTATGTAAAAGGCTATAGCCAAGAAAAACACATTGTTAGGATCGAAATTCAAGTTTATGAGAATTGTATGGTCGAAGATTCGGCCAACACGCACACCCAAACACATGGAGGAGAGAGTAGTCTGGTTTTTGACCAAGTAACCTTTCCAAAGGTGTGGAATACTGAAGAAGCTTGCTAGGTGTACGATTAATAAGATAGGTGGCTGTGTCAAACGCCTCATCCCAAAATTTTAAGGGAATGGAAGCATGAGCTAGAAGGGATAAATCAACTTCAACAATGTGGTGGTGTTTTCGTTCGGCGGATCCATTTTGTTGATGAGCATGAGGACAAGAGACACGACGAGTGATGCCTAATTTTGAGAAACAGGAGTTTAATTTCTCATACTCTCCTCCCCAATCAGATTGCATGGCAATAATTTTCCTGTTTAGGAGTCTTTCTATAAGAGCTTGGAATTCTTGAAACTTTTGTATAACCTCAGACTTATGCTTAATCAAATATATCCAAGTATACTTTCTAAAATCATCAATAAAACTGACATAATATTTTTTTCTGCCTACTGAATCAGGGGCAGGACCCCAAACATTTGAAAACACAAGTTCCAAAGGAGCAGCAGAAATACTTGAAGACTTAGGATAGGGGAGCTGATGGCTCTTGGCCTGTTGACAGGCATCACATACTGACTCTTTATTGGACTCTTCTAAAAACATAAGTTTATTTCTAGAGGCAACTTGTCTAACAATGGTACTGGCCAGATGACCAAGCCTTTCATGCCACCTAGACAAAGTGGGTTTGATAGCACTGAAGACTTGCTTCTGTGATTGAGGCGATGATGATGAAGGTAAAGGATATAGACCACCTCTATGCTTGCCTTGAAGTAGAACTTTCCTCGTGACCTGATCCTTGATCAAAAAGAATTTTGGATGAATTTCAAAGAAAGCATGATTGTCAGCGGCAAGGCGAGATATAGATATCAATTTTTTCTTGGCATCGGGAGTATATAAGACATTATTTAGATAAAGAGGATGATCAGGGGTACGAATTTTTGTGTGACTAGTATAACCAATACGCATACTTGTTCCATTGGGCGTATGGATCTGATCTCCACCATTGTACTTCTCCCAAATGCTCAACTTATCTAATTCACTTGTGACATGATCCGTTGCATCGGTATCAACGTACCAATTTGTGTCAATCTCGTAGGACTGTGTAGCAGCAAATGCAATCTTCTCCTGTGGAGTGAAGTCAGGATCATAGCGGTGCCAGTAGATATTGACAATGTGCCCCATCTTGCCACAAAGTTGGCAGATCGGATGCCCACCTCCACGGTCTCTAGATTGGCCGCGTCCTCCACCATGGCCTCGACTATAATTGTGACCAGGAGGACCACGTACGCGACCATGGCCGCGATGATTCCCACCTCGTCCAAACGAGTCAGTATTCACCGAAGCTTGATATGTACCTTGCCGAAGATCTGATCTGCCTTCAAATCCTAGCAGTTGGGAGTAAAGCTCAGCCATAGTGACTGGCTCCACCCTAGCCGCCAACGCTGATACCACAGGCTCAAAATCAGCATCAAGACCGGCGAGAATGTAGGACACCATGTCCTCATCATCAAGAGGCTTGCCGGCAGCAGCAACTTCATCGCCTAACGCTTTCATCTTGGTGATATATTCATTGACAGTCATGTTACCTTTCTTTGTTGTAGAGAGCGTGACGCGAGTGTTGATTGCCCGTGCACGAGTCTTGGAGGAGAACATCCTCGAGAGCTTTCCAGAGTTGCGCCGCCGTTGTGACCGACACCACCTGTGTCAGGACGTCACGGGAGAGGGACAACATCAGGTATCCGAGGACCTGTTGGTCCGCAGCAACCCATTGGGCGTACGCAGGATTCTGCACCTTGATGATCTTGTCGCCATCTTTAGCGTCGATCTCCTTTGCAGGAGGGACGATGGTCCCATCGAGGTAGCTGAACATCATGGCTCCCATGATGGCAGGAAGAACCTGAGTCTTCCATAGCAGGTAATTGTTCTTGCCTAGCTTCTCTATCACCGAAACACCAAACGGCGAGACACCGGCTGGAGCTAAAGAAGAAGATGATGTGTTCATGATGGCTAGTAGATGAATCTATGAGGAGAAAGGCTCTGATACCATGTCAAAACATGCAGAAGCGTTCTCACCTCACTCGGAGGCCGCGTAGCCCTGTTATCAAGCCAGCAATCGGCTGTATTGGTTACATGCATGGAATGTTATGATTGTGGAGGATATTGGTTTCTATCTACAAAATCATTCTATCTCTAGAACAATATTGCTTTCTATCCTGAAAGAGTCTATCTTTAGAAACCTATATTATTTCCAACAAACATTAATTGCATCCCAGGACCATCTGGTCCTGGAATTAACATGGATAACATTTTCCTGCTTCATGCACATCCAAGGTATAGCTCTCAAGGATACCATACACTTTCAGATGAGAAGACACTACCTCACGAGACCTAGAGTACGTATTGCAGCATTGGATGCATGGACATCGAATGTCAACCACACCACCCAACCTACTAAAGGCATGTATAGTCGAGAAAACTCTCTACCCCATCCAAGTATTCCTTATTTAATCGATCATCAACCAGACCCGTCCAAGTCTTACTCGGAGCCATCTACACAATTTTCTAATTTTTATTATGTAAATAATCCTATGTGAAGTAAATGATTGATATCCAATTTTAAGTACATAGAAAATAATCTATTTTTGAAACCTATTCAAATCAAATTGAAATTTAAATATTTTTGCAGAAATATTTTTGCAGAAATGAGTCTCCTATGGTCTATTTTTGAAACCTATTCAAATCAAATTTAAATATTTTTGGTATAATGGCCACATTAGGGTTTTACACAAGTTTAAATATAAATAATTTAAAATATGATTTAATTTCTAATGTTTTTGCATATTTTAAAACTATATGATTTTAGGTGGTTTTATAAATTTATTTCACTCATTTTAGATTTGAAATGCGAAAGTTATTGAGCCTGAAATGCTGTCGATTTTGAAAATTCAATGAAAACGGTGGAATATGCTTTCAAAACAAAAAGGCGATTTGCATCTTTGAATCGCTTCAGCCTCTCGCGCACCTACTGATTGGGTGACCCCACCTATCAATGACCGATAACAGAGGAGGCCCTAGGGCTCGCCGGCAACAAGGCTACGGCCATGATGGCGGACGGTCGGCGGTTCCTTGAGCAAGAGGGGGTCGGTGCACCCGTCGGTGGATTTAATGGGGTCAGCAGTGACTGGAACGACACACCACTGTGAGGTCAAACAAGTTAATAATTAGCCGTGCGGCACCACGACTAGTTAGCCTCGCGGCAAAACAAGACGGGCTTGAGCTCGATGAGGGACCAAATAAGCATTAATAATTCAGAAGGATCCCATTTTAGGGGTTTACCGTGGTGGTGAAGGTTTAGGAAGGGGTTGCCACCGGTGGCCAGTTGTGAGGAAGAAGACCCATCCCAGGTGTTGGTGCCGATTTTGGCAATGAAGACTGAAATTGAGTTGTGCAACGGGATTAGGGAAGCTCAGAGGCGCTTATAGCTTACCAAATTAGGTCACATCTTACCGAGGTGACTCAATTTTGGGTTTTGCTCCTTTGTGCGGTTTCTCGACAACTGGTAGCAGTTGCCACTGTGAGGCGTAACTGAGCTTGCTCAAGGGGTTTGTGGGAGTGGTATGGCTCTTTGTAGGTAGGGCTACTGGCCAGCTTTTATAGGCTTCAAAGGTGAGAGGATGGCAGGGCATGGTGTTTGTCTTGTTAGGGCAGTGCGGTGCTTAGTGGTGATCAGTGAGTTGGTGCCGCAATTCTTGTGCCACGGCAGCACATTCGGTCAACTTGGCTGATCAAGGCAAGCGATTGGCGGCAGTGACAGTCTCGGGCGGGGAGGGAGGGCAGGCTAGGAGGGCTTGGGCCAGGTGAGAACATGGAGAAATTCCGGTGCCGCATCGTTGTACCTAGACACGACAATGGCGGTGGTTCTAGCTGAGGCTGAGAGGACAGAGCCCGAAGCTCCACGTGGCAAGGTTGGGTGGAGCGGGGCTGAGGAAGAGACAGGGCAAGCAGAGAGGGAGGTTAAATGGCTGGCTTGTGGGCTAGAGGTGGCTAGGGTGAGGTGAAGCATTAAATTGAACTTTTTTTTAATAATACTTTTTTTATTCGAAATTTCAAAAATATACCACGAAAAAAAAATTCAGAAATATACTACTGTCGCCCGTTGGCTGGGCGACAGGGGCCTAAATAGAAAAATACACGGACGACACGAGGCCGGCCGGTGACGTGGCTTCGTGTCGCCCGGCGAAAGGGCGAAAGGGGGCGTATCGCCCGGCGAAAGGGCGAAAGTAGGCGTCTCGCCCGACGAAAGGGCGATACTAAGAGAATCGATCGGCGAACGGGCGAAAGGGGGTGGCGCGGACCGGAGATTCTACCGGTCACGATGATCTAGCGGATCGGAGATTCTACCGGTGCCCCTTGGCCGAGGATGAATGGTGCTGGTACTTCAACTGGGTGGACCCGGAGACGTACCACCCACATCTCATGCTTCCTGCATGGGATAACTGGGGGGAGCAGCCCTCTCCGTGGTGCCACTACCGCCCAGAAAAGCCAGACCCCGAGTACGCCTACGGTGTTATTCAACGACCGAAGCGGGCATACTGCATTGATTGCGGGGCACGCTTCCGGTTGTCCAAGGATAAGCCCAACACACACCTCCTGCACCATATAATGGAGTGCGAGCGAAAGCAGAGCGGCGTCTCCGCATGCCTCCGCCAACAGCCAACACACCAGAGGTGCAAGAGGGTTTCTCCTCTCGAAGAAGAAGGGACAAGGGGAAGCAGCCGGCCGAGGTCCGCGGCACGCAACAGTTCCTTGACGCGTTGCGCAGACCAACCGGGAACCCGAGTGGTATTAACATAAGGGACGCCGGGAATCGGGATGACATGCCCATATGGGAGGGCAGAAATCTACATAAAAAAGACCAAAAAATTATGTCTTACACACCCGAGACGTACGGCATAGGCCACCCATTCGGCGACAGCTGGGAGAACTGCGGATCCCCATGGAGTTTTTTCATAGTAGGGACTGAGCGGTGTCCGAGGACAAATCGCAAATTAAACACGGGTCAGGTAATATGCAGAAAATGTGGGACATCATTCTGGCTGTACCTAGATAGGCTGAACGATCATTTGTTCCACCATGACGAACATTACTTTCATTAGTTAGTTCGTTCACCGTTGTAATGCCCTTCTAATATAATCTAATCTATTGCTTATTTTATCATCTGAACTTTCGGTGTATGTGCCCTTATATATGTTCAATAAATAATTTAAGTGTTCATAACATGAGTTGTTGTCGACTATAAAATTTTAAAAATTTTTTTCCATGGTTATGATGCATCACTAATGTTTCCATAAAATTTTTATCAAGCTTTATAAATTTTAAAAATTGAGATTACTCTTTATGCTAATTTTGCCATATCGGACACTAGCACTGTCTGAATTTTTAAAAATTCATAGAGCTTGCTTTATCATTATATGCAAATTTTATGGGAACATTAGTGATGCATCATAACCATGGAAAAAAATTTTAAAATTTTCTAACGTGGTTTGTTTCATTTTTCATTCGGTTCAAACTTGTCGGCCAGCGTTTTATCAGGACAGTTGTATTGTTTGAATTTTAAAAAATTCCTCACATTTTCAAATCATTTGAAATTTTTATGGTAATATCACTGCTTTATCAGGAACCTTCATAAAAAATTTCAAAATTTTTCGACGCCGTAACTTCTGTGGTTTCATGGCCGCGAGTGCCTTTTTCGATTTTCGTAACTTCCTACCGGGGCAACGTCTGGCTATCTCGCCCATACGTAAGTGGTAGCCCGCGTTGCGTAGGTCGCCCTTGATTTTTCCCGTATTTTTTGGCCCATATCCGGCTTGTCCCGCGGTCCGACGAAAACCCTTAAGTGGCCACGACTTCTGTGGTTTCATGGCCGCGAGTGACTTTTCCGATTTTCGCAACTTCATGCCGGGGCAACGTCTGGCTATCTCGCCCATACGTAAGTAGAAGCACGTGTTGCGTAGGTCGCTCTTGATTTTTCTCGTATTTTTTGGACTCGATCTGGCCTATCCCGCGGGGCTGTGAAAACCCTTAAATGCCCACGATTTCCCTCAGCCGAATGGCCGCGTGTCGCCCGTTGGTCGGGCGGTACGGGTCTGTTGCCTGTTCGCCGGGCGACACGGACTCCTTTCGCCCTTTCGTCGGGCGACACGTCCCGTTTTGGGGGCTTTCGCTCTTTCGCCGGGCGACACAAACCCACATCATCGCCCAGCCTCGTGTCGCCCGTGTATTTTTTCTATTTAGGCCCTTGTCGCCCAGCCAACGGGCGACAGGTGTATATTTCTGAGATTTTTTTTGTCGGTGGTATATTTTTGAAATTTCGAATAAAAAATGTATTATTTAAAAAAAATCCATTAAATTGGGTCATGAATCTCTGTAAAGTGGGTCCGACATGGCAGTGAGAGTAAGAGAATGCTCTAGAATGCTTCTTTCTGGACAGAGGTGAGGCGAAGCATTAAATTGAGCAACCATTCAGCGCTGAAAATTTTTCAAACCTTTTGTACATGCTCTCAACGCTGTTCTTACCATACAGTAAAATTTTCATGTCGTTGTCATATCTGAGAATTTTTTTTAAAATTCTGGCATTTGTACTGTTTTTAGTCTCCTTGTACTATTCTTAATTTCTTTCCATAATTAAACGCACTCATACTGCTTTGAGGCTCATCAAGCAGGCTCTGGAAGTGACCTAGGGTCTGGATAAATTTTTCCAGAATTTTATCCTTTTGGGATTTGGTCTTCATAGATTAAAAGAATGGTTTTTAGCATTATTTTTTAATTTTTCTTAAGAGAAAAAATTCCAAGAAAATCAATGAAAAACAAAAACTCAGAATGAAATTAGAATTTATATTTGTATTTCACATTTTACTAAATTTACATTTTATGGGATCATGTTACAGTGTGTACGTCGTGCAAGCTTATACACTACTACAGGAATATACATTAGAATTGATTCTTTTTTGTCATTAGAGTCGGTTCTAGTGGTGATACAAATTCTTTAGATAGTGATGAGGAGGAGCTATCATAGTCGGTTTTAGCCTGATTGTGATAGAGCCCCCTCATCACAATCGATTCTCAGTAAAAACCGATTGTGATGAACCCTCATCACAACGGTTCTTTTAAGAAACCGATTGTGATGAGGGGTGTGCCGTTTTTGCATATTCTTAAAAATAGCACGCGCGCGCACACACACACACACACACATATATATATATATATATAGGAAGCCTTTTCTATACTCTCGGGAGTACATACTCCCACATTCAATATACCACCTAAATGAAAGTGTTATACTTCTTTATCACTTTCGATATACTTCAATAATAAGATACTCCAATACAACATGGTTGAAAAAACTTCATCGGAGCCATTTATTTTTTTCTATATACCATTTTACATATGTAAAAGGAATATATAAACAAATTATACTATAAAGGGTGGACTTTGATGAAATTTTTCGTAAAACTCACTTTGGAGTATCTTATAATCAGTACTAGAATATACTCAAAAAGATAAAGAGGTATAATAATATCATTTAAACGGTATACTAGAGGTGGGAGTACGTACTCCCAGGAGTATAGAATCATTTTCCTATATATATATATATATATATATATATATATATATAGGCAACGTATCCTGTGCACACAGGCCCTCCCGTGTACACACCGTGCACACCAACTAAAAAAAGTCACGAAAAATTATGAAAAAAATTGTAGATATACTTCATAGATTACTCTACCTATGAATCAGTACACAAACATGCTTAATAATCAGTACACATGCATATTGCATTAACATATATAATTAATATTGTTTACATATGGATTAGTAGGAGCCTTCGAGATCTCTAAACCTATCATCCTCCGATATAACTTCTAACCAGTATCACTGGCATAAGTGGTCTCGTAATTTGTTGAGTTCTTTGCTTTGTAAGCTTTTGAGGGGATATCGATCCTCTGCAATAGAAATACACACAAATGAAATGGAAAGTATTTAACTGATTAAACACGAGGATAAGTGCACAACATATTAACACTCAGTTTAATACGAGGTAGTTCTCCAGAAAGAAGAGAATGTTAGTAGTGCATATTTTAGAAGTAAACTGATATAAAACTATTGGTTTGTTACACATCGTGCTAGTTTAGCATGAACGGCAACCCTTACATCTTCATCATCCAGCCATGCAGTAGCAAGTTCATCACTCTACAAGCATGATAAATGATATGAAGAATAAATGAGAGGACCAATCGTACTTCTCCAAAAATGTATCTGGTGTTGTCGATATAAACTGATGGACATAATTCTAGCAAGTCCACGGACACATGACCAACTATACTGATCATTTTTAGCTTGCTATCTGTCAACAAACGAATCTATTTGCAACACTGGTAACTGTGACTGCAAAATTTAGCCATCATGTAGGTGATGCTCATAGACACAGATTCTTGTTTAAGTGCTATGGGTTGTATGAGCATAAAGAGCTGAAGCACATGCAACTTTTGTATGTAAAATTGCATGACAACAAAAAATGGTTACCAGTATGACCTTCAGATTGATAGTTGGTTGCAAACCTTTTTTATCCCTGTCAAGATATAAACATAAAGAGGTAAAAAAAACTTTAGATTATCTCAATTACGTGATCTACATCTTTGTGAGTCACAAAATGAACCTTTGACAACTTCATCAGTTAGTGCAGGACTGTAGATCCCTACATACGACTCTCTAGAAATGCAGAATGGGTTAGATTGAACTTCAGGGTATAACTGGAACCATTGCAATGACGCATCAAAGCAGCATTAGATTTCCTAGATGAAATATCATATGGTATTATATTATAACCAAAGCAAAGAATACCTTCAAAAGAAAAGTATGCACATCGGTGATAGCTTTCAGGTCACCTGTTGTGTAATTCGATTTGTTCAACAAGTATGACATCCCAACACCAACAGGGGGAGTCTAGGTACATGATGTTTGAAACCTATTTACTGGCATGATGAAAGAATAGCAACAAGGCTTGTCAGACATATCGAAATTTAAACAAACATCAGGGTATCCAAATTTCTCCATAAATATGCAAGAACTGGCTACCAGGATAAAATCCACGCGGGCAGCATGTTGAGCTTGTCGATGGCGTCCTTGGCATTCTTGATGAGCCAGTCCACGGCCTTGCTTAGTCCCTAGTCCTTGTGGCTGCACCGCCTGTGCCGTGAACTGATGCAAGTGGTGGTGGTGGTGGAACCCGTGGTGATGGGACTGGGCAGCGTCACCCATGGGTGCGAGAAGGGCATACTCGGGGGATGACGAGGATGAGCCCGACTACCTCATCGACGTTGCCTGTAGGTGCTGGAGTTGGAAGACAAGGACTGGTGGCGGTTCTTGGTCCTGCACTTCTTGGTGGGACGGTGATGGGGGCGGAGCTCAGAGGCCGATGAGGACGGGGATGGGGGGAGCTCAGGGGAGAGCTACGCTGGTCCGGGGAGGTGGGTGGGGGAGCTCGGTGGGGAGGGAGGTGCTCAAACCCTAGCTAGCCGCCAAGAGAAATGAGAGCACAGAGACGAACTCGATCAGGAGATGATGAAGTAGCGGCATGATTGTGATAGTGGCACCATCACAATCGATTCTTTGTGAGAACATACACAATCGATTTTTATAAGGAACCGATTGTGATGAGGTAATCATCACAATCGGTTCTCACAAGGAACCGATTATGATGACCCCCTTATCACAATTGGTTCTTATAAGAAACCGATTGTGATGAGGAGTGTGTCATTTTTGCATTCTCTCAAAAACAGCACATATTTAACAGTACACACACACACACACACACATATATATATATATATATATATCACATTCACAGTATAGAACATAGAATGTACATATCACATTCACAGAACACTTTATTATACAACACATATATCACATTCGTTTACAATATACAACACAAACATTCTTAACAATCAGGACACATGCATATCGCATTAACATATATAATTAATATTGTTTACATATGGACTAGTAGGAGGCTTTATCATATTACAGCAAAAAAGTATATATGCTTTGGGATACTACAAATCTTTTCCAAAAAGAATTTTGCAAAAAAGAGGTCAAGAGTGTTGTGTATCTGAAGAACACTAGGGAGACGCTACTGAAATATACTCTGGAGTTAACAACAGCTCAGGAACTTGTTCGAACCATATATTCTTGAACTGTCAAAAAAAAGTGGACAATTTGAGACGCTTGCTTTTAAATATACCATTTCGATCAGCATATTTATAAACAAGTACCCTCGAGCAGGAGACGTAGGTTCCATTGCCTAAACTCTAACATTCATCATATAACAGTTACAATAATTCCAGGTTAACACGAGAGCACTGCAAATGATAGTTAAATAGATGTGTGGTTGTCAAATAAAAGGTGTGAAAGCTGATAAGATATACATGTTCCACTACAACATAAACTTTGTTCACAACATATCGAAA
Organism: Guadua angustifolia; assembly: GCA_036346375.1. NCBI lineage: Eukaryota > Viridiplantae > Streptophyta > Magnoliopsida > Poales > Poaceae > Guadua > Guadua angustifolia. The sequence goes on from CM070520.1 coordinate 29,662,440, forward strand.
TTACCTAGTGTAAAATTGAGAAGGAGGAATACTCACATTTTGAGAAAAAAAACCACAAATTCTGAAAAAAAGGAGAAATCTTCTTAAGCTAGGGCTTCAAATTTACCCTCTTAACGCACCCAACCTTGAGGATTTCAAATTTTCTCACCAAAGTATTGCTTCCAACCGAAATATGTACTGTTTTTCGTGGTGGTGGCGGAGAAATCTCCTCTGCAATAACAACAGAGGAGAGTTTAACCTGAGGGGTATAAATAACCTAGTGAGGCACATCACAATCGGTTCTTACTTAAGAAGCGATAGTGATATGCATGCTCATCACTATCGGTTCTCACAAAGGACCGATTGCGATGTAATCATGCACATCACAGTCGGTTTTTATATGAGAAGCGATAATGATGTACATGATCATCACTATCGATTTTTACATAATTGGTTCTTTTGTGAGAACCGATAGTGATAATCATGTACATCACTATCAGTTCGTTTGTGAGAACCGATAGTGATGAGCGTATACATCACTATCACTTCTCACATAAGAACCGATTATGATGTGCCAGGTGCTATATCATAATCGCTTCTAACCTGAGAACTAATAGTGATTATTATTACCACTCCTCCTAAGTCATCTATCACAATCGTTTTTTTCCTAAAAACTTAAGAACTGACTCAGATATAGCGATACTGATATATCATTCTGTAGTAGTGACACATTGTTCATGAAAATGAAAGAAAATGATATCTTTGAAATCTTCTTCTTCTTCCCAATCACACGATTTGTTCTATTTCATTTCGTGCACGAATAAATGACGAGCACGTACGCATGCATTTTTGATCAAATCAAATATAGGTACAAATCTGTTATCTCATTGAGATTATTTACATGAAATCTCACGAAAACGATTGGAGGTGGCCGCAATGCGATGTTAATTATTTTTTTATAAAAATTAGTCAGTAGCTCTAGCATTTTATTAAAGACAACAGTTGAAATATAAATGTATACCCACATCTAGACACACGCACGTACTCGGCTCCAATGAGCATCCGAGCTGAACTCAAGGTTCAACTCCGGTGGACAGACTGCACTACGGCCTTCTTAGTATATTTGTATCACCTTGATGTAATTTACTAAGATTAATAAAAGCTTCCTTTATCGAAAACGGCCGGCTTTGCCATCCGAGCTACAACTCAGTCTCAATGCGATCTTAATTTGTACTGCGATATGCATGCTTCCGCTACTCGATCAATTTTCTTAATTTTGTTGAGTAGACGATTTTCTAGATGATCGATTGCGTGTATGCATGCATGCATGAGGCTGGTACGTTTAATCCCTCTGGAGAAGTCGATCGCGAAGATATCGTTGGCCCTACAAGCAGGATCGGTTCAAAGTATACATGCCATAAGAAAACAATGAAAATTTCTCTGGACAAAACTTACTATCTGGTCAACAAAATTTTCAACGAAAAATCATTTCATTTGGTGACATTTAACTGCTAGCTGTGTCTTCGACTCTAGTAAGCAAGCTGTATTCCAAAAACCGGGATTAACAAATACCGTAAACCAGCAATGTTGCTATCATGTAATCATTAATTTGTCACCAAAATATTAAATTAGGAGATCGCAAAGCTTAAATGCATGGTTGGATAATCAAAGCTATCACCGTCATGTTTCTCAGCAACAACTGCGTTATTTTTACCGATATATCATGCAGAGTGGTGTAGGACGACACGTCGACAAATCCGTGGACTGCTATATATAAACTTTTGGCAAATCTGTGTTTTTTAGAAGAAAACCGTGGACACATTTTTATGTTACGTAAATCGCAGAGGGACCTAAACAAAATTTTATTTTTTCAGGTCTGTTCTGTTAAAAACAATCGGAGGATCTCAACGTGATTTCGAATTTTTCAGAGGACCGTTTCGCAAATCGGATGATGTGGCGCGGCTGGCATCGCGTGAATTCTCTCCGCTTTAAGTATAAGTATACGAGTATTCTGAAGAGGTGCCAAATAATCTATACAATATAACTATATTTGATGAATTATACGTGCTGACTTTTTTCGAAATACAAAGGGCTATATTGAAAACTTCCGGATCATGAGAGGTCTCCAACCACTACCAAAATCTATAGATATCACAACGGTTGAAAACCGTCAGGATATGGGCAAAAACATCCAGGAATACCAGTAACCTATGTGATGGCGTTATGAGCCCGACACAAAAATTGTACTAGTTTCTAATGGTAGGACATGGGGCAGTCAGGAAAATAAAGAACCCCAAGCTAGAAAGGTCGGTTTTCTGGTAGTGAGCCCCCTGCCATTTGCGACCGTCTCCCCTCACCACTCCATGTGATCTAGACCATTTGACAAAATAAAATTAATAAACCTGCAAATATGTATTGTGCACCCTCATAATCTTATCGCCAGCGGTGATACAGAGGGTCATACTAAACATTTCGAATCAGGAGAGGGCCCTCAGCCATCCACGATATACACTATCGTCTGACAATATTAAATAAACAGATATGCATAGTACGTAACAAGTATATCTTTTTTGATCGGGAAACGTACTGTCTAAGATAAACCTAGGTAGGTAATTACTTCGCCAAAATTTGTTGTATATCATGAGCAATCAGTACACCTGCACATGTAGGCTGCAATTATCTTATAAATCGTCAGTCAACATAGAAATTAATTAACATTATAATAATATCAAAATACTTTTAAATAAAATGTATACATATGATTTTTCTATATCAAATCTGCATATTAAAAGATGCTACAGCTAAAGTTTTGAAAGTCTGATAGTATTATTTATGGAACGATATCTTTCCTGACCGAGAAACGTACGGTCTATGACAAACCCTAGGTAATGACGTGGTCATAATTGGTGGCATATCATGAGCACGGTGCACACCTGGACACGTAGTAGGCTCTCGTAATCTCTATCACCAAGTCTATTTAGGATAATTCTCGGGCTGTAGTAGTAATCCAGCTGCATAAGCAAGCGAGACACAAGCCATGTTTTCCGGCGCTTGCTGTCTTTTCGGCCAGCTAGCCGCGAAGAGAAGCTTGTCCTGTGTCAACCGCGCATGCCGTTGAAATCAAACCCCTTATCCTTCACTAAAACCATACGACAAACAATAGATAGACGCCATCTTGTGTGGTACGTTCAATTGCAAACAAGAACAACCTTTTGATTAAGCTAGCTAGCCAGCCATCCACATCCGCCGCATGAAGTGCGTGGTGGGGCCGATCACACATGCATGCCGCCAACCGAGGTGGAGTGTAGCATGGGTTAACCCTGCAGTCTGCAGGGGTACATTGGTCCTTCGCTAACTGACTATTTATGTTTGACTATATATAGTTTGGGCGAAGTGATGAGCTTCTAGGTGAAGATGTATAAAAGCGCCGGATTTTGTGGAAAGGGAAGATATTTTTTTGATCAACAGGACATCAAAGAGATGTCCCAGTTTCATTACTTGAAAATGGAATTGGAATCAGTTTAATATCCATACAAACTTGCATGCAAAACCAAACACACACAACCATAGCCCCAGAAAACTTCCCAAAACAAGCTCACAGCCTGACCATCTCAAAGACCAGAGGGAAAACTGGAAAGGGAAGATATTTAGTGCAAAACTACTCATTCGAAGCGCTGATATGTTATATATGAGCTATTGGATCGTACTACAGTACCTCTAGTTTCGAATGCGATGTCAAGTTTAGGAAGCTTGCTTTGGTTTGTATGCATACGTCGTTTTGGGTTTTGTAAACAACATCTAACATCCTGTAGATGCCATTATTTTGTGTTTTAGCTTTGGTAGAGTTATCCTGAACTCGTCGTCTTTTGTTATTTTGACCGTAACATATATAATCTCCGTTTATTCTGCATTTAATTTAAGACAATGTTTGTATATAACGCAGGGTTTTCTACGGGAATATTGCAGGATTTTTCACCGAAGACAGTTAAATTCCCGCAAGATTACGAGAATATTACCGTGTTCCAAAAAGGGGCGGAAGCGCGGAAACGAAGGGACAGTAGAACACCTAGTATTACTCCACTAATTTGGAAAATGTGGTCATATAAACTGAGATGATCAGAGACCACAAATGGCAACGTTACAGAGTCCAGTCGGTTCGATGATATGCAAAGGTCGCCTCGCCAGCCACCCAGCCAGCCACACCATGCGCGACGCGGCGACGACAACCATCCGGCGTGCCTGCGTGCAGCCATCAATTTTACCTACACGTCTCGCGTGTTAGTCACGTACTCACATGGACTGATGTACCAACAAGCAGTGCGCACGGCACCACACAAACCAACAACCGAACCAAGGAATGCGCGGCGCGGATCAGCACGACGCAACAACGAGGCGTACGTGCGCGTCTGCCGAAGACTCGTGCGTTCGCACTGCAACGACGGCGCCGGCAGGGGCAACCGCGCTCGGCACCGGCGGCGCGATAACTGCTCTCGGGTGGATCTCGTATACTAGTCAGAAAAAGTGACATCGACGTTATTCAGCTCAATCAACATAACTAATAATTTAAATATATAGCTTCTTATTACAAGCTACTCCTCGCTCCTAAAACCCCTGGGGCAAGCCCGTCCTTCCACAACGCCCCGCCGTAAAACATACGGCTACGTGTACTTGTAACGCGCCTATATATATATATGTCTCTCCCAGCACCGCGTCGCGCACGCCTCACTGGCCCAATCGCTCCGCGGTGCCCGGTCGCCTGCAGATGATCGACGGCGACAGCGAGAACGATGCCGACGCGAGGTGGTGGTAGTACGGACGCCAAGGGAGGCAGGGCCGGCGAGGCGGCCTCACTCCCACCGGCGAAGCGGCCGCGGCGACCGGTTTGTGACATAGACGCGTTCGACCGGCTCCCTGACGACCTCGTCCTCACCGTGCTCGCGAGACTCGCCGCGGCCGCCGCGTCGCCCGCTGACATCGCCGCGGCATCGCTCACGTAACTGTTCTCGTCCTATCTGGACTTTGTTGCCTTCCTCTGGTTCGGCTTCTCTATGTCCAGTTTCTCATGTGTATTTGTGCGTCTGTGCTGTGCTATTCAGGTGCAGGAGGTTCCGGGAGCTCACGGCACACCCCACGGTGCTGTCGCGGGCGTCGGCGGCGGCCGTCGCCGTGCGCGCGCGCGGATGGTCGGAGGAAGCGCACCGGTTCTTGTGCCGTTGCGCGGCCGCCGGCAGTCTCCACGCCTGCTACTTCCTCGGCATGGTAACTAAATGAGCTCCTCTGCTTCTTGGAATTTCTCTGCTACTTTGCTCTGTTTCTTCGAACTCGTCGTCTGATCTGTCGTTGCTTCGGTCGTTGATTGCGACATCGTCAGGTACTGTTCAACTGCCTCGGGAGCAGGGCGGTTGGGGCGGCGCTACTGGCTCGCGCGTCGGCGGGCGGGCACGCGGCGGCGCTGTATGCGCTGGCGGTGGTGCAGTTCAACGGCAGTGGCGGCAGCAAGGCGGACAAGGACCCGCGCGCGGGCGTCGCGCTGAGCGCGCGCGCCGCTTGGCTAGGCCACGTCCCTGCGCTGCGGGAGCTCGGCCATTGCCTCCAGGACGGCTACGGCGCGCGCCGCGATCCCGCCGCCGGTCGCCGCCTCCTCCTCCACGCCACCGCGCGCGAGCTCCTCTCGTCGCACTGCCGCTACGACGGCGAGGACGCGGCCAGCCGGTTCATGGTGGAATGGTGGGAGGCACACGCCAGTAAGACGGCGGGGAAGCCTGAAGCTGGCGGCGGCGACAACGACGGCGCGGACCTGCGTCTATGCTCGCAGGCGCGGTGCGGGCGGCGGGAGACGCGGCAGCACGAGTTCCGGCGGTGCTCGGTGTGCGGCTCCGCCAACTACTGCTCCCGCGCGTGCCAGGCGCTCCACTGGAAGCGTGCGCACCGCGCCCAGTGCGCCGCGGCCCGCTGGCTCGCCGCCGGAGAAGCGCACTGAACGCCAACACCTCCCGACACGTCGCACATGTACATACGCGTAGCTTGTACATACCACTAGCTAGTAGAGAATTAGGATTAAGACGTTTTCAGTTAATTACCACATATTTCTTCTGTAGTTTTTCTCTAGGTGGTTTGATTAGGTGCTAGGGACAGTGATTAGTGGGCTGTTTAGATGTTAATGATGGACAAATTAATAGCGGATGCTTTTTATTGCTACTAGTGGTGTGCTGTTTTTGTGTGTGAGTTAGGCAGTGCATGCCATCGGCATGTAGGGATTTTTTGTATGAAGGAACACAAAAACAAAAAACAAAAGCTTGTGTGCTGCACATATTTTTCTTTTCTTCTCGTGTGATCGATGCGGTTTTTGATTGTGTCAAGGACCTAACTAGGTGTACGTCTGTTTTGTCCCCTTCCTTTTTAGCAGGCATAGATTTGGTGATGTCATTTTCACATTTATATACATATACAGGCCTTATTTGGTTGAGTTCTAGATCTTAGTTTCATATGAGATCTGAAACTTGTAAACTAAAATAAAGTGAATTAGGTTTATATTTTTGGTCTAAAATATAAACAAGATGATCCGTCTAAACACTATTAATGTACTCACAGCTTCGGATCTACGGATCTGATGGAGCTGGAGTTCTACCAAACACGCCAATAATATTCTCCGATCTTCACAATGTGTTCTAGTACAAAATTTTTTTCTAGATAACTAGATGTGATACCACAGTGTGGATCTTCTATCCTACGATTTGGTGGACTGAGGCTAATTCCTTCAATTAAACTGAATATCTTTCATGTGATTAATCGCAGCATAATAATAATAATTAATTTAAGGGAAACAATGCTTCATCTGATTAGCTCAAGCTCAATCTTTGTTTGTTTGGTGGACAAAAATGTTAATACAAACTGCTTGAATGCCTAACCAAGAAAAACAAGGGAATGAAATATAAATTGATAAATGGTTGTCAATGAGTTTCAGTATATTTCTTGTAGAGATTATGTTGAGTTGGGAAATAAAATCAGTCCATCACTAACAACGTGTTCGGCTTACATTAGAAATTTTAGATTTCTAATTTGCAATATATATTCTCGTAAAGCTTACATGATCATGTACGTAGACAAGCCTAGCTTCCCATTTTACTCTTCCTGGGCCAAAAATGGCCTTTTGTACTATTAAAAACTTTGGATGAAAACGGAATGTAGTTTGCCTAAACTGCAATACCTTCTTCAATGTTTTCGTTAAAAGCGAGACAGAGCACGCGATTCTGATGCACTTCTCTCTCAACTAGAAAAAAAGTTGACATCTTTATTTTTTCTTTTGTGTGTATTAATTAAAGCAAGCGAATCTGATCCTTGTGTTACCCTTAGAGCCAAAGGATTGAGCCACTTTTAGAGTCTCCACGTCACTTTTTTTGGAAAAGGCTCTTCAGAAATTCCAAATTACATCGAGATCTAGATTTAGCTCCCGCCATCTCTTTTTGCAAAAGAATCGTCATGGTTTGGAAATTCCTCTCACATCATCAATCCTAATTTCACAAAAAAAAACCCCATATATTTTCCAAAATCTTATTCTAATTTGTGATGGTGGACTACTCCAGGTGAAAAGATAGCGTATTCACGAGTGAAATCACCCCACGAACCAACACAAAGACCAACTAAAACAATTGCAACATCTATGGTTTATTAGGAGGCGATTATTTCAGTTTTTCATAGATTTGTGTAGGTTTTATCAAAGGAAAAATGATATCCACCTTGGAGAGATTGGATTTTCCATTTAAGCGGTTTATCAAAATTCACCAAGTCCGACGTAGGTGCAGCACTATCAAGTACTATGATAAAAGGAATAAGTACTCTCGGGCTACATGCCTGTATCTTCTCCAACAATAAAGAATCTAATCTGGTCCTCGCGTGTAGCCATAGAAAGGTTTTGATGTTAATTAGAAGAGAAGACAAGAGCCACCTGCACATCAAAGGTTGTGCTAGCTGCTTTGCAGCTCTCAAGGAATGGTATTTTTAGACAGGGAAAGTTGTTAGTATACTTGTTTAGAAAGCCCCAAGTTCAAACCCCAGTAACCATGAATATCACATTATATAACATGCACTAGCACAGAGGCAGTAAACCAATATTATGTAAACATAATATTTGCCTTTAAAAACCCTAATCTACCAGTACTCTCGAGAAGAATAAACCCTAATCCACTAGAGAATAATAGAAATTTGCCACAGCTAGTTTATCATTACTATATATAGAACCTTTTCCCATGATTGATGAAAGATTAATATGAATGTAGAGATCTAGCTTGATCTTTTCAAATAGGGTACAAAAACTTGTTGTGTAAGCTTAGAATTTGCTTGGATTATAATGTAGCTCGCATTTAATGTGTGGATCTAGCTTAAATTTAGGTTTTAGTTCCATCGATCGATGAAGGATGAGGTTTGGTTGCACGAGTTGGGGGAGAATGGTGCATGGAAATCATGGAGTTTGGGATCTTCAAATGGCAATGGTTATGTGGAAAAGAAGAAATTTAAATTCATTTGCGAACTAAAATAATATCGAAATATGAATGGCTTTATAGAAAATATAAAATGAATTCAATATTTGAGAAAAGTTTTCAAAAATACTTTGGAATATTTTAAACTTAGAAAATTACTTCTAGTATAATTTTGGTTTTAATTTCCATCAAGAAATTATTTTTGAAAACATCATTAATTAAGTGCTAGAGATTTAGAAAAAATAAAATAAATGATTGAATAATAATTTAGAAATTTTAGGGTATTACAATTTCAACAGAATTTGCAAACAAAGTCGTCGTGAATTTTGTTCAGAATTTTGAATCCAGACTCTGATCGACCAATTCTTTTTGTAGGTTGCAAAAACTTGTTGTGTGGGTTTATATTTTGCTTGGATTAATATTATTTACCTCGGATTGAAGGTGTGGATCTAGCTAATATTTAGGTTTTGGTTCAACAATTCATTATTGGAAAATGAGCTAACAGTTATCTTGATGTAACATAATGTAGATGGACCGGCGATGGATGTACATGGATCGACGCTCCCCGGAGTTCTTGTGGTTTGCAAGATTTTCTTCGTCTTGGTCGATGCACACACGACGTCGGGCTACATATCTGTCCATGCATAGACTCGCAAGAATGAGAAGGAGTGGTCAAAATCCAGCCACCTTCACTTTCATTTGCTCACAAGAGGTTTCATGTCAAACGATACCGCTGGACCAAGCACGGTGAAGAAGAGATTATACAGAAGACGGTGAAGAAGAAGAGGCGGACAACAATATCCCTGGACGCTGGTCAACACGGTTCTTTTCAAGATACATTGGGGAGTGTGGTGATGATGACCTAGACCAGATGCTGCGTGATGGAGAGGGAGAATATATCGATGAAAGACATTACGAAAAGTTCCAGCGCCTATGGAGGACTACGGAACACTGTTGTACCCAAACTGTCGACAGGGCCATAAAAAGTTATGTACCACACTAGAACCGATGCAATGGAAGGCGACCAATGGATTGTCCGATAAGGGATTCGACGAGTTGTTATGCCTCATAAAGAAGTTACTTCAGAGGGGAACACCTCGCCCAAACTACGCACGATGCCAAACAAGTTGTCCGCCCTTTGGGGTTGGAGGCTGAAGATACATGCATGTCGTAATGATTGTATCCTTTATCGCAATGAGTATGAGGATTGGAAGCTTGTCCGTGTGCAAAACTTGCGGTATAAGACCAGCGTGATGACCCTGTGAGGTAGAGGGCAGCGTAAGAAGAAGAGACCTCTCGCTAAGGTGGTGTGGTATTTCCTGTAATCCCCGGTTGAAGCGTTTATTTGCGAACAAAGCGCATGCCGGATGATCTGTTGGCACAAGGAAGACCGTAGGATGACGGAAGGCTAAGGCACCTTGCTAATGGCTCCCAAAGGAGGAAAGTCGATAGAACATACCCGGACTTTGCCGAGGATGCAAGGAACATAAGGTTTGGGTTGAGTACGGATGGGATGAACCCGTTGGCGATATGAGCAAGATCCAATGACTTGGCCCGTGACTCTATGTATCTACAACATTCCTCCTTGGCTGTGTATGAAGCGGAAGTACATTATGATGTCATTGCTTATCCAAGGCCCGAAGCAACCTGAAAATGACATTGATGTGTACCTCAAACCGTTGGTTGAAGATCTGTTAACACTGTGGAACGATGGTGTACGTGTATGGGATAAGTACAAAGAGAGCACTTCACTCTCACGTGCATTGCTATTCGTAACCATCAACGGCCGCCTGCACTTGGTAATCTATCGGGCCTATCTATCAAAGGATATAAAGCCTGCATCCACTGCTTAGAGGATACGGACAGCAAGTACCTAAAAAACCCTCAAAAGGTTGTGTACATGGGCCACCGTAGGTTCCTCCATATGAAGGACCCGTTACGGAGGAAGGGTGAGAATTTTGATGGGACAGAAGAGAAATGTAAGAAGCCCATGCATCGCAGTGGGACGCTTGTATTTTCTTTGGTAAAGGATCTGAAAGTAGTTTTTGGAAAAGGTCCGGTAGCAAACTCCGTCCCGGTGAACAAGGTCACACGAAGGCCATTTGGAAGAAGAAGTCAATATTTTGGGACTTACCTTCTATCGAAAGACTTAGAGGTCCGCCACTCACTCGGACTTCATGCATATCACGAAGAATGTCTGCGTGAACCTACTAGGTTTCCTAGATATGTACAGTAAGTCAAAAGATACACTTCAAGCGCGAAGGACCTACAGCTATTGGGACTCAGGAACGACCTACATCCGAAAAAGAGAGAAAGGACAACATTACCTCCACCCCGCGAGCTACACTATGAGCAAGGAAGAGAAAAAAACATGATTAAGTTCTTGAACAGTGTGAAGGTCCCTTCTGGATACTCCTCGAATATAAGGAGACTCATAAACATGAAAGAGAATAAAATCGTATACATAAAATCCCATGATTGTCATGTGTTGATGACACTGATTGCTCCAGTGGCGGTGCGAGGTATTCTCGCAGATTGGGGACGAGGACAATCATAAAGTCGTGTTCGTTCTTCAACGCGGTGTCGCAGAAGGTCATTGAGCCGAATAAGTTATCTAGTGCGCATGATGACATAGTCAATAGTCCGTTAGCCTTGAGATGATCTTCCCTCCATCCTTCTTTGATATTATGGTCCATCTCATGGTCCACATTGTTAAAGAGATAGAAATTCTCGGACTGTGTTCCTCCACAATATGTTCCCTTCGAGAGGTACATGGGTATCCTAAAGAAGTATGTTCAGAACCGGTCTCGCCTGAAGGTGCATTATGCAGGTGTCAAGACAGAGGAGGTGATCGAGTTTTGTGTTAGTTACATTGATGATCTGAATCCGATTGGCGTCCCTGTATCATGCCATGAGGGGAGGCTACGGGGAAAAGGGACTTTAGGGAGAAAAGAATCCTATAGCGACGATCTACTTGCATTTAAACAAGCATATTTCACGGTATTGAAACAAGCAAGCATGAGTGGCTCAGATATCTATGATCACGAGATGAGTCTACGCGCCCAATACCAGAGAAGTCGATAAGTGGATCATGATGGAGCAAATGGATCATTTCGCAGCTTGGTTACAAAAGCAAGCTGTTGGGCAAGCGAGCATGCACGATGAACAATTGAAACTCTTGGCTCGAGGACCGTCCACAACAATCATATCATTTCAAGGGTATGAGATAAATGGGTACACATTTTACACGACAACCCAGGATAGCAAGAGCACCAACCAAAACAAAGGGCGTCTCAGATAGATGCCTTGGACAAAATGGAAAGATGGACACCTACTATGGTTTCATAGAAGAGATCTGGGAGCTGGAGTATGGGCCATTAAAAGTCCCTCTGTTTGGTGCCAATGGGTCAAAGCCGAAACCGTGGATATCGATAAGTGCGGTATGACAACTTTGGACCTCAAGCAAGTGGCCTATAGGGACGAACCGTTCGTGTTTCGCTAATGATGTGACATAGGTATTCTATGTGATGGACATGGACAAGAAACCAAAAAGCGAAGGAGAAGACTAGCGAGAGCGATCGACCAAGGCGCCATGTGGTTCTTCCGTAAAAGAAGGATTGTTTGAGTTGAGGCGCCACGGACGAAGAAGAGTATAATCGATTCGACGAGTGCCTCCTTTCACGGTGGGCGTAGACATTAGTGTCTGAATGATCTGAGAGGAATCTCCTACGACGCGCGCGATCATAATGAAGGATCACTTGTAAAAGCAAAGTATGTTAGCAAATAAGGATTGCTTTGCTTTCTTTTGGTGTAATAGACTACTAACATACTAGTTTCTCATTCCTCTAGAGGTTTTCCTGTATTTTCTATTCAAATTGTACTAATATTTGACTAACAATATTGTTCAAAGTCCCTCTGTACTAATATAACAAGGTGACAGTTTGCAATGGAATTATAAGAGTGCAAAAATTACTTTATTTCTTACAATTTTCTATAATGTTAATTTATATTACATGGTTGGAAAAAATGTTGTAAAGACTATCTTTAAAAAAAAAGGCTAAATGAATCTAAAGTGGTAAAAGCATTTTTAAAATTATTTAATGAAACAATAATTAAACAGAGATTTAAAAAAAGAAACCTTAAATAAAAAAAAGAAATCTCAAAAAAGGCTAATTGAACCTAAAGTGGTAAAAGTATTTTTAAAAATTATTTAATGAAACAATAGTTAAGCAAGAGATTTAAAAAAGAAACCTTAAATAAAAAAAAAAGAAATCTTAAACAATAGTGAAACAAGAGATTTAAGAAATAAAAAAAGGATAAAAAAAAGAAGGGCTAGGGGCACAGGCGGGGCTCGAACCCGAGACCTCACGTGGAGAGCTCTGCACTCAAGCGCCACGCGCTAGCCAAGGAGAGGAAGAATTCTTATCGGCAAAGAAAGGCGCTAAATTGTTTTGAGTTGTATAAACCCTTCACATCGGTCCGGTTGGAGTATCCAACAGGATCGATAGAACTATCAAGATGACGGCTGGATACACCAACAGGATCGATGGTGCCTAGGGGTCGCCGAGCCGACCCATCATCGGTAATTATCGGTCCGGTTGGTGTATCCAACCGTCTTATGTGAAACTATCGATCACGTTGGATACACCAACTGGGACCGATGGTGCACCTATAAATCCCTCGCCGCCTCCTCTTCCCCAATTTTTCTCGCTCCCGCCATTGTTCCCCAATCTCTCCTCCTCCGCTTGTTTGCAAAGACCTCCGACGACCGGACGCCTCCACGACTCCCACCGCGCCGTCCTCCTCGCCTCCGATGACCCCACCGCCGCCTCGCCTCGAAGCCTTGCCTCCCGTGCCTTGCCCCTTGCTGTTCCCCTCCCTTCGCCAACCCTAGGGTTTGTGCCCTCCTTACCCGATGAGATCACTTGTCACTAACAGATGGTGAAAGTGTGGTTTTGCCTCATTGGTGCCCGAGTGATTGGTTTTGGTTGCGTTGCTGCGTTTGAGATGTCAGGTGGTTGTCTCTATACATGTCCTTGCACAGGATTGGTGCTTTGTAAGTTTTCGCTTTCTCTGTGATTGCTAATCTGTCAGTAGCTTGCAAAGGGGCTAGTCTTTGAGGCTTGGGGACCTTGCAAGAGTGGGATTATTGTTCGATGAAGATTGGGCTGTATTGAGACCATTTGTGACAACAACAATTTTCCACTTGACATTTAGTTGTATAGATCAATTGGTATCTAGTGATTCTGATATATATATTTGTGTTATGAATCTTTACTGTTCATGCATAATAATCTGTTGCAGTGAGTTCTGGAAGTAAGTTCTAGTAAGTTGTATGCTCCTTTTGCATTCTGGATAGGCTCACCCTGTGTTTGCTTTATATTTCCGTCACTAGAATCATTTCCTTGTGTCGTGAGTATTGTTTGCATATATATATATCTTGATGTCCCTTTCACTTGTCATTATTAGGCAAATCTTCAAATACTTATTCATGAGCTTGTATCTTTGTGACATTAGATCATGTCTCTGTTCAAAGGCTTGAATGACATTGTGAGATTTCTATGTATGTGTGAGATTTCTATGTATATGTGAAGTTTGAAATATATATGTATCATGTGAAATGAATATGTATCATGTGAATTATTCTAATTCTCGTGAATTTTGAAATTTCTATTTTTATTGATCAGTTTTATGTATATGTGAGATTTCTATGTATGTGTGAGATTTCTATGTATATGTGAAGTTTGAAATGTATATGTATCATGTCAAATGAATATGTATCATGTGAATTATTCTAAGTTGTCAAGTCTGGAAAAGTTGTTTCATTTTCACTAAAGTAATGTTGTCACAAATTGGCCAATGATCTTTGTCCCTAGTGACGAGGGCGGTCTTTAAGGCAACCCGTTATCTGAGAACAATACAAAATTGACAACTTGAGCACTATGCTAGTTGTGATGTCCCTTTTACTTGTCATTATTTGGCAAATCTTCAAATACCTTATTCATGAGCTTGTATACTGTGACATTAGATCATGTCTCTGTACAGTGCTTGAATGACATTGTGAGATTTCTATGTATGTGTGAGATTTCTATGTATATGTGAAGTTTGAAATATATATGTATCATGTGAAATGAATATGTATCATGTGAATTATTCTAATTTCTAGTGAATTTTGAAATTTCTATTTTTATTGATCAGTTTCTATGTATATGTGAGATTTCTATGTATGTGTGAGATTTCTATGTATATGTGAAGTTTGAAATGTATATGTATCATGTCAAATGAATATGTATCATGTGAATTATTCTAGTTCAGATTCATTATATATGAGAGTTACAAAAGAGAAAATTCGACAAGTTTGAAGATCTTAAACTTGTCCGAATTTTTCTTTTATAACTCTCGATATATAATTGATCTAATGAAAATGATTCATATATTCTTAATAATATATTTGTTAATAAAAATAATGAATCATTCTTATTTCACACTAAAATGATTTTAAAAAAGTCCTGCAAGTTCAAGAAGCATGGATGTCGGGAGCGCGTCAAACACCGAGAGGCGAAGCCATGAGGAGGCAGTGCTCGCTTATCATGGACTTGGTTCTTTGTCTTCTTCCGTGCACTAATTGTCCATAGGCTTCCTCCCGCCTCTTCTTCATTGATCATGGCTTATCATGGACTTGGTTCTTTGTCTTCTTCATTGATCCCCAGATCAATGAAGAAGAGGAGCGGAGGAAGCTTCATTGATCAGCGGATCAATGAAGAAGAAAGAACCAAGTCCATGATAAGCGAGCTCGCCTCCTCATGGCTTTCGTCTCTTGCAATTGGACGCCTCTCGACATCCATGCTTCTTGAACTTGGGGGCTTTTTTAAAATCATTTTAGTGTGGAATAAGAATGATTCATTATTTTTATTAAGAAAATATATTATTAAGAATATATGAATTTTTTCATATTATTTTTTCATTTCGAGATGTATATGTATCATATGAATTTTTTCTAATGTATAAGTATCATTTTAAAGTTACATGTGCACATGTTTGTAGCATGAGGTCACAACATCAATCACTTGATTTCCTCTCAACTCTAGCAAAATTACCATCGTATAGTATTTGGCCAATTTACATTAGGAACATCTTGGCGTCGCCGCCATCTCTCTCTCTACCGCCTTCCACGCCGCTTTAGAGTAGTACCATCAGCTTTACATGAAATGAAATCTATTTTCGTTAATTTTCAGTGCTTCTTCTAGCCTAAGAAATGACGATGGACGAAGAAGCATTTATGTTAAGTTTGATTGCGGGAAGTGATGGTCATGAGACGGCGGAGCCTGCACCCGCCACCGAGGCCAATGAGGCTGCAGAGCACGATGAGGCTGCAGAGCACAATGAGACCGGCGAGGTAACAATCAGTCACGTTCATGATTGTCGGTTCCACTACCATGCTAAGCTAATATCTTGACCCGTTCATGATTGTACCATGCTTTCAGATCGGTCAACCAGACAGGCAATCACGTCAGCGAGGTCCAAGCAAGAAGAAGGCAAGACATGTTATCACCGAAGTCGGCGAGGACGGCCGACCTCTTGCACCCTCGGGGGCGCTTGGGCCGTTCAATTCGGCATGCGGCGTCCACGTTAGGGACCACGTGGCAATTAGCATAGCAAAATGGGATCAGGTCCCTCAAGATACGAAGAACATGCTTTGGAACGATGTGAAGGAGACATTCACCTTCCCCCAAGGGACCGAAGAGAAGGTGAAGAGTTACACTCTCAAGAAGATGGCGGTCACATTCCAGACTTATAAAAAGAAGCTGAACACGGAGTATATCAAGAAGAATTGAACGCCCGACTTCAACAAGCACCCAAAGTTGCAAGATCACTGGGCTGCATTTGTGAAATACAAGACTTCAGACGAAGGTCAAGGTTTGAGTGAGAAGAATAGGCTGAATGCACAGAAGAAGAATTATCACCACCGACTCGGCCCTGGTGGTTACCGCCATGCAATACCAAAATGGGAGAAGAGGGAACAGGACCTGCTAGCGAAGGGTATCGCACCCGCAACAACGGATTGGCCCGATAGAGCAAAGCATTGGTTCTATGCTCACGGCGGCGCCCTTGATGATAACGGCAATGCTGTGTTTGGGGAGGTGCTAAGAGATGTGGCCAGAAGGCTTGTACAGTCCATCGAGGAGACTTCCCAGGGTAGCTTTGTGCCAAACAGGGAGAACGACGCGCTAACAAGGGCCTTGCAAAATCCGAGCACCTCGACGTACACGAGGCGTTGGCGTTGTCCGTGGAAGGTTGGTTTCGCCAGACGCCGAAACCTATAGGAGTCAGCGAGGAGCAAGGCTCGGCAGACACAACAACTTTAGTGCACTTGAAGAACGCTGAATCAAACAAATGAGAGAATGCAAGAAGAGATCCGAAGAGAGGTGCAGCTAGCCTTGAGCCAACAGCGCGAGACGGACCAAGAACCTCCAAGTAATCCAGACATCATTAGCCCTCCGGCGGCAAGCAGCCGCGCTCGGTGGGGCGAGCGGACTTGGCCAAGTATCCCGGAGACGACATCAGACAATGGACACCTTGTGAGCTGCATATCCAAGCGCGGAACCTTACCTTCAAGGCGGCCGATGGTATGGCTCACCCATTAGAGCCGGGGCAGCTTATCCATGGCCAACAGATACCGTTAGGATACTCCAAGGTCTCGGTGGAGGAGGTCTGCCCAGGGTACGAGGACCTTGACCTCGAAATTCCTGGAGGTGACGGGACTACGAAGCTAGGAGAGCAGTACACAATTTCATCTGTGGGCGTAAGCGGTACATAATTTTTCGAGATAACATGGACTTGTCCTCTCCGCGAACAAGCCCGAGAAGAAACCTGTCTCCTCCCAAGAACCTGTCGACTCCTACACCACCTCCTGCGCATATAAGCCCGACAAGAAGCCCGTCTCCTACACCATCTCCTGCACATATAAGCCCCGAAGAAGCCCGCTCCTCCCAAGAAGGCGCCGACTCTACACCACCTCCCGCGCACATAAGCGCCACAAGAAGCCCGTCTCCTCCCAAGAAGGCGCCGACCAAGGAAAGAAGCCGGCCGGCCAAGAGCTCCCAAGAAGACGGGTCCTCCACCCAATCCAAGAAGTTGGCTGAACTTCAGGCGCCAGTATGATATGAACGATGAGGAGACCAAGAAGGTGGTAAAAGGAGAGGTAACTAAATTTCTTAAACCCAAGTCACCAGAGAAGAAGGTTCAACTCGCATGTAAAAATTTTATAAAGGTTTAATGACTATTAAAAATTTGAAGGATAAAAAGAAATGCCTTGCCAATCAAACTACTGGCGCACATTGAGTAAGGAATGCCCCAAGAAGAAGATGTCAGCTGAGGGGAAGAGTAAGGAGATGCAACAATTCTTCGATGAAACTGACCTTACCGCAAATCAAATATTAGGCACGGAAAAGATTGAAGTTGCCCAAGTAAGATGGTCATTTAAAATGGGCAGATCATTGGTCAGGAGTGAGGAGCTGCCCCAGCTAACGACAAAGATACGGCAATTTCATGAATGGTACTTGGACGCGACCAAGCATGGTCTCATGATGTTATTTGTCAAGTTTAAGGAACAAGATTTTTTTCGCGGTGAAGGTGAATTTGTTGTTGATCGACTACATATATGATCTATACGAATGACGCCTCGGCGTGAGCTTGATGGGTTGCCGGACTCGTAAGTGTCTTAATTATTTGCAAAAACTATCGTGCACTTCCTTGTACTATACTAACTTGCAAGACTAACTAATTTCTTATGTAGCATGGAGATACAAAGATGCCGAAGGATCGTATTTTACATAGGCTTCATGGACCCGAGAGTTATCAACAAGACAACCGTTAGAGACCACCCAAGCGAAACAGAGACTAACATATTCAATGTGCTAATGGGTCAAAGATATAAGTCAAAGATATATCTAGCCTACTCATTTGAGTACGTGTTTTCGCATCACCTCATTCTACTCCTTTTCATAACACGATGTTAGAACTAATTAGTTATCTACGTTGACACATCTATGTATAGTTTTCACTGGATTCTTCTTATGATCGAGCTAGATCGTAGCTCGATCACAATTATGGACTCGCAAAGGAGACCAGTTGAAAAGTATCAAAACTTTATCGACATGCTCGACCGGTATTAATTCTTGTTCCTTTCATTATCGTACTAGCTCTATTTCCTTCAATTTGAAACAAATTCTAATCATGTACAATTCGTAATCACATGTGTAGTGCATTCACACGGTTCCTGCCACTACGTTGCACCCAGAAGATTAAACTTGTAATTTAATCATTTATAGCCTGGGTGAAGCAGACTAAAAATAAACTGTTCCAGACCTACACTTGTAGCCATGAAAAAAGGACATCAAATTTCCTACACTTGAACCTCCCCTCTCTAGTCTCCTGCTAGTATGAACTGTGAAGTGATTCCTAGATGACTTGATATCAAGCCATTGTTAGAACTAGATTAGAACCCCGCACTTTGCAGCAAGCAGCCCTCAATTTTAATAGGGAGAGAAAAATTTTTTCAAAAGAAAAAAGTTAAAAAAATATTGTAGCTCAATTTCAAGAGAGAAAGTGAATTTTTTCAATAAAATAAAATAAAATAAAAAGTATTGTAGCTATTGCACTACAGTTTCTACAGTGCCAAAGTGCCGCAAGTCGGGCTGACGCCGACCTCTCCAACACTATTGATTTATATAGATAGATTAGTGAACTCAACTTCCACTAATCAGGTTTAGGTCCCATTTAGAACACAGGAATTTCACAAGAATTTTACAAAAATTTCACATAATATAAAATTTCTTTGGAATTCCTATATTTCAAATAGGACCTTAAGAGTTCGATTGAAATACGAAATGGCTGGATGGCTTAAAAAAACAAACTAGTTATTTCGATTTTGGTAGCTAGGAGTGCTCAAAGTAAAACAAAAATATAGTTATTACATTTTCACATAGATTTTGTAAACAAATTTTCAGATATTAATTTGCAAGCTAATTTACCTACTTCCATCTGTCACCTAATTCGTCTAATTTTAATTGTACCAAGGCGCAAACACCGAGCGTAATAAAAAAAATTTAAAAAATAAAAGAGTTAGTTAAAAAGGGCCAACCCAATAGGAGCATCAACAAGCAGAAATCCCACAGCTACTGCAAACGTAGTGAACAAAATCAAAGCTAAGGTTCACACAAGGCTGATCAAATGTAGAAACTAAGCTCAGGTTGCCCTGGTCAGACATAATCCCTTGTCTAATTAACATAACTTTACATGCATGTGTGAATAACACCGCCTAAGAGGTACATAATGTACATACACAATCTTCAATTAATTTCCCCTACCACACAGGTTACATAAACTAAACCTAGCTATGCACGCCGCCATAAGCACGTCTTCTTCATCTCTATGGACAGGCTGAGGCGCCCCCCGAGACCGACGGGCTGGTCCGGCGACCAGGCGACAACCTGCAGCATCCGGATCAGCTACAGATGGGCCTAGCGGGTGCAGCCGAAGAGTCTCCATGACGACGCACTGGAGGAAGCGGAGCCTTGGGACGGCGGAGTTGGTGATCGGCCGTAGGCGGCCGGCTACTGCGACGAGCTCTTCCTGGGCCGTGGACTGGGTGGAGCCCATCCAGGCCAGGGCCCACCCCAGGAGATGGACCACCACGTCGGTCCCATGGATGATGCTTACGAATTTTTTTATTTAATATTTATTTTAAATCTTTTTTCAAAAATAATCTACGAAAAAAAATCGCAAAAATGGGCTTATGCTGCCCAGATATGATCGCCCCATATCCGGGTGACAGGAGCCTATTTTCACGATTTTTTTTCCGTTGATTATTTTCGAAAAAAGATTTAAAATAAATATTAAATAAAAAAATTTCTGATGCTTACTGCATGTACGTGTTAGATCTACTTTTGGAAGTCGAGTTCGAACAGAGTATATCAAGAAGAGGATTTGGTTTCTTCAATCCTTCCTAGATAGTCGTTTGTAAGCATGAGAAAAGCAAGAGAGTAAGAAAATAAGAAAAATGCTAGTTGTGCCGTACCATCGAAATACTTACGTTCATGAGTTTTCTTTCTTGTGCTTGTTTTTTTTGCCATTATATGTGTGTGCTGATTAGGGCTAAAACAAATAATTGGTATGAGAGCTAGGGGTGTAATCTTAGTGTCGTGCTCGTCTCGAGGGAGGCCACTATTGTTGTGCCTTGGGGCAGACTATATCATCATAGATTGATGCAGTATTGAGCAGGATCCAAAAACATATCGAGCACGGCTGCGATGGTACATGCAGCTCCACGAGGAAGAGATGGCGAGGTAGCGAGTCGCTATCGAGATACGTATTGTACACAATTTGTGGTGTATATGCGTGTGTGTATTCAGGTCATTGTGTTAGTATCCCATGTGCGCGTGAATACTTATGAGTGTGTGTCCAAGTGCTCGCATATGTAAAATTCTCGTCTGAGTCTTCATGCCATCGAAGTTGTGTTATGAGCTGTAGGGAGAATCTGTGTGAGGAGATGATTTACAATAAATTGTCTCATTGGAGCCAAAGAGGTGACTACGATGGCATGAAGGCCATTATTGTAAGGAGAGCTGAGGTCATTAAAGTCAGAGTCACTGACAAGTCGTGTCACTAGTGATGAAAAGGCAGCGAGAGAGCATCATCGACAACCAATGTGACAAGATAGCATTGGTAGCCAACTACGTGTCTCGTCGAAAAGACAACCAAAGCTACGCGTTCTCATGTCAATCATGTCCATAAGATACTACGTGTGATCATGTGAGTTCTTATGCGAGTTGTGTCCATAAGATACACGTGTGCAAGTTCCTTCAGAGTTATCGTGCATATCAGGTGAGATCATGCTACATAAGAAGATCAAAAGGAAGCCATTATGTGTGCTAAGAGGAGTCTAAGACATTGAGAAAATGTGTTTGCCATCCTAAGTGAATTCCGTTGAAGAAGAGTTTAGGACATTAAAGAGATGTGTTTGCCATCTTGAGTCAGCTCCATTGAAGATGGGTCCGAGATGTTGACAAGATGTGTTCGCCGTCCTGAGTCAAATTTATCAAAGTTGGGTCTGAGATGTCTAAGGGATATGTTCGCCATCCTGTGCTGAGTAAATGTTGAGTAAGTCATAGTTGAGACCGGCTACCACATTCCTAGTTCACGAAGTCTTTATAGTACTACTCCTTATAGAATTCTATATTCCCTTATCCTTCCTTGGCAATTAATCAATAAAGGTGTATAGCCGTGAGTATAAAAAGTACTCAGTAAGCTGTAGGAAAATGATACAAATATATATTCATGCATGGTTTGATAAAGGAATAGTCATATAGTTCTTTCAAATAATAACTTGAATTTAAATACAATAAATAGATTTAAAGCATATTTATGAAAAGATAATAAATAACTGGTAAATCAATGATAGACAACATGAACATACTGGTGAAGCTTCATCCAACACCATCTAAAACTATCATCAAATCACTGAACTCATCAGTGATAACTTTAGACATCAAAATCAATAGTGAACTCCTCATTCACATCTATCCCAACAATTCCACCTTCCAACATTTTGTGAAAAACTCTATATCTCATGTGGAGTTTTCAATATGTCCATGATCGTGGATAGGGCTATTCGAATAGTTTTGCACACCGCAGAGATTGTAGTGTTTTACCTGTAAAATATGATAATCTTTGACTATCCGGCTAACACACTTCTATAGGTGTGTGATTAAGAAAATCATAACAAGGCATTTACGCTAGTAACACTCTGACACTTTACTCCAAGTGCCCTAAATGCTACTATATCATACCTTTATCATAATTAATTAACTATTTTCAACAATAAATTCAGCAACAACATAATTTCTCTTTTAAACACTAAACATTAACTAAAGGATATTGTAATAGCCTAGCACAATATGTACTCAAGATATTACTTTCATTTACCATTTTCCTCACTTTTACTATAATATTAATCCATAATTTTAGAAAACTATCTAAATAATTATCACCAATACTAAGCCATCAACAACAATAATTTACATAATCATGTAAACAACAACAAAAGTAAGACTTGGAACTGTGCACACAAGCATGCTCAAGCCTTCGTACTTGGGTATGAATAACAAGATTAAGTAAACAACAGATTAACCACTGCACATCATAATTTAACAATAATAAGACTAAGTTTACATGGCTATTATTGAAACTATATGATTTTACTGTCTAAATATGATTAAGCACTATCTTATTAATGGGTGAACACTAAAACTAAATTATTGTGAAGACAATGTGGCAAGTGACACAATAACGCTATTGCCATCCTATGATGCCTCAATGTACACCTAAAACATTAAAGAAAGCAAGGGTGAGTCCATGACTCAGCAATTACATAATAAAACAATAACATAACTATTTATCACATTTAAAATCAACGAGTATATAACACAATAATATCAAAGCTGGCTATTTGTCACATCAATCTCATTAATCATATTTGGATGAGTCCATGACAATAAAATAATCACTCATCATATTTACCTCATTAATTATCTTTAGATGAGTCTACGACTCAATAACATAACCATTCATCTCACTAGTCATCACTCATCGTTAGTTATGCAATGCAACTATGTATGTGTACTCAAATGCATATCTTATAGCTTATACAGATATAGCGCACACCCGTCAGTGTCACACTATCTCATCTCCGTCTATTCCATAGAGGAGCCCTACCGAAGTAGGTCTTACTAAGGAGCACTCAAGACCTAGTCATATAACTTTCTCACCAACCAGACTTATGCACTCTTGATTAGTTATATGACTTTCTTATGGACCTAGCTCATATGCACTTTTCATGATGTGAAGGCAAGTGATGCCGTACTTTTCTATAATCTTTCACCATATACCAACATTACCAAGTGGTCATCCACTTAATGTACTCTTCATCATCATCATATCACATCATATTGATATAGCATGGTGAGTAATTTCGAAAATCAAGAGCAAGAATAAACAACCATATATTATTCTACCATGCACTTTCCTCTTTACCCACGGGGAATGGAGTGGAGTGAAGTTGAAGCTACTCCCAACATCAAACTTTTGTAATAGATACACCCATCTCAAAATCATGCAATTGTAGTACATGCATCAAACATAATGATGTTACACCTACGCACAACCCTGATTTTAATCTTCTCTCTCGCTAAACAGTTCAACTCTTTTCTATCCTAGTGGTCAAAAGACTATAAGTTCTACCTCAAGAGACCAAACATAGAAAACCAAAAACTTTATGAAAACTACAGAAGATTACCCACAATTTTCTAGTTAACCATAGTTTTTAATAAATTCATCTAACCATTCTATATCAACCCAAAGATTGATCTATTGCCCCACTGGACAGCATAATTTACAAATTCGTAACTATTTTTTATACAACTCCAAAAATATAAAACCATGATTTTTTGAAATCTATAGAAAATTATTTATCTTTCTCTAGTTTTAGAGATAATTTAATTCTGCCACTAAATATCCCGAATCTTCATATTACCATGACTACTACCAGCAACGATCCAAATCTAGATAGTAAGCTTCAATAGGTCATAACTTTTAAATCTCTTAACCAAATTTTTTGTTTTTATACTCTAATAAAAGTTTAGACAAATATATACAATTTTCACAACTTTCAAGCCCTATTGTCGGAACCCGCAAAAAGGATACGGGCCCCACTTGAGTTTACCTGTACTAGTCCCTAGATCAATAGCTAGTACACACAGATCATAACAGTATGGACCATAACCATGCGATAAATAAAAATTGAATTCAGAGTACTGGCCGACATGGCCTATTATTACAAAAGTTGGACCCGTAGGTCATACAGCAGCGGAAACATTAAATTGGCAAATAAACTTGACGAAGCGAAGTCCAAAACACCACAGGCACAGACTGGAGAAAACACAATCCTGGACGTCCGGATGATCCTCCTCTTCGAAGCCTTCATCGTAGATGTCGAACGGTGGAATGCAGGCTCTTGGATAGCTATCTTTGATCTCCTGATCTGTTTTATGGAATAAGCAGCCCCGCAATGAAAAGCGAGGGTGAGTATGCAACATACTCAACAAGTCCGAAAAGAAATGCAGTATGTAGTTGAATTCAAGGGAAGGAATTGGTTAATTTGCCAAAAGCCAATTTTTAAAATTTTATACTAGAATTTTGAAGAGCAGTTTTCAAAGGTATTTTCTTTTAAGAAATAAGAGTTTCAAACTTTTCAGGACACGGCTCCAACCGTGGAAAAACAAAACACAAACCAACTCACGGCATTGGCCATGGTTTTATTTTAAGAATACTTTTCCACAACACCAACCGTGGTTTTCTTTTGAAATCATTTCCACGTGGCTCCAACCACGGACTTTTATCAAACCAAAACATTCACGGCTCCAACCGTGCTTTATTTTATAAAAATCTGATTTTGAAACCAAATAGGGAAAATCTACCATGTGACAACGCCCTCTGTCCACCCTTGACCGTGGGTACAGCTATTCGAATAGTTTGTTTACTCTGCAGAGATTGCACGCTTTACCCGCGAGAGATATTTCACTCTTTTTGGTCATATACTTCCTTTGGCATATAACCCCAAGTGAAAATCACAAGGCCATTTCTCTAGCTACATCTTAACTAAGTCACGCCAGCTGAGGTTTCACCACCAAATGGCTACAACCATAATGGAAGCCCCCTCTTGCGCCTATAGGACTCCTATGGCTACAACCACACCTACTCCACCGTCTGGCATGCCTTAATTAAGTTTTCACTAGCTACTCGGCCAGGCCCGTCCCATACCGGAACCCGCGGCCGCACTGTTGTACATTGTTTGACAATCACAAGGGATCGGTCCTTAGGGTGACTAGGGTGGTACATACTCAAACCCGAGTCTCGTGCATTCTGCACCCCCCATGCAACCTTCCACCCTATTCAAGTTTTTAAATACCAAATCTTTTCTTTTATTTTGCCAAACTGGCAGCACCAACTACCCTTCTTAAATAATATTTTCACTCAATCATTTAGAATTTCAAGTAACAACCCTTCAATTAAACATACAAATAGTATCTAGCATAACTAAGCACTACTATTATACTAAACAAGGTGTCAAGCCATTTATATTATAATTAATATTCTAGAGCAGCCAAAGGACAAATGGATTAATATGTAACAAGCATACATATTAACAAGGTATTTAACTACAATCTATCATAATATATTTTTTTAATCAACATAGCATGCAAGTTTGTAAATCTACAAAGCATTTCAAAACATGGATCAACATGCTTCAAGGGAACTTGCAGAAAATTTGATGGGAACTTGCCTTGGTCAACGAGGAGAGAGTTGTCTTCTTCTTGTTGGTCAGTAATGGCGTCGGCGTCAAACGTTTCTATTGCACGAAAAATAACGAATAAACACACATTCGGGAAATACAGAAAATCAAATTAATTCATAACTTTATGAAAACTTCCAGATAATTAGTTTAGCATTTTCTAAGATTTATAAAATTTATTTTGACATTTTTGGATGTATAGTTTAGGAACTACAAAATTCGTAATTTTGAACTTTCTGTGAATATTTTAGCAGTATAAATTTATTTATAAAATTTTATAAAAATTATCATGAATAGGTATTAATTTTTGCTAATTAACAAAATTTTTTACATACAATTTAGAGCTGAAATGAGTTTGCAACAAAATTCACAAATTTTACAAATTGTTGAAAAGGACATGTACAAACTAGATGATGTTTTTACTGTAGCTCACGATTTACTGTGTAGGATTGGATGGCGTCAATCAGAGGGGGGGGTGAATGATTGAACGGAAGCTAAAACAAATTTTTAGTGATTCTTTAAACGCCCTAAACAACAAAGGAAAAACTGCTTCGGTTTTGACAAAAACAGATTAACCTATGTTCACTAAAATAGTAATTACCGAAGATCCTACCGTTGGATTGAAGTGAAATTTTAACTGTACAAACTAGATTCAGTTTCCAAATTAACACAATAGGAATCAACTTGATCGGATCTACGGATCTAAAGATATTACCTTTGCAATTTTGACTGAATCAATAACGACGGGAATTGATCTTCAGAATTCAATTGGCATCAAATCGCTTCGGCAACTCTTCGCTCTTCAGAACTCAACGACAACACAGCCTTGCTGCCGATCTGTTCTTCAGAGTATCACCAACGTTATGAAGCTTCGTGGTGCGTCTGTATACCTGCAGAGAAAACAAGCGACAACAGGAAATACTCCAGACGACAGCAAGTTGTTCAGAACACAGAACAAACAAAAACAATCACGGCCGCCAAGAGCAAACAAACGCAGAAGTTCTAGTCGTCGGCCGCCGCAAGTTTTCTAGTCGCCCTTTCTTCTATTCGTTCATGCAAGCAAAACACAAGCCTGGACGTCACGTTGAATACACAGCCGCCGGCAAAGGATAGGTTCAGATCAACCAATCAGTCGCCGAAGTTCTAGTCGCCGAGATTTGTAGTCGTCGGCCGAAAATCTCTTGCGCTAGTACTTTTGCATGCCACCGAAAAAAAACACGGCCAGACTCCAGCCGCCGACGCAGGACTTCCTTGCCGCAATTCTCAAGTTATCTAGTGGCCTGCTTCAACACCAAAACATGCATGCATGCAGGGAACAAGACGCTGCACTTCTAGTCGCAAGAGCCTCTGGGAATTATCTAGTCGCCCAACTCATGCATGCAAAAGCATAATGGCCGCAACACATTAGTCACAAGAAGCAATTATCTAGTCATGCATAGCCATAGGAATTGCATGCATGCTGCCACACCGTTGCCTGTCCGCCGGGGAGCTCTTGCCGCTAACGAAAAACGCCTACGCCTCCACGCGTGAGGTCAGCCGTCGGACACAAATTATCTAGTCGCTGGTTGGATGTGCTGCCGCCGGCCAAATAACAATAGTCGCATAAAAACGGTGGACGTCCCAGCCGCCGCAAAAAGCCCCCAAAAAGGCCAATCGATTGATTAGGTTTTTCAGTCCTTTTATACAACTCAAAACCCTAACTTCTTATCTCTAATACATATATGCATATCCACCTGGCCCAATAACACATGACCCAATATATGCATACAACCCAAAATTCACGCATGCACGCGTACGGCTCACTTGCCGCACTCACGTGACTAACCAACCTCCGTGTGCACCGTTCTCTAGCCCGAACGTCCCGCATGACATCCTCGACCACTAGGACCTCGATTCCTCCCTGAACCTAGTCCCGAACCTCAGCTCCTCCATGAACCTAGTTCCGGTCCCGTCATCGACCACGTTCGCCCTCGAGCAACACCTGCACACGAATAAACACCAAACGAATCCGAGCACAAGTCCACAACTTGACCCAAGGTCAATCCATGCAACCACTCACACGAGCGCATTGCATCAAGCAAAACATATTCCAGAAACAAGTTCATCCCAACTTGATCCACATTAGTTTTATTAAATCTTTTTACCACTTATTCATCACATCAAAATCTCACCAATTGTTCATCACAAATATATCATGTACCATGATCTTACATACTGTAGTAGCTGCGATACAGAACATCAAATGATAGCTGGCGTGGAGGAAGAGAAACCCAGAAAGCCGACTGTCCCGCCGAGTAGTGGTGGCACGGCGTGGCGAACTCACCGGCGACGACGGCGGCGGCGGAGGAATGACTAAACGGCGATGGCGATGGAGGTTTGCCGGGTAGTGGTGGTGACCGGAGGAAACAAACGCACTGAATTTCTTCGAAAACCGGTGAAACAAGGACACGGAGCTCTCGTGGAGTTGTTGAATGGATTGGTGTTGAAGAAAGGAACACAAGGGACCCTTTTATAGTGTGGGAGGAAGACCAAAGGTTAACCATGGCAGTGAAAATGGAAATTAAACAGAAAAACAATGTCACTTCATTTCCTCGCGTTTATGACCAAACTAGTGGGAGATTTAATGAGGGGACGGCTGTGGATTGAAGAGGAGGCGATTAGGATTCTGAAACTGATTTTTATGGAATTTTTGGTGTGAAAACAGTGGAGATCTGGAAGCTTCGGTTAGGCTCTAATGGAGGAGAGAGACGGAAGTAATTTTCTCTGGAAACGCTTCGACTGAAGAAGACGACGCTCAGTAGTTCACGTGGCCTTTTATTATTCTTTGGAATTTGAATAGTGTTAAGAAGAGGAAGCGCTTGGAATAAAATAGTAAAATGACTCTAAAAATCCTGAAAAAATTCCCTAAAATACTAAGGAATATTTGGAACCTAATAAACTTGGTTTTGGAATTTTTTGATATATAGATTTTCTGTAAAAATTCTTTTAGCAAATCAGACACTTGTACAAATCTTTATATAATCAACAAACTTTAATTTATGAATCAAGTTTTTGAAAATATTTTAAAAGAACATTCTCATTTTTCAAATGTTTTTATTATAAACAAGATTTTATTTTATCTTATATATATATTTTATATATATATATATATATATATATATATATATATATATACAAATACTACATGCGTGATTTTTAATTTTTATGAAAAATAAGGATGTTACACCTATAGAACTGACCATAGTTACCCTAAAACTCGTTCCAAAGATTGAACCAATGACTACCCAAAATCTAAACCTTCCCCAAAATCAATCCAGTGATCACCACCAACAACAAACAGGGAAAACCACCAAATCCCACTCTAACACAGCAATAGCACCACAATGGCTAGACCTAGGGTTTATCTTCACCTAAAGACCTGATGGATCAGTGATGCTGGCATTCTCCCCTCGGATCACGCGTTCCTCACTGTCCTCATGATACAAATCCCTATCCAAAGTCCTCCAAACCCACCCAACCTCTTGGGGCAACAGAGACGAAAGCTCAGGGGGGGCAAAGGTGGTGCACAAGGGGAGGGAAGGAGGTGCACAAGGGGAGGGCAGGGTTGCTGCAAGGGGGAGAACTAGGAGGCGGCTACAGTTGGTAGTTAGGTCCAATTTAATTTGTCCTACTACTCTGTTATTGCTCCATTTTATAGTTAGATAGCTAGTTTAATTAGATGGACATTAATGGTAAGTTACTGTAGCTATAGTAAAAGCAAGATTTCAGCATGAGTTCGAAAGGAAAAATTAAGAAATCTTGTGATCACTTGATCCAAACTTAATGAAATTTTGTGTACACCTTTTTATAGATGTCAGGAACCTATTCCAACCTTCGATTTCAAGAATCAACGTCAAAGTTCTGACCTTTTTCAAATTTACAGAAAGGCACACAAGAATGGGTTTAAGAATAAAAACTTGGCTCTTAGCTAGCTCGTGGGTTCTTGATGATCAAGATAATTCTAGATAGCTACCCATATGTCATAGCAAGCTAGAACACAAAACAAGAGCACCCAAAAACCTAATCTTCCAAAATTGATCCTCTCAAGAGAAAAATTCGATTTCTTAAATAACATAGAACTTGTCTAAATGATTAGGATATGGTCTGGAAAAAACTCATCCATCAATCATTCATTCTTGGTAAAAGATCTACAAGCACTTAAAAGGAGGGGAGGCAAATCCAAATGTGCAAAAAGTAAATTGCAAGAATGTAAATTGCGGAATGTAAATGCGAAAAGTAAACTCATAATTGAGAGAAAATTAAATTTTCATTTCTGGAAGGGAGGTTTACAAAGCTTCACATACAAGTGGACAAAGCTCAAAGGAGCACAAAAACCTCAAAACCTTCAAGAGAGGAAGGTTACCCCTACCCCTCTATTTATACCACTCTTGAATCATTCTCCACCCTTGGATGAGTTCTTTCTTCCCTAAAGATCACCATCAAGGGTTAGGATTGGCTCACTCACTCATACATGGGCTAACCTGAAACCCGACAACATAACGGGTTTTGCATGCTTTTCAAAATATACTAACTAGACCCACTACTCTGTCAGCTAGACCGCGATCCAATGATCCTCCTTGATCCGAGTAGCTCCTAGTTAGCAACTTATCCATTCCTTGTCTTCTAGGTTCGCAGTGACTGTCTCCGATCATCTTCTGGCGATTCTCGACTGTCCGGACCTTCGGCACACCTCGCCTACTCCCGGCCATCCTTTGCCTCACCATGACCTAGCACCGTCGCCCTACAACCATCAAAAACAAGAAAAACCCATCACATAGCAATATCCAAACAAATCTTACTCAAATTCAAAATTCAAACTTTAATTTCACTTATAAGGTCGGCACTACCGCTTACTGAGGCCAGTAGTGAAGGAGAACGCAGTGCTACGCTAGCCGAAAAAAAAAAATTTCTACCGCGAACACCTAGGAAGCATGCGAGTCAAAGATCATGGAGCGTTACCCTTGGAGCACGTTAGCAGCGAAAGTAGAGTGGGTGAAGCCTCCCTGCGTGCTCCGAAGCACTGTACGTAGTCGAACACGATATGGTACAACTTCTCCTTGTCGCGGATCGCCGTCACAGCAATGTTGTTGTAATCGTACAGTTGATGTAGCCGATTGAATCGATCAGCGCCAACGCAAGAGCGATGACGTCTCTGCGGTATCCACACGTCCGGGGTGGGATCACCACGCGCTGGTGTGCTAGCACCCACGCGTGCGGCTAGGGTTTTAGGGGGCAGTGGGATGCAGCGATGGCTAGGGCTTGTGGTGGGGGGAGTCCTCTTGCTGCACGCCCCCACGCCCCCTTTATATAGAGCGCACTAACGGGCCTTCTACGTAGAAGCCCACTAGGACTCACGCTAATGAATCTTCTACAGTAGAAATCCATTAAGACGCCAGAGGATTCAAATCCGCGTAAACCCACTAATGGATCCAATCCATCAGACATGATCCAACCCGTTAAGTGTGTGACCCATTAGGCTCATGTATAAGTCGGCCGTGGTCCCGGAGAACCCTTTCCCAGACCACAAGTCAATAGCGGTACCTAGCAACACATATTGACCCCCGAATGTAAACAATGATCGAATCAGCTGAACCTTGATACACTCACATAGGATCCTTTTGCCACATGATATCAGTCAAGCTCAAGGCGAAAAGCGTGCCACCCTTGTGATAGCTTGACAAATTCACTCGTCAATGTAATGGATATAATTCGTGATTAACACTTTAATCACTTTGGCATGGCCATGCACTTTTCCTTATCCATCCATACCGAGGGGCCCAGAGATATCTCTCCCGTTATCGAGGAGGGGCAAATTCCATCTTAATCTCTTATATCTCACGTCATGTTTCATGGCATACCCGTAAGCTACCTTTATAACTCCCCTGCTACGGAGAAGGGTTTGATAGCCCCAAAGTATACAATTATGCATGCTGAGAATCAATAAGAATCTCATGTCAAAGGATTGTATAGGTATACCACTCGAAACTACACCCTGATGACACTTCTAAGATAACAATCTCATCAGTGTCTCGGAGCGGGTCTATCCAACCCCATATTCTCTAACATGTGCCCACATTATTGATTTGATATCTCCAAATCTATGGTATGTGAAACATTACAATCA
Organism: Guadua angustifolia; assembly: GCA_036346375.1. NCBI lineage: Eukaryota > Viridiplantae > Streptophyta > Magnoliopsida > Poales > Poaceae > Guadua > Guadua angustifolia. The sequence continues at coordinate 29,694,469 of CM070520.1, forward strand.
ATCAATACATGTGCTGGTCAGATCACTATTGTCCCACATAATGATATGTGACCAGGGATCATTTAGAATAATATCATATAACCAATGTGTTTCACAATTAAGTCATACTCAATGAACAAAGGAGTGACATTTATTCATGGAACTGATAGGTACATGAACATAGACGTATGATACAATCATCTCACATGATCGCCTCTAGGGCATATCACCAACAAGTAGTGCCGCTTTTGCCGCGTTACCGCCCCAGCAAGGCCCGTAATGCTGCTCCCCTCGAATACTCAGCAAATTCCCTCTCTAAAAAAATAAGTAACGCCTCAAACAGCCGGTACTGTCGCTTTTGCTAGAACTACCGCCCTTTACAGCCGGTAGTGCCGCTCTGGGCAAACTCAATTCAAATTGTTTAAAATTAAAAATTTAATTCAAATCAACTCAAACTCAAGCACTTCATGCTTTAAACACAGTCAATAACTCATCATCACCAAGGTTAGACCTCCACATGGTCTTTCAATCTCCCCCTTGATGAGTATATTGACAAACACCCAAAAGGCATAATTTGAGTTTGAAGGAGAGAGGGAAGAAATAAATTTGAATGAAAGCCAAACTTGATTCAGAGAGAAAGAGATTAGATCTTGACCAAGTTGACTAGAAGGATTTGTAGAACACAAACATGAGAAAGAACAAATTTTCCACAAAGACTCTAAAATCAAAAAAAAATCACAAAAGCTCAAATATTTTTATTTTTAATGATGTCTTTTCTCTGTTTTCTCCCCTTTTGGCAATATAGGCATCAAGATGACGTTTTCTCTTCTTTACACATGCATCCTAAAAGAGTTTTGAAAATTATCGAAGTGACCAAAAAGATAAGATATAACACCAAGCTAGTTAGTAACAAATTAGACTAAACTAAAATATGTCCAAGTGCAAATAACAAATTTTGCTAATAAATTTAGTTTTAAAAATATCATTTTTCACGAGATTTGACCTGAACAACGCTTGACTTTCGTTTCAAATCTTCCGAACCAGGATTCAACATTAATCATGGACAATGTATCCTTCACCAAATCTCGCACCTGCATGCGCCAAACAGAAGGACAGTGATCCAGCCATCCAGCTAATCGCATGAAACGTCAGCACTAGTAGAGCTTTAGACAATGGCTTCAAAACAAGCCCCTGCTCGTCACAACGTGGAAAACTGGTAATTCCCAAGAGCGACCTCGGTGTGCCTTACCCTTTCTTGGTATTCAGTTGCGGGCCTTGTAATGCTCGGCTGCTGTCTCGACGAGTACAAATCCGCAACAACAACAATCAGGCCTTTTTGTCCCAAATGTATTGGAGTAATCTAGGAAAGAAATCCAATTAAAATCAATAAAACCCCCTAAAATCCTGTTTGAATGAGTGGTAATTCCTTATGAGATTTTGGGATTTAGTTCAAATTTAAACTAGATCCCAAAATATTTCAATAGAATTCCCCTAATCCAAACACTCTCTAAACCTTCGATCTTGATTCATAATTCCGGTACATGGATTGCTAATCTCCATACACTCCTATCCAACGCTAAATCTTTTAGAAAATTCCAATCTCGCAAGTCTCTTTTAAATGTTTTTTCTCACGTTAGTCTTGGTTGACCTCTGCTTCATGTTTTCACAACGATTTCAAAAGGATCGGTGCCATAAGAGGTCTCCGTTGGAGACATCCAAACCATATCAAACGATTTTAGACCAGCTTTTCTTTAATTGGGTAGCTTCAATTGGTGCTACCCCAATTGAAATGACTGCATCAAAGTTGCACTAACGCCACGCTGATACAGAAAATCAATGTGGGCAGGAATTCAAGGCGGAGATTGACTTGAATTGCAATGGTCGACAATAACCGAGAAAGCTCGTTCTCAACTATGCTTTCAAAAATCACTGCTTCCAGGCCAAACCAGCTTAGTTTAGCCTATTTTTGTCAGGGAACAACTAGTACCAACCGGTTTAACCTGCTTTCTAGAGTTGCGGAATTACAACAAAAGTCATGTGTCCTTCCTATTAAAGAATACAATCTATCTCGAGTTGTCGAGTTATAACAAAGGTCAACAATTTTGAAGTTGTCCTGGTCCAATAAATCATGAATTTAATTACCTACAGAAGACAACGAAAACTATGTCTACGTTATCGTCTAGGTGTCCAACTCTGACATTTGTCAATGTGTATGTGAGGTGACCTATCGAGATAGATACAAGTAGGGTTCCAGAAACCGATGATGACCAGCTCCTACCAGTAACCGCTTGTTAGGTAGGATTATTCTGGCTAGACTGGAATGCACTATGCCAAATTGCATCACCATGTGCTCTCCAAGAAAAAGAATATAGATAGCATCCCCATCTCTGAGAAAACAACACATCATGGTTTAATTGATGAGAACATATCCTGTGCAATCAAACATTTGATGAAGTGCAACTCAATTAGAAAAAGTTTCAAAAATTTTTAAAAAAAATCATGGATGTACATCTCAGCTTATCCCATCTACATATAAAATTTCATGATCAAATTCGTCCTGTGCTAAGAGTAATAAAAAAGACAAACTTGATCATGAACAGGAACTGTTCCTGTTCATGATCAACTTTGTTTTTTTTGTAACTTTAGCACAGGATGAATTTGATCATGAAATTTTATATGTAGATGGGGTAAGTTGAGATGTACATCCATGATTTTTTTTCAGAATTTTTTGAAACTTTTTTTAGTTGGATTGCACCGTGGTTGCACCAAATGTTTGATTGCACAGGATATTTACCCTTAATTGATAGCATCCCAATAGTGGGGGATATTTAACTATTTGCCATCCTTACGAGTAGCCACTCTCCAAATACCAGTTTTAGAATGTCCATAACACATTTGCCACCAGAGAAAGAAAGATGCTATATTTTTGCCACTTTGACCGACGTGGCACGCCACGCCCCTCGCCACCGTGGATTACCTGTCCAAGCTATCTATAATATTCATGTAGTGATTTGGTTAAACATGTTTTTATGTAGAAATGCTAAAAGTCAGATGTAATAAGTGGGCTCCATTCTGTTAGACAAGTGTTGTACCATGCACCATCTTAATGCATGTTGACCAAAAATAAATACTTAGTTGGATTAGTCATTACACAACATGAGCTAATAAGGAACTAGGAAAAAAACTTACGGGGTTATGTAGTTGTTTACTAGTAAGAAATAAATCCGCCAGAATTTACGCTCTTTCATGTATCGTGGGCACAGCTCATATCTGAACTTCGAAATTTCCTGGAAATACGAAAACACTATTCAATAGCATTTTAACAAAGTACAAAATTAAGTCCCCAGAGAATAACATTAGAGATCTCTTTGATGGTTAGCAATAAAGGTTAACACAAACATTAGTATGAAGGTTAACACAAACATTAGTATGAAGGTTAAGAGAGTAATGATTTACTAGCCCAATGGAAGTTCAGAAAACTGGACTGGCAATTAACTCATGCATGCAAGTTCACAGACATAGATCAAATTATCATCCTAACAAAGACAAGAGTGATCAACAAACCATATTGGCCTTCTCTGAAGGTAATCCACGGTGGCGAGGTGGCGTGGCGTGCCACGTCGGCCAAAGTGGTAAAAATGTAGCATCTTTCTTTCTCCGGTGGCAAATATGTTATGAACATTCTAAAACTGGTATTTGGAGAGTGGCCACTCGTAAGGATGGCAAATAGTTAAATATCCCCAATAGTGGTTTGATGGACATCAGCCAAGTCCTACTGATCTATACGCCAAATTAGACTAGTTCTTAATGGAAAGGATTGAAAAAAAAACACACACACAGCTGAGCTGCATACTCACTAAACCAGCCTAGCACACCATCCATTCTAGGCCAGTTCACATTACACGATCTTTGGTCAGTAACCAGCCTAGTTGCAGCTGGAAAACTGGTTACAAGAACCCAATTCAATGACAGAAAACCATTTTTGTCTATTCAGTATTTTGTACCCAATATGAATGGTTTTCTCACAAGAAAGCTTCAACTCTTTTCTCTCCAAATGAAAAACAACTCTCCTCTGTTTAAAACTGAGACAAACTGACCCACAGTAAGAGCTCTAAAATGACTACTCAAAAAGTGGTCCATGGATGGACAGGATTGGTAATACCACGATTTAAACTTCTACGTTCAACTTCCAAATCTCTTCTAAAAAATAAATTCCAAATATCCCTTGAGGGTTTTTGTCAACTATTTCCGTTTTACCATCATTATATATATCATAGATAGGCTGTATGCATTTGGTCATGATGTAACTATTACAGGGGATGGTCATGACTTGTGAGTTTCCGTGTAACACTAACGGAGATTGTTATGTTCAAATTTAAAAATCTTGTTTTATGCCTCATTTGGTCGTATATTTATAGCCATTGTTAGGCCTACAAAGCAAATATTTAATGTAGGAAGCTACAGCAAATAGATTATTGAAATAAAGTAGGCCCTAAACTCCAGAAGAAAAGGTATTCACAAGCCATTTGTGGATATTAAGAAAAACAGTAAATGCCATTAGTAACACAATGGATGTTCACATCAAAGAGTAATCTGGAGAAGGAACAAATCAAATTGTCCCTAAAACTTTTTGTCATGGTTCATATCGCCTTACAGTAAAGTCAAGGACTCGAGGTTGATTGTTCATGGAACATTAACAATAACCAATCTTTTTGTCCCAAACATTTGATTTTGGGTCATGGTTCCAGTGTGTGGATCGCTAACTTCTATGCACTCTTATCCAACGTCAAATCTTTGGAAACATTCTAATCGCGTAAGTCTCTTTTAACTACTTCTTCCGACATCAGTCTCAATCGATCCCAAATATCTTCCAACCTGTTGACACCAAAAACTTGACGGAGGGTTTTCAGCCTCAACACACCGGACGAACACCGGGTTCAAGTGTGTAGGCGTGCCAGCCGATTTGACCTTGCAATCGGCAAGAAGATAAATGGATCTAATCAACTTATGCAAGTCGATTTCGATCAAAGCGAACGGTAAGTCTAGTCGATCCGAACGGAAAGACTGGATGGGGTAAATAGGCCACTTCTTCCCGAAAAAGGCGATGCGCAACAAGATCGAAGAAAAAGATGAACCAAAAGGGGTGTAATGCAACAAAGATCAATACCGGCGATGCGCAACTCGATTGATCAAAGAGTATTACAGATGAAAGATTACAAGCTAAATTGGCTACTCCTAATTGACAGGAAAGTAAAGGAAAGTAGATGCGTGTTTGTGGGTTGGCTCTGGGCCTCTTTTCCTCTCGCCTCTGGTCCTCTTATATAGTCGCCGATTTGATCGTATTCACCTTGGACTCTTTGTAAATCTTATCCGTATCGGCGTCTTGATCCTTCCAAGTTTTGGCGTCGTATCGGTTCAGGAGTCTGATTCTTAACCAAACCCGTCTTATCTTCCAAAACCGATTAAGATCTTCCAAATCTGATGAGCAGTATCCGTGTCGGTCTCTTCCTTCCAAACAGATTTTCCAAGATATTCCTAAGTTATATTCTTTCCATGTTTCGTTGACCTGGGACTTGCCGATATTGACCATACTTGCCAAATTTGGGTGCAAACATATGCCCCCTATTTTTGGGAGATAACTTGTTATCTTCCAAAAATCTCCATCATCGGCTTGTACTTCATCGGCTATTGAATATTAAGTAGCCGATACACACTCAGCTTCCTCGTGGCCAATTCATAGCTAGATGAATGCCTCTTTAGCCGATTCTGTCTTTATTTTAACTTCGACTGGCAGAGTAAACACCATGTTGACGTCCATTGGGGGGGGTGTCGTCGGCGAGCTCTTTCCAAATTATTTGGCCAATTATCTGGTCGATGAGAACGCTGCCCTTGCCGACTACCTCTTCTTTCATATTTCTCAAGTAATAGAGAAAAAGCCGGCTTTAAGTTTGGGTGCTGTTTTTTCGTGGAGATTTTCAGCCTTATACCATCGCCCGACTTGCAGCTCTCCATTAGATTTAATTGTCGAGTTTTTGCCATTTTGATCGGCTTCTATTTGGAACGAGCCGATCGTAATTTTGAGTGTGTCACTACCCTTCGAACTGGACTGAATGTTGATCCGTTGGATCGGCTTAGGTTCTTCGTCCATAGGTTCATTTCCTTTGCCTGAGCAGTGGACCATGTTGATCGAGAAAAGGTTGACATCCTCATTCATGGATGGCTCCTCTACGAATTGTAATCGGCTATCCTCTAAAACCGATTGTATATTGTCTTCATTATTCCTAAATTCATTTTTGAAGCCATGATCATTGGAGAAACGACTTTCTTGAGCCGATACTCGGTGTAGGAGGTGACTCAAATCAGTGAATTCTTGCCCGCCAAATCTTTCCTTTAATGGGGAAATTAACCCATGGAAAGCCAAATCGGCTAACTGATTATCGGGCAAAGTTACACCAAAACACCGATTCCTAACCTTTCTGAATCTCTTAATGTACTCAATTGCCGATTCTCCAGACCTCTGTCGGACTGAGCTCAAATCGGCGATTCTGAGCTCCTGGCTTCCAGTGAAGAAGTATTCATGAAATCGACTCTCTAAATCGTTCCAGAAGTGGACCGAATTTGGAGGAAGATTTATGAACCACGTGAAAGCAGTTCCAGACAATGATAATGAAAACAATCTAATCCTTAGCCCATCGGACTGGGCAGCTTCACCGCATTGGGCAATAAATCGTCCGACGTGTTCTAAAGTAGTAACGGAATCGTCCCCTGAGAATTTGGCAAAGTCTGGGACTCGGTAATTGCGTGGATAGGCTATGTGATCAATGTAATCCGCACGGCTTTGGTAGTCGACCGTCCTACCCTTGGTTGCGTGCCAAACCGGTCTCTCAATCTGATCGAGATTTGGTCGACCGGTTGACATCCTGCCCCCCGAGTGCCAACTCGGGTTGCCGATTAGGCCTTTGGCCATAAACAGCATCCTGCCCCCCGAGTGCTAGCTCGGGTTGCCGATTGGGTATCACCTCCTGGTATTGTTGTGGCGCTTGATCACGTCTATCGGCTCTAGGTGTAGGTGGCTCTGGCACGGGTGCAAAGGGTTCCGTGTAGGCAACCACTCTGTGAGTCGCCTGATTCACGGTCGGAATCGGCCTGTACATGTGCTCGTTCGGCTGTGTAGCCGATTGGGTATAGCCACCAAGCGATACCGAAGGCAATAGCGTAGCCGATGTGCTGGGTTTTGCAGCGTCGGTATATGCATAGTACTGAGTGAATCCATCATATTGTTTCAGCAACGTGGGTTGAGTCGGCATTGCAGGAATTGCTGATGCCGACTTAACTGCCGCGTTAGTTGGCGCCCCCGTGTAGGCAGGATACGTCGGAAGTTGTTGCGATGGTTCTAACAGACTTCCTGACGTGGCCAACTCTTGAGCAATTGTCTTAACGCTGTTTTCTATCATCGGCCCCAAAGTTGTGACCAAGGCCGATGATTGGTTGATCAGTGCATGATGTACCGACTGCTCAATCATAGAAGATAACTCGGCCAGAGCCGGCATGTATCGACTTACCTGATCGGCTGGTTTGTTGGTATCGCCGATAGGGTTGAGCGTCGTAGTTGTTTTTCAATAACCCTCGTCGGGTTTTTTGTAGCAACAAGATCATCTCCTCGAAGCGACTTTTCTTTCTTCGATCTCTTGTCGCTGCTCAGGATTCAAGTCCTCCATTGTGGCGGCGATGATCGCCTCCGTGTTGACGTCGACTGGAGCAATGGACTTGTTTGCGTTCATCCTGTAGATTGGTTCTTTGGTCCCACCGGGCGTGCCAAAAATGTGTTGACACCAAAAACTTGACGGAGGGTTTTCAGCCTCAACACACCGGACGAACACCGGGTTCAAGTGTGTAGGCGTGCCAGCCGATTTGACCTTGCAATCGGCAAGAAGATAAATGGATCTAATCGACTTATGCAAGTCGATTTCGATCAAAGCGAACGGTAAGTCTAGTCGATCCGGGCGGAAAGACTGGATGGGGTAAATAGGCCACTTCTTCCCGAAAAAGGCGATGCGCAACAAGATCGAAGAAAAAGATGAACCAAAAGGGGTGTAATGCAACAAAGATCAATACCGGCGATGCGCAACTCGATTGATCAAAGAGTATTACAGATGAAAGATTACAAGCTAAATTGGCTACTCCTAATTGACAGGAAAGTAAAGGAAAGTAGATGCGTGTTTGTGGGTTGGCTCTGGGCCTCTTTTCCTCTCGCCTCTGGTCCTCTTATATAGTCGCCGATTTGATCGTATTCACCTTGGACTCTTTGTAAATCTTATCCGTATCGGCGTCTTGATCCTTCCAAATTTTGGCGTCGTATCGGTTCAGGAGTCTGATTCTTAACCAAACCCGTCTTATCTTCCAAAACCGATTAAGATCTTCCAAATCTGATGAGCAGTATCCGTGTCGGTCTCTTCCTTCCAAACAAATTTTCCAAGATATTCCTAAGTTATATTCTTTCCATGTTTCGTTGACCTGGGACTTGCCGATATTGACCATACTTGCCAAATTTGGGTGCAAACACAACCTTATCACGTATATCATCATTATGGATTCAATCTCGCCTTATATGATCACAGATCTACTGCAGCATCCGCATCTCTACTACGTTCTTTTGTACATGTTGTCTTTTTGACGCCCAATATTCTGCTCTATACAACATCACAGTTCTAATCGCCATCCTATAAAACTTACATTTTAACTTTTGAGTAACTTTTCTATCTTGAATCATGGTTCTAGCGTGTGGATCTTGGGTCATGGTTCCAATGTGTGGATGGTTAACTTTCATGTACTCCTATCCAACGTTAAATCTTTGGAAACATTATATTCCCGCAAGTCTCTTTTAACTACTTCTTCCGACATCAGTCTCAACCGATCCCAAATATCTTCCAACCTTATCACATATATCATCATTACAGATTCGATCTCGCCTAGTATGATCACATATCTACCGCAACATCTGCATCTCTGCTACGCTCTTTTGTACATGTTGTCTTTTTGACGACTAACATTCTGCTCTATACAACATCACAGTTCTAATCGTCATCCTATAAAACTTACCCTTTAACTTTTAAGTGACTTTTCTAGCACATAGGATTCCCAATGCTTGGTGCCATTTCAACCACTCCGCTCGTATCCCGTGGCTCACATTTTCATCAATCTCTCCATCACTCTATAGCATTGATCCCAAATATTGAAAAGTTTCCTACCTAACACCACTTTTCTATCAAGACCAACATCTCCACCTATCATAACACTACTGAAAACACGTCCCATATACTCAATTTTAGTCCTACTAAATCTAAAACCCTTTGATTTTAAAGTCTTCCTCCACAACTCAAGTTTTCTATCAACACCTACCTTACTCTCATCAATTAGCACCACAACATCAGCAAAAAGCATACACCAAGGAATCTCTCCTCGAATGTCCTGCATGACTTTATTCATCACTAGGGCAAAAATATAGGGGCTCAAGCTGACCCTTGATCTAGTCCTATCTTAATAACAAAGTCACTAATATAGTTATCACATATTCTGACATTAGTCACCACATCATCATACATATCCTTGATTAAGGTAACAAACTTTGTTGGCACTTTTTTCTTCTCAAGCACCCACCACATGATTTTCCTTAACACTTTATCATATGCTTTCTCCAAGTTGATAAGCACCATTTGTAAATATTTCTTTTCCTCCCTATGCCTCTCCATCAACTGTCGTGTCAAGAAGATCGACTCTAGGGGTCGATCTCCTAGGTATAAAACTAAATTGGTTTTTCGACATGCTAGTCATTCTTCTTAAACGATGCTCAATTACTCGCTCTCAAAGCTTCATTGTAGCTCATAAGCTTAGTTCCTATGTAGCTAGTATATCTTTGGATATCTCCTTTATTCTTGAAAATTGGTTAGCCAAATGATCACTACATCTCCGAGACATTTCCACACCTTGATAGGAATGTCATTAGGTCCCAACGCCTTACCTACTTCCATTCTTTTTAAGTCCTCTTACTTTAGACTTTTGAATTTTTCAAAAGAACTGACTTGGTGGTGTCATCAAAAGAATAAAAGTATGTGCGAGTGCAACTTTAAAAAATCATTAGAGATAATGGGGAACATGAAAAAGCATGTGCACACGCTTGCTTGACGAATCAATCTTGAAGGTGAAAAGAAACTTTAGTCAAACATCACTGCAACGAATTAGTAACAACCTAATTGGCTCTTCTGTCCTTTATTTCCTTTCCCCTATGCTCTGAAGGACAAAAGCTGCTTCTCTATCTTTTGCTCAAAAAATAATATATCAAGTAAAATAATTACAAATGTGGTCTATGGACCTAAGAAAGACAGCTTGATAGACTTGGAAGTGGGTAATGATGAGCTCTTGATGCTTATGCACACAAACCTACTCAACTGACGACTTCTCACATTGCATTGTAAGAATTAACAGCAGAAGATTCCAGTGAAATAACTAACCGGACAAAAAAAAAATCATCTACCATAAAATACATTGTCGCCATAACATTGTCCTATGGGTGAATTATATTGCGAAGCATCCAAAGCACAGAATAATAACCATATCATAGTGTAATAATGAGCAGCAACCAATAGTTACCTTTATTTACATCCAAAGATCAATCATCTGGGGCCTTCATCGACAAGTGATTCATGAGGCCGAGGACACTGCACACCCATGTGTGAACCTGAAAGGGAAAGAACCAGCTCCACCACGGTGAGGACCACCAACAAAACGGGATGCTAGGTGTAAATGGATATCCTTTTCCTCTCAAAGGGCTATTTAGCCTGCCTGCCCTCTTGAGTAGGTTGTGGCTGTGGTGATTGAGCAGAGCATAGCAAGAATGTTAACAAGCACAGCATCAATTGGGGGAAGGAGAAATTATGTGCTAGTGGTGGGGGTATCATGCTCTTGATCAATGCCCAGGTAGGTATGATCTTGTGGTGACTCATCTCTCAGAGACATGAAAATGCGAAATTATGCATTTGGAGGAACAGTGATGCAGTGATGAGAAAGGTTCATGAAACTTTACTTAAGGCAGATAAGGCGTTGCTTGGTGACCCACACCCCGTCCCATCTAGTCATCAGAGGTAAAACTGGTCTGGTGCCAGCTGAGGCATTGTTGCGAAGAGAATGGGCAGCGTTGCTTGGATAGGAAACAGACCACAGTTTCTAGCAAAACACAGTAGAGATGAACAGCATTAGTACTTTCTTTATTCTCAAAAGCACAGTAGATTGTAGAATAATTTGCTCATGACAACAACAACGTTTGATAGCTAGGATCAGTGTAAATCATCTTTGCTAACTCTTGGAATGAAAACCCCTAAACCAGCCAGCTTTCAAAAAATGATCCGTTCAAGGAAAACTAGATGCTGTTCGTAACCAGCTGATTGAAACCCACCCACAGATTTTGAAACTATGACAACAGATATATCCACTAAACAACATGGTTCACCAAGGCGCTAGGCGCTAGTCGGACGGCAGGGGGCCGACTAGCGCCTAGCTAGCCTAGGCGCCGCCTAGGCGGTTGACTAGCAAACAAGAGAGGATAGGAGGAGGGCAAGTGAGGAATGGCGGCTAGGCCTGGTAATGGGCCAGGATTTATAGGGTTGAGAGGATTGGGCTTGTACATGGGCTACCGATCATGCTAATTGGGCAAAAATAAAAGAGGGTAAGGATAGGATTGGGTTGTCTTTAAATAGGATTGGGTTAGGATTTAAATGGGCTGTAATTTCGGGTCTTGTAAGGGCCACCCCAAAACTGTAGCCCATGGAAGGAATAAGGGTTGTGTGCCTGTGTTTTGTAGCGATAGTAGCTTGTTCTTCGCTTCGTGCCTTCGTGGAGCCTTCTGTCGTTATGCGTCGCTAGCACAGCCGAGAGCAACGACGGTGGCACCGGTTGTCTTCAACTCCGAACACACGGCTCTTGCACCACCGCGCCGATCTCTAAGCTGCATCTGCCCAAACCACATGGTGAGCAAATCTCTGGTCTCTCTCTCTCTCTCTCTCTCTCTCTCAATAGATCCGGTCAGATTGATTCAGGTCAGTTTAATCTGGGTCGGTAGATGAGTGTTTGATGTCTTGGTGGCGGCGGCCATCTTCAACTCTGAGCACATGATGACCGCATCTCTACTCAACGCCACTCCTTTCGGTCGATCATCCCGATGACTCAATACCACTTTCGTTCGTTGAAGGCAAGAAGCTTTTCTCCATCATTAGTGCATCTTCCCATGAGGTAAAGTAAACAAATATCCCCCTTCTACTAGATCCCGGTCAGATATATCTAGGGATAGCTCAATCCTGGTCTACAAATGAGCCTTTGTTTTTCCCATTTTTTTGGATTTTGTAGATCCGTAAGGCTTTAATCTGCTACTTGTAACACAGCCATGACCCAATATCTAATTAGATTAGAACATATTTTTAGACTTCACTGGATAGTATGCTCTACAATTGGATATGCTAATTTTGGAAGGAAATCGTGTATGGAGGATGAAATGGATATGCAAGTGGTATTCAGTTCTTGCCTCTTTAGTACCAAATTTATCATGTTACCACCAAGGACCATCCGACCATGGCAAAGCAATGTTTCTTTCAGTCCATACAAGAAATATAGTGTTTATCTATGCTTACATGCTACGGAATCATACATTCCAATTGAGGAATAATTTTTCATAATAAAATCTCTATCTGATTGTTTTGTCCTTTACTTTGTACATTTTTTTGAAATTACCACTAGTATGAATCCACTTCTTGTAAAGCTGTTATTGTGTTTAAAAAGTGAAGTTATAAATCAAGTTATTGACACAAAAAAAAGCAGAGGATGCTTATGCTCATGTGTATTAGGTAATTTTTTATAATGGAGAGGATTGCATCCATGTCAGAAAATTCAGTGGATAGTCATGACCTTCACTTGGCTGATCCGCCAAGTCGCACATCAAAGAAAAGGGCTAAAGTTTGGGAATACGTTGAATCAGAAAATATAGATGGGAAAGAAAGGGCAGTGTGTAAGTATTGTAAGATAAAATTGTCTTGTGAACCTGGGCAAGGCACTAATCATCTTAATAGGCATATAGGACTTCATTGTCGTGATATTCCACATGAAGATACGGAGAGATTTCTAGTGAATTGGAAGAGACAGGCCATGGATGGGGACCATTCTCTCTTTGACCCTCAAGTGTGTCGTGCACTAATTGCTATGTTTTTTATTAGTGCGGAGATTGCATTTCAGAAAGCTAAGGATCCTTATTGGAAGAAGATATTGAACTACCTCCATCCATCTTTCAGAGTAGTTGGTCAACAAACTATTCATTCAGACTGTCTTGTACTATATGAAAAGGAGAAGAAATGATTGCATGATACTGTCAAAAAATTGGTCTCCCATGTCAATTTGACTACAGATCTTTGGACATCAAATCAAATCCTAGGGTATCTTTGTGTCACAGCGCACTATATTGATGGGGAATTCAAGCTGCATAAGATAATCATAGCATTCAAGCAAACTTCCTTTCCACATACATCTTATGCTGTCCAGGATACACTTGCCTCTTGTTTGGTAGAGTGGGACTTAATCAACAAGCTGTTTACATTAGAATTAGATAACGCAAGTGTTAATGACAAAGCTACAAGGGATTTGCGCGACACATTGGGTGCTAAAATGCTTCTTAGAGCCAAGGACTTCTATGTCAGGTGTGCTGCTCATGTGCTGAATATCATGGTTCAAGATGGACTAAAACTGTCACATCCTCACCGTCACGAATGCAGATCTTTAATTCAGTTGTTGAGAGATTGGGCCTTCAAACAAAGTTAGGGCTAGTACTTGATGTCCCTCATAGATGGAACGCAAAATATGACATGATCCATAAGGCTTTGGAGTATAAAATTGCTCTCAATAGATATGCTACTGAGTAATACTATGAAGCTCTAACTAAGGAAGATTGGGCAATGGCTCAAGCTCTTCATAGGTTTTTGCAGGCCTTTAGTGATGCCACAAAGGCATTTTCAGCCGATCGACACCCACAACACCCCTCTTTTTGAAATTGGTGTTGACGATTCGGGATATTTTACTTGATGAAAGGTGGAATCACAAGAGCATCTAAATGAGATAGCCCGTGTTATGTATGCCAAATTTGAGAAGTATTGGTTTGAGCCAAATGTTGTGCTTCTCATGGCAGCCGCATTGGACCCGAAATTTGACTTTCTTAGGTTCTATTTTTATACCACTGAACAAAATTTTGAGGAAAAGATGAGGAAGCTGTGTACTTCTTTAGGTAAGTATTATTCAGAGTATGAGAAAATTGTGAGGAGCCAAGCCTTGCCTACATTTGTACAATTTGATGAACATATGGTTGCCAGTGAGCCTAGTTCTTGTCCTAGTTCTTCAGGAGGTGCATTTTTTGGTAAACGGTAGATAGAATTTGTCTTCGCTCAGTTCACTTCACAAAATCTAGAAGCATGTGCACAATGATCTGAATTCGATGCGTACCTAGAAGATCCCAGGGTCCTCCTAAACTTTGATGAGAATTTTGATGTTTTGGGTTGGTGGAAGAGAAACACGGATGTCTACCCAATCTTATCTTTGATGGCTAGAGATTTTCTAGCAATTCCTGTTAATATGGTGTCCTCTAAACTGCGATCGATCTTTGCGTGAATTCATCGGTAAAAATAGGACTTCATTATCCCCTAAAAGACTTAAGGCTCTAATCTGGAGCAAAGATTGGCTTATTGGATTTAATGATGATGATGATGATGACGAAGGTAAATTACTTCCATCTTATATACTAATTGTACCTTCCAATAATATGAACTATTTTCTTATGATTCAATTTGCAGGAGAAACAATGGAGGGATATAGTGCATGTGAGTTGCAAGAGCACTGTTATTATGGCGCCACCTAGGCGACGCCCAGTCACTGACTAGACATCCAAGCGACCAGCTGGAAGCACCATGGCCTGGCGCCTTGCCTGAAGACGGCCAGACGGCCGCCTGGATGTCTTGGCGTCGTCGCGTTGTCGACTAGGCGTTGGTCTGGCGTTTGGGCGATCGATTGGCTGGATTGGAGCGAGGTGTGAGGGCTGCGACGGGAGGAGGACTCACGGTCAAGAGGGGATTTGGGAAAGAAGACTCACGGTCTAGTAGAGAAACCCTAGCAACGGTGCCACCGCCATCGTCACCACCACCGATAATCCCCTTCCGCCTCCCCCTCCCGGCTTCCCCCTCCGCCCCTGCCTCCCAGCTTTTGAATCGAGCTCGCCCTAGTCGATCCCGATTCCCGATTCCACCGCCGCTGATTCGATGTCGCCTCACTTGATCGGTCCTCCCCACTGCCAAATCCAAGTCCCCCACCGCGTAGAGGAAGAGTAGAGGCGACACCAGTAGGAGGGCGCTAGCGGAGTTGGCGCGTAGGGTGAAGCTATGACGTCCGCGAAGTACATGCCGAGGCCTCGAGGGTTATCAGCGCATGCGACAGACAGAGGGAGGGGATACCGAGAGAGGGAGACCAGTAGAAGTAGAATCAAAAGGCTGGAGTTCTTTGGATGATATGGTGTGGTAATTTTACATGAATCCTAGCAGTATTCATTATATAGATAGATAGATATACATGGTATATATTACCATTTCCTTTTCAAATTTTCTATTTATCAGTTTTATGGATCTTGCTAGAAAGAAATCAGATCCTCCTACTATATTTGAGCTTGAATTATGATTTTGTAGATAGAAAACTTGAACTATATTTGACTTTGAAATCCGGACTAGTTGGTCGCCTAACTGTCGCCTAGGCAGGCGCCTAGGCATCCAGGTGCCCTGGAGGCGACTCGCCTCGCTAGGGCGCCATGATAACCATGTACAAGAGGACATTTCAAGGTATTGTTTGTCATCAAATATCACGTGCCCGCTTCTTTCAGTTGGAGAAAAGTTTTCTAGTATGATTAAAATTGCATATCATACAAGACTAAATGGTCATAGTCATGAATGCTTCCATACTTTGCATTGTTGTTAGGAATTAATTGGGCTGAGACCAAGAAGCAACTAAAAATGGGAACCAGATCAATACAAGAAGCAACTGAAAATGGGGACCAGATCAGTACAAGAAGCAACAGTTCTTGGTCTTGACTTTTGTTGTACCTGGTGCACTGTTAGCATGAAGATTGTGGTCATTTAGTGAGATGCTCTACATAGCAGAGAGAGATGGAATTGTAAGTTTCAATTCTCATTGCTGTGTGAGTCTATGACCCATATAGATTCCATGTAGATTATATGTTCTACGTAAAAGACAGATGAAATTATAAGTTTTGTCTTTTGTTGCCACCTGATTTTGAATTGTCTTGTTACCTTCTATATAGGATTTATGTGCTTTGTTGTTACAAGATGCTGTGCAGATTCATGAACTGTAAGCGTAGCAGAGTAATTTCTTGTTGGTTTGTGGATTGAGAGCCCTTCATGAACTGTACGTTAGTCTTAGTGTAAGAATTCTCATTGCTAGGGTCAACACAAATTTATAGCTCCCCATATAGTCCTTTAGCCAGCTCTACAACCCACAGGGCTCTACTCTTTTAGATTTAACGAACCAGCCCAAGGATTTAAAATGGGCCAAGGTTGGTTTAGGACCTTACTGCTTGATGGATTGAACTGAATTGGATGGAAACATTGAGTAGTGTGCTAGATGAGGATTGGGGCCAGCCCCCAAACACATGGGGCTGGGTGGGGTTCAGGTTGGGCCTTGGCCCATTATCAGACATAATGGCGGCGCACCTCCTTCTCCAAGTTGTTGGCTGTGTGGAGGCAAGGTGGATTTGGCCGGCAGCGAAGTGGATCCAGCTAGTGGCAAGGTGGACCTGGCCAGCTGTGAAGTGCATCCGGCCTGCTATGAGGTGGCCAGTTGGTAGCGACAACGGCAAGGGGGCTCATGCAGCTACCTCTTGGTGCCTCTGCCTCAATCGAAATACCCACAAGCATTGTTATTACAACGTTGCCTAGTCGCTGACCAGGCATCTAGGCAGCCGGCCAAAGGCGCCATGGCCTACCGCCTCGCCTAAAGATGGCCAGGCAACCGCCTAGACGTCCTGACATCACGATAGCGACAACTAGGCATTTGGCCTGGCGTCCAAGCAGTCGATTGGAGTAGAGTAGAGGTATTTGAAGGCGTGCGACTGTGCATCATAGGATGCTCATTCGGGAGGAGTTCTAGAACAGAAGACTCACAGGTGGAGGAAACCCTAGCAACAGCGCCGCCGCCACCGGCAATCCCCTCTGCCTCCCCTTCACATCCCCTCCACCTCTACCCCTCCGGCTCTACCGCTCTCCGAGTGCTGCTCCACACGGCGCCTACTGCTACCACCGCTCTACCCCATAGGAAGTTCCAGCTACCGCCTCTCTACCACAGATGAAGTGGTGCTTGCCCCAAAGCTACTCCTCCTCTGCCCCGGATGAAGTGGTGCTGTGCTCTGTAGCAAACTGAGTGGCTTGCCTCCATCTCTTGCTGTTGTTGCTTGGTTGTTGCTCACTTGCTTGACTAGTAGTGATTGTGACGCTGTGCAATCTACTATGAACCGCGGAGTGCCGACTGAGTACTAAGTAGTGTTGAACTGCTGATTTGTATGGATTAGTCATTACTCATTAGTGATGTAATGCATATTACACCACATCACTCCTGCTATATTCTGAACTAGTTGGCCGCCTAACTGTCACCTAGGCAGGTGCCTAGGCGCCCAGGAAGCGATTTGCCTCGCCGAGGCGCTGTAATAACCATGCCCATAAGACTTTATTCCTCAATCTCTACCCCTGCTTGTCTTCCTTAGCTTCTAGAAGCCCAGACCGCTGCCCTGCTTGTCTTGTCCCTGCTTGGTGCCTTTGCATCTAGAAGCGCAACCTCGACAGCCACCCAAGCCACTCGGCACCTGCCCAATGCCGCGGCGCTAGCACAAGCCTACCTCGCCAAGCTCCGCCTAAGCTGCCTTTGACCGATCAAGACCGCCTAGGCCGCCTTTGACCGATCAGGACTGCCTAGGCCGCTTCCCTGCCGAGCTAGCTGCCTTTGCTGAAATCATGGCGGGAGGCTGCCGCCAAGCCCCTACACGCAACCTAGGTAGGCTAGGCGGCCGCATAGGGGAACTGCTAAACAAGCATGGGCTGAAGATAATATGATTCTTTTTGTGATCACAGCCCAAGAGCACAATACCAGATAACTTCGAACTTTATAAGCAAGAAAGCTAAACTCCTATTACAACAGCAGAGAAGGTAAGCATTGGATAAATTGAGATAACCAAGACAACACCACCATACTAGCGACAAGCAGAAGAACTGTATTCTGGAATCAAAGCCAGCGTACCGTTGAGGCTATTAGGAAGTTTGGAGACGAAACAACAACAGATAAAACAATTTGTTCTGCGGTATGTGATTGGTATAGATGTCTCGCTCTTGTGATCCATAGAAGTAATAAATCAGAAAAGTAAACCATTAACCAACTGAAAAAAGGAAAAAGATAAACAGACAGATAGTAAGCCATAAAGCACAGGGAAGAACATTAGAGAAACGAAAGTTGCAGAGGAAATTAAAAAGATTGGACCTTAAAAAAATGTTTCACAATTTGTTTCTAAAAAAAGGAGATTAGTTACGAAAAAAAGAGGGAAAACAAGTAGTTACAAAAAAGAGGGAAAACATTTTTTCAAGATGCATATGTAAAATACTCCCAAAGATTTTCCTACGACGAACAATCAGTACAGCATAAAGGTGATTGAGAGTAGATGTCCATCTTATTTCCCTAACGCAATATAAACAAATCATTATATTTAGTTTAAAGCCACCATAGACTGGATTAGTCAAGAGAAATAGTGTCCCTAAAACAATCAAAATTTTGATTCTGGGTCAATTTAACACCATCATAATTAAGTACACCCAACAAACAAACACTGACTAGTCACCACTAGACTAACATTTGAGAATATTCTAAGATTCCAACCTAATAGGTTATGTAAATGCTTCACTCGGATTATAAAGAGTTAAAAACACACTTTTTCATGGCAAAACTGCCAGATGATCTCAGGTAGGCTTTTCTGCATTTAAATAGCACAGATCATATGCAGCTCAAGTGTTACTCACAGGTGCAGCGCTGCCCTAGTTGCCCAATATGCAAATAATGCAATATGAGTTTACAGTATAACTAGCCATGTGCCCGTGCGTTAAAACGGAAACTCAATTTGTGTTAAAAAGTTTATTTGCAAAGATGGGTAATTAAAGAGCAGTGGCAAAGGTAGGTAATTAAAGAGCAGTGGTAAAGGTGGATAATTTTGATGAAGTGACATGGGAAGAAACTCTTGATTTATATAGTAGAGATTATTTTACGTTGATTTACATGTAAGACAAATGTTTTTTTATTTGTTACTTTCTTCAAATAAAAGGTATTTGTAAAACTTTACTAACAAAAAATGAGCTGAAAGTCACTAAAAAATCAAATGCACATGCACTTGTATTAGATTAGAACACTTGAAGCGGGTGAACAGAACCTGATAGAAAACCATCCTAATGCCTCCAAAAAAAGATGGAGGACAATTCAAGAGGCAGATGGAGGGCAAAACCAACAGCACCCATCTCATTGAGGTCCAGATCCCTCAGCTTCGCGCCTTCGCTGCCAGTCTCATAAAAGAAAACAAAAATAAATAGTTTGATTAGAAACAGCTGTGTCATGCGAATGTTGCACCCTGTATCATACATACTACTTGGTCTCTACACTTTGTACACATCAACTGGCTCCATCAGCTGTTTCAAGAGTCTGCTACGATCATGTGCCCATCGTTCTGGTAAGATCCAAGCATAATTTTTGTTCAATGAAAACTTCTTGGGTGTTTTTCTTAGAGCAACTTTTTGGGTGGTGACAATATCATTCCTTACCTAAAATTAACTCTGCTACGAAATCTTAAGAATGAAGTTTGGACATCATTAAGGGTGCGTGAAGTTTTCGGGAATGAAACACTAATGAGGCCCGCACAACCTAATATAGCTTACATTGTTATTACCAGCTCTACCATGCCAATCCCTCTCCCCAGCACTCGCAACCAACCCTCACAGTCACATGAACAAGTGCATGCACACCCAGAAAAAAAAATATTATCCTCTCACCTCTAGCCTCCACCCACTCTATCCTACCATCACTTAGGGCCTTTTTGGGGAGGGTAGTTTTTCTAAAAAGCTGTTTTTTTTGGCTTTTTGGGTTAAAAAACAGCTGTAACTTTTTATAATAGATCATTTGACAAATGGCTAATTTTCTTCAGCAATAAGCTACAAAAGCAGATACAACCTAGCTTTCAAGTTTTGGTTTTTACTAGTTATAAATGGCTTCTAGTTTATGCCAAAAACCAAATAAAAGCTAAACTATTTGGAAGGTTTGCTGGCTTTTCAAAAGCTAAAACTGGCATAAAGCCCCCCAAACAGGGCCTTAGTTAAGCTCATCATGATTCCCAATTTCCCATGACCATAATAAGAATCTCAGTTTCCATCAGAGAGCTGATCAAACAATCAGTATCGTTGGATATGTGCCTTTTGAATTTACATTAAGAAAACCAAATGCTTTGAAAAATACATCTTGAGAAAATATATACTTACCTATGAATATCGTGTGCACATAGCAAGGGCAAATACAAGGAAACCAGGCTCAATGTGATTTAACTGTCAACCTCCCCAGAGCCTAAAGTAAATGACTTGATGTGTTGGCTATCAACATCCCCACAGCCTAAACCTTTTATATCCAACATCCGCAGAATCTTGTATATCCATCTTAGGCGAGCCAACACATGACAATTGAAGTGAAATTAGTTGTGAGATCTCTACAATTGGACTACAGTAGTTAACTCCATACAACTCTCAACACTGAAATCAGAACAAATATTCTATGTTGTACATGTCAATTCAATGGTAGCGGAGCAATGGGCAATGTCATGAAGCTCCACCTGCGGAGAACGGAGTAATTATATAGTCAGTCGTCAGCAAACCAACCATGTGGTAACCAAACGATACCAACATAAAAATGCAGAAGTGATTTGATAACTTGTTTGTGCCACTGTGGCACTATCTTTAATCCTATGATTATTATTTATGAATCATGATAATAATGAATGATGATGCTGAAGCTGTGAGATAGAAGTGAAACCAAAAGATACTACAAGGCATGAATTTAGCCAAAAAATAAAGGAAGGAAGGAAGACACTTACCATAAACCATGAAACGTTTCCTACGGTAAGGTATTCAGAAAGTAATTACATGATTAACCCCACATACCATAAACCTAATTTACCCAAGCAAGCAAAACATGCTTATGGCAGGATGATTTACTACAGAATAAAGTATCATCAACTTAACTGTAGTCATTCCAGATCAGATCAGACATGAAGAAAGACAGAACAGATGTACAACCTTTACATTTAAAATTTGATAATTTGCCCTGTAATGTCTCAGTGACATGCAGGCCCTGGGACCTAATGTCAGTGAGACATGCGAGGCAAATGATCAATTGCACCTAGAAAAACGGGACAAATCATCAAATCTCCCCATGTACAACCTTTAAGGGATCTCATATAAGAAAATCTTCATATTAGATTCGGAATATTAAAAGTTTGCTGCACATATGGGAGATATTTTCAGTGGCAACAACAGTATACTGACAAGCACGAAAGAAAAGGTGATGATAGCACAACGGATGCAGAGCACGTGAAGCAACAAGGTGATGATATTTACACACCTATTTGCTCAAAATATCAACAATGGAACACATTGGCTGAAAATGATCTGACCATGGCACATATTTCCAAATTAAACAGAAACCAAGTTATGGAACTTGTTAACAAAGAAACTGCAAGGTCTACATGAATATTTCCAAACCCAGGCTGCCCCAGCATATGATTAAACTGCTATTCTAACCGAAGCAACAAAAAATACCATAGTCAGAAAAAAGTGAAAGGATTCTTCACAACAAAACATTTGGTGCAAGCTCACTGGATTAGACAATGAATTAACAGAATTGTAAGTATAGTACCATTTGAACATCAAATATCAGATGTATTTGCTCAGGAATTGCAAGTTGCCAAAAAAAAAAACATCCAGACACCGGAGGTTACTTTATTAAAGTATGGAAACCGACAATTTAAACAAATCACATCATTTCTATTCGTACAATAACATTCAACAAAGTATACTACTGACATGTACTTGGTTGAATACATTTGTCAATCGCCAATTCGCCGTAACATGTGAAATTATAAGCAACATGAGAATTCACTTCTTGAAATCTGAGACTGTTACGACGCACAATACATGTAACATGCATAGGACTGCACTGAAGGACAACTAAACTGAGATAGCTTGATTAAATCACAAAACGTGGAGTCCTATAGGCCCAGCTTGATTAAATCACAAAACGTGGAGTCCTATAGGCCCGTTGGCCCAAGTTTCCCATGTCTGGTAAATAGGTTCCAGGCCATGGGCTAGCCAATTTAATAGTTAGCATCACATGGCACAAGGGCAAATTTTAGACCCAAACATTACCTAATGGTTTTCAAATGAATGCAGCTCTTACTATATTCAAGTTCAGTCGTTATATAGGCGAACATGACGTTAACAAAATAACAATTGACAAATCAAAATACTACCTCATGCTAGCCTATGCATCAAATAAGTCAGCGTCATTAAGTTAAAAAGATGACCCTTCAAACACGCCAACACGACATGAACCCAATTTGACATGATCCATGGACAGCTCTAGTACAAATGGGCATATCATTCATTATAATATGTTAGCCAAATTTTACAGGGAAGACAAAATAAATGAAACTAGATTTATCAACGAACCAAAATTGACAAAATCAGGGCTCAGTGCAAAAGTTAAACTTACCGCCATGTTTGAGGACTTAATGCCCTAAATTTACAAATTAGATCTCCTAAAGGTTGCATAAGCAATTAACATACCAGCTTTTGGCATACAACAACTTGTCAACAATATTTCTGGCAAAGAATTTGTGTGCTTTTGCAGACTTTAGAAAGCCATTTCTGATTAGGATTGCTGAAATAGAGAACTAAAAGCATACAGTATATCACTTTATGACTTCAAGATGCTACAATTTTGTATCAGAAACTAAAAGGCCAGTTAAATTGATTTAGATAGGCATCCCAATCAGATATTCCATCGTAATATGTTTGGAGAGATGATATTTGACTAATCACAGGACTAGAAATATCTCTTTCAGTATAATGACAGCATGCATTTTGAAGGAAATACCTTCAATACTCCACAATAGGTTCGTAGAAGTAAGCAGACATTAGTGGTTACTACTCTTACTAGCTATATCAACACATTCCAGATCAAACTTGTAAGGTGACATAGGGATTTGAAAGGCACCAAAACCATTGCATTAGAAATTTACGAGTGAATCAAACTGGATGTACCTAGACCATAGTAAAGATGAAGCAACATGAATGTTCATCCCGTGCGTACCGCACAAGACACAGCATTATTCGAAGTACAGAACTCAGACCTAGAATCATAAAGACAACAATAGTGAAATCAAAAAGAACCCACAAAGAGACACCACCCAGTTTCACAGACACCACCTCTCATACCATCCAAGTCCTCAGATAGCCGAACCGTTGCTCTTCCTCGCCAGCTTGGTCCACTCTGTGTGGAACGAACCTGGGCAATCAATGCGTTCATAGGTGTGTGCCCCAAACAAGTCCCTCTGTGCTTGGATCAGATTTGCAGGCAACCGACTGCACCTGTAGGTATCAAAGTATGAAAGGCTAGCAGACATTCCTGGAGTGCTAATCCCAGCCTCCACTGCACGTGCCACAACCCACCGCCATGCATTCTGCCGCTGCACCATCTCCCTTGCAAACTCCCTGTCCACAATCAAATTGGCCAGCTCAGGGTTTCTATCGTACGCCCTCTTGATCCTATCAAGAAAGCTTGCACGGATAATGCACCCGCCCTTCCAAATCCTTGCAAGCTCTGCAAGGTTAAGATTCCACCCCTTCTCCACACTCTTCGCTCTCAGAAGATTCATCCCCTGCGCATAGCTGCAAATCTTCGACGCATAAAGGGCCTGCCTCACCCTGTCCACCAGTACCTTCTTATCAACATTAATCCTCTCTAGCAGCCCTGTTGGCATCCCCTCCTCCTCCAACACCCCGGCAGCGGCAACCCGCTCGTCCTTCAACCCTGACAAGTACCTCCCGTCCAGCGATGCTGCAATTGTGGGTGCGGCAACCGCAAGCTCTGCTGCCTGTTGCACCGTCCACTTCCCAGTCCCCTTCATCCCAGTCTTGTCAAGAATCTTGTCCACCAGCGCCCCACCACTGCTCCCATCCAGCGGGTCAGCCACTGTGAATATGTCCGCTGTGATCTCAACCAAGAAACTCTCAAGCTCTCCCTGGTTCCACTCAGCAAACACATCAGCAATCTCTGAGTTTGATAGCCCACCAACACGGCGAAGCACATCATAGGCCTCAGCGATAAGCTGCATATCACCGTACTCAATCCCGTTGTGCACCATCTTGACAAAGTTGCCTGCGCCACCCGGGCCAACAAACGTGACACACGGTCCATCCTCCGTCTGCGCCGCAGCCTTCGCAAGGATGTCCCTGATGTTATTGTAGGCCTCGACATGCCCTCCGGGCATGAGCGAGGGGCCATTCCGCGCGCCGTCCTCGCCGCCGGAGACGCCCATCCCGAGGTACAGTATACCGCGGGAGGAGGCCTCCTCGATGCGACGCTCCGTGTTCTGGTACCACTCGTTGCCGCCGTCGACGATGGCGTCGCCGGCGTCGAGGTACGGCGCGAGGGTGTCGATCGTGGCGTCGACGGCGGGGCCCGCCTGGACAAGGAGCACCACGGTGCGGGGCCGCGCGAGGGAGAGCACGAAGGCGCGCGGGTCGCGGTGGCCGAGGACCGGGAGTGCGCCCTCGGCGGCGGCGCGGGAGAGCGTGGCGTCGACCTTGGCGGCGGTGCGGTTGTAGACGGAGATCGGGAAGCCCTTCTCGGCGATGTTGAGGGCCAGGTTCTGGCCCATGGTGGCGAGGCCGGCGAGGCCGATACGCGGCGGGGGGGACTGTGCAGCAGCGCCCGCGGGCGATGCCGGCGCCGGGAAGGCCATCCTCTAGGGTTTGGATGGCGGTGAGGTGGTGGAGATTGGGGAGGGAGGTGAAGGGTAGGGGAGAGATGCAGGGGATAGAAATATGGTTGGGGTTTTGGATGGGGTCCCTCGACCTCGGATAAATTCTGGAAATGGGCTTTAAATAGGGGAGGCATATCCAATGCAATCAGCAGTTTGGTGCAATCTAACTAAGAAAAAATTCAACAAATTTTGAAAAAAATCATAGATGTACATCTCATCTTACCCCATCTACATATAAAATTTTATGATCAAATTCGTCCTATGCTAGAAGTTAGAAAAAAAGACAAATTTAGGGTGTATTTGAACTACTCAAGTTTGTCAGAAATTTGTCTTATTTATTACTCTTAACATAAGACGAATTTGATCATGAAATTTTATATGTAGATAGGGTAAGATGAGATGTACATCCATGATTTTTTTCAGAATTTTTTGAAACTTTTCTTAGTTGGATTGCACGGAGATTGCACCAAACTGCTGATTGCACTGGATATACCCCTTTTAAATAGATGTTTTAAACTTTACCTATGGCATGAATTATCAGTAGATTGATTTATTGACAAAAATTTAATCGGCCAGGGACTTAATTGAGTAAATACTACCGAGCACAAAACAGTTGACGCAGGTTGCAGCATACTCCTATTCCCAACTCCCATTTCTTCACAAGAAATAAACTTGGGATTTATGAGAGAAACCAAAGAAGTGAAGGGTGTCACTAGTAAAACTTCCTTCTCCCACTGCAGAGTGCAGCGGCTGCTGCCTCGTCACGAGGCGGGCGGACTCGTCGAGGCGGCCAAAGGGCGGAGAAATTTTGTTTTAGCCCTTCGCCTCCTCTAAATTTCACGTATCATATCTTTCTAGACCAATCGGCGTAGGTAGAGGCGCAGAGCCGGCCAGAAGCACGTCGCCCTCCTGGCCCTGGCTGCTCGATGCGTCCAAGGGCCAGCTTTGGTTCCGTCTGGTTTGTGCCATTGGAAACGCCAAGGTGAGCCAGTCTAGTGCACTCCCCCAGCTCCAGCTCCAACGAGAGCAAACTGGGACTTGATTTCCCATGTCATGTGAACAACTCTGTATGGTTGACCCCTAAAAAAAACTGTATAATTGGTATAGCTGGGTTATATGCATGCATCTAGACAAAGCCTAGGCTGGACTGCACCTTTTAGGGTGGGAAAAAAGCACTTTGATAGGGCTCGTTAGTTTGGTTCAACATTGTTGTTATTATATTGGTTAAACATTGAAATAAATTAATTTTGAATGAAATTAGATTTTGTTCTGACTCGGCTCGTTAGCTCGATTCTAAAAATACTTTTAAACTATAAATAAAATAACATTAAATTAAACTATGCTAATTTTGAAAAAAGCTCGATAAGATGGGGACTACGCATCGTTACACTGTCGCTAGTTTAGGATGTGTTTAGTTGTTTGTATTAAATGATACATATATGAGACGATTTAAGAAAAAAAATCATCTACATGCTTGGTTACTTAAATAGAACCATCATATTCTGAATAGTGGGATATAAAGTTAAAGAATATTCTCTATAGATAGTTAGATACTGAATCGATCCATTTATCTAAAATAATAGAACCAAATAATATAGGATCATCCTATCTCATTCAACCTCATCTCCTCTGCCACAAAAACCGGCCTGCCGCACCCTAAGAGCAGACGAGCGTAGCACATACGGGCACTCACGGAAAAGAGCTGCCATGGCAACCAGGCACGGGAGAGCATGATGTCAGGGCAGCTAGGCACAAGAGGCAGCCTATCACGAGCAACCGAACGCAGGAGTCAACCTACCACGACCGAGACGAGCACAAAAAGCCACCTCTCACACTAAGAATGCCTGTGAGCACGTTGAAGAAAGCTAGATTTGCAATTCCCGTCGAAAGAGAGACGAGGTAACGCCAATTTACAGGTCAAGATTTCAACCCTCGCCGAAAGCTCCCCCGGCTAGCACAATTTTCAAGCACGGCACTCAGTAGAGAAAACGCAGCAAAAATCACACTTGTACTCAACATCTAGTGTCGAAAAGGAGAAAACTACGCACACATGCAGCAGACAGTTAAGGCATCCAACAGTACGGTTCGGAGTTTTACCAAATACACGAATGTGATACAAGGATTTCTTGAGTCACCAGTTACACATCGTCGCGAGGCGCACACCAGTTGGCCCTTCCAACGGCGTGTACGCAAACAGCTCTCACATTTGATTCATCACTGGCCCCAAGTAAAACGGGAGCCAGTTTACTAGAGTTTAGATAGGCAACTAAACCGAAGCGCAATTGCAAATAGGTGGACAGCATCTCCAAACGAACATTCAGCACCGTCACCAAAAACAAGCTAGTGCGATGTTCAGTTAAGTCTTATATAATAGCAGTCCGATTAATTTTTCCAAGCTCACAGACTGGGGCTCCAGCTGAGCCACCTGCAAAATAAAGAAAGCGGGTAAAAGAAAGGCTATATCAGCCAACCAGCTGAGCACCTGAGCCTGGTGTACAATGTAGTTTCTATTATTAACCTATTTGCCTTCTATTCCAGCTGCAGCAATCAGGTTTATGTACTGGTACGAGCTAGCACAAGGTACAATGGTATCATGTACAAGAAGACTAAACACTACATCAGCACAACGCAACAATGTAATGGCATACGACTAGAAGGCAAGATCACCCTGTGTGCTATCAGCAGTATATATCACAAGGCAGTGTCACCTATGAATCAACAATCCTTCGCAAAAATTGCCGTATCGGTATTGGATACTTATCGGATATGGCGATTCTCCTCGATCGGTGAAATTCAGCATTTAAAATTAATAAAAGTGATCTCGATCCTCCTCCGATACGCTGTGATACTCCCCAATACTTCCAGACTAAAAACACAAAGCCAAGCTCAATCCAAACCATCTTTCTCTCACTCATTCCACCCAGTTATCTCTCCTACCACTAAATCCCCTAAAATCCCTAGACCCAATAGCCACTAGCCCACTGCCCTCCACCCAGCTGACCAACGACTACTACTAGCCACCACCTCCCCTCCAGCCTCCATCGAGCCCACGGGGCACCACTACCGCCTCCCCTCCCTTTGTAGTCTCCTCGCCACCACCCCTCTACCCAACTCAGCAGCTGCTGCCGCCTTCTCCCTCTGCAATCTCGCTGTCATCACCATTTCACTCTACAAGCCGTCATCGCCTCCCCTCCCTTCTCCTACCACCAGCCCACCACCTAACCTGCTAATCGCCACCGTCTTCCCCCTCTACAATCTCACCACCGCTTTCTTCATTTGCAAGCCGCCGTCTCCCTCTCCTACATTTTTTTTATTTTTTAAACACATATACTCTTTGTATCGCCAGATTCTTGTTTTTAGGAAATTGCATATCGCCGTATCGTCATACTAGTACGCCGTATCGCCATATTGGTATTGCCATACCAGTATCATGTATCGGTGATACATAGTCTCTTTTAATATTCTAGAATGCCACAAACTCGGAACGGCAAAAAAAAACCATCATGTACGAGTATAAATGCTAGAAGATTACCACTATATCGCCATTTTCATTTCTATCTTCTGGTGAGGATCATAGCCAACCAGCTTGATGTCTGATGCCACGAAAGAATCTATATCCTTCTTTAAAGGGTTTACCTTCAAAATCTGCACACGAAGACCATATAAATTTAACAGATATATAGAAATCAAAATTTACAAAAAAAAAAAAGGAAAAGCACCAGAACAGCAGCTTCTTATCCGTAAGTATAAGATTTTTTAATGAAATAGAATTGCTTACTGGAAAAGGTTTGGGCAGCTTCTGAATTTGCTCCTCCAAAGCTCGAACATGCGTTCTATAGACATGGGCATCCCCTATAACATGGACAAAATCTCCAGGAGAAAGATCTGCATATATACAGAATCAAATGATATAGAAAAGCGTACAAAGATCAGAAAAGGAAGTTGAGCGTCTTCAACATTAAACACAAGGGGGTGCAGTTTGCAGAATGACTGTTATCATAACTACTGTCAACTAAATGCAAAAGAACATCCTGAAACAAACAAAAGCAACAATATACAGAAGGACAAACTACATTCTTGCGTCAAATAAATATTCATGTCAAAAGGTATCACAAAACATTCAGAATACAGAGCCAACCCTTATAGTATAGCAAATAGTGCGGCTCATGAAGAATTGCGTGTAATTGCAAGAAACAAAGAGTAAATTTCACAAAACTAAATATTTCTACAAATTATCAGAAACCTACAGGTTTTAGCTTCTATTTCACAAAACTATAGATTTTAGAAGAACTTATATTACAAAACTGTAAGTTTTAGAATTGATTGTTTTTTATAACGGGTTTAACAGTACGAGCCCATATGGTAGCCTCATACGCGAGTGAAACGGGAAATAAGGACATATGAGGCTGCCATTTGGGCCTGCACTGTCAGACCCATTACAAGAAACGATCAATTCTAAAACATTTATTTTTGTGATACTAGTTCTCCTAAAATCTATAGTTTTGTGAAAGAGACTAAAACCTGCAGTTTTCTGATAGTTTTTACAAAAAAATTGTAGTTTTGTGAAATTTACTTAGAAATAAATACTGGGATGTCCTCAAAATAAATGTTTATATGGCACTTGATCCAGTGACAATAATCTAAATTAGTAATTTAACATAGTGTCATAGAGTACAGCTAAGACAGTCAGTGTTTAAAAATAAACAATGTCTCTAGCTCAAAGTAAGTTTTGACCTAGGGTTATCTAGAGTCTTACAATAAGGTACATAAGAACATACCGCAAACTTGAGCAATCATGTATGTCAGAAGTGAATATGATGCAATGTTGAATGGAACACCAAGTCCCATATCTGCAGAGCGTTGATACATCTGGCACGATAGCTCCCCACTCTCAACATAAAACTGGAAGGCAAGATTTATAATAAGCAAGCAACATTTTGTTCTCTCAATTTACCACAAGAAAATATATGTTTGTCATTCTACTATAATTCGAAGGCCTATTAATTGCCTAAGAAATTGGTATCAATAGCCTTTACCTTTGAAGCTTATCAGAAGCAATCTAACATCAGGCAATCACAGACAAATCGACGAGACTCATATTTCATTAAACCAAGATAGAAAATTATACTAACTTGTGCAAACATGTGGCATGGAGGAAGAGCCATCTTTTTTAGATCTGAAGGATTCCATGCAGAAAGGATGATTCGCCGATCGTCGGGATTATTCTTGATCTTGTCAATCACATCCATTAGCTGATCAAAACCTTTTCCAGTATAGACAGCATGCATGTCGGTATATCTGTTACAAATGTTGCCATAGGTGAGAGAGAGAGAGAGAGAGGGGGAGGGAGGGGGAGAGAGAGAGTGCAATGTAAGCTTACTCAGCACCAAAATGTCGCCATTGAAATCCATAAACTGGACCCAGATCACCTTCCTCCCTATGTGCTAAGTCAACACTAGAAAACATTTCCAGGTAGTTGAGAGTTCAAGAATTGTAATGTCCATTATTCTCAAATATCTTATATACAAGTGATATACCTGTCAAGGTACTCTCTTGAAGCATTGCCGTCCCATATATGAATATCTTTCTCCTGTAAAACCTACAAAACAGGAAACAATATATCATCACATTAAAGCCATAAGTGATGAGCACAAAAGCTCATGTCAAGAAACTAAAAACTAATCATATTTGCTTCTGCCTCAAATGCTGCAAAATTAACAAAAACACCCAATGGAATTGACACAGAATAATGTGGTGAGATGCTTGAGTTAACCCTCTCCCAGACTAAAACTTAAACCATAGGACAGTTCGCATTTCCCAATATAGATGATCCGAAGGATGATAAGGTTATATATGCTCACTAACATATCAAGGTAGCAATGTGAAAAGGACAACCCATGAACCACATACTACTTTACCAGCTTAGAACTTTCCAACTAGCCATACAAAGCAACTCATGGAACAACAACTCACCCAAGGAAAGGTGACTATGCATTCATCCTTGCAGGCACAGGTATAAGTAAAGTTGACAAACAGGTCGACATATACATGCATATGTATTCTGATGAAATATTTACAACATACAAATTATTATCATCAAAGGCCCCTAAATTAGAATTATATGATTATTTTCTCACAGAAAATAACTCTTAAGAATTGTACTAGGCCAATATGCCACCAAATACATAATACAATTATTAAAAATAAGGTAGTATCATGGGACTTGTTTGTGCATGGACACAGGATACAAGGTCAGAAGCAAGTTTTGTAGCACGTGGATATAGGCAGGAGCATAAACATTAAAACTAACACAAAGTATTGACTATTGAGTATAGGAATATAAATTGAATAAGATAGCAACATATCCAATGCAATATTTCAGAAGCACCTTTGCGTTTGTTGAGCCACTGATGAACCACAGGAGTTCCTCAACAACACCACGCCAAAACACCCTCTGGTAAAGAGAACATGTTATTACTCCCAAGGAAAAAGAAAGGGGTGTCCCAAAGCTCTCGACTCAGAGTTAAAGGGAGAATAGTTTTACAAATACATATAAAAGACAAGAGATTGTATTCCAAAGTCAAACTATGCTTCAACGGAATTTGGCACTAAATATGCACATCAACATATACCATCACCAGTAAGATAGACCGACAAAAAAATAAGGGACAAACCGGTATAAAACACTCCTACTAACACAGCATACTAAAGTATCAGATGTGGCAACTCAAGCCCTGTTTGTTTAGGCTTATGCTTTTTGGCTTATAGCATAAAGCCAGCTTTTAGGCTTAAACAGTTTTAAAGCTATCGGCTTTTATACGTGATAGAAGTGAGTAATTTTACCCTAATTTTAGCGGTATTAGTCTAAAACCAACCCTCAAATAAGAAGCCCCTCTCCAGTGACTTTTGGCTTTTAGTTATATGGAAACTAATAGCTTTTGAAAAGTCTAGATAAAAAGCTACACATTTGTTCAGGTTTTAGTTTTTTGACTTTTAAGCCGATTAAAAAGCCCAAACAAACAGGACCTTAGTACAACATGTGCATCTTATGTTCACCTATAAACTAAAGGATCAGATGTGGCAACGCAATACAACATGAGCATCGCCTTAGTAAGGAATATAGCCATTTGTTAAAGACAATAACTAAACAAAACAGGTGATGCAACAAATGTCTGCCTAATTACAAACGCTAGGCAAATTCTTTCAACAGAACTTGTGGGACAAAAAGAAAATTGAAAGTACAGGCATCCTACTTGACTGCATATACAAGTAAACAAAAGAAAATCAAGAAGGCACAGCAGAATCCTATGTGACATGCAATGAAACTAACTAGTTTGAAACTCGAAGCACCAGGAAATGCCAAAACTTGGGAAATAAGTGCCATTTTCTAGCCACTGTATCCCCAACTTGCTTCTTTTCTATTAATCCAAATAAAAAAATCTCGTACAGAATGTGCTGATTCAGTATTGTTATGTTTACTAACATAATATGGATATAATTAAGTGCCAACAAACGCATACCTTTGTTGTCAGCAACGGGAAATTCTTCCTTAAGTTGAACCGCATCTAATAAGAAAAAGAAAGACAAATTATTAATCAAAATAAATGTTTACAAAATATTCAGGACAAATACCTGACAACCAAATTTTGACAATGTCCCTGTTCCCGTTCTATCATTTTTCTGAGCACCATTTCTTATAATATCTTCAACAAGATTGAGATAGTGATACTCCTCATGGCGATCAAATATCATCTTAGGGAGAAAAGAGAAGTTCTCAATTTCAAATTTGCCATTCTTGGTATCATCCTCAGTTGATGCCTTGCCATTTGAGTCATGACCTACTGTCACTGATTTTCTAACACGAACAAAGGTCACAAAAGAATGCCTAATGTTGCTCTCCACCACTGGTAAAGATGAATACCATGGTTGGAACACCGAGAAGTCAATTGGAGTAATGAAAGTGTCACACTCGATGCTCGACTGAATGTCAGTTAGATGGATAGCCTCACATGCAGGTCCGTTAAGAGATTCCCTACAGACAATTTTGCAGATAGGATGAATAGCATTGCAATAAAGTTGAGTACACATAAACAGCGCAGCCATGTACATTATGTTCTTGCAAAAGGTAATAACTCACCTCAGTATCTGTCCACCACCTATTACAAAAACTTTCTCAATCGATAAGCAATATGGAGTTGATGCCAGCAGTTCTAAGGCAGAGTTCATGCTTCCACAGATAACAACATTTTCAACAGTTGCAAAATCAAAACTACCAGAGCGAGTCAATATGACATTCAAACAACCAGGCAATGGCCTTGAGTTAAGGGGTATGCTCTCCCATGTTTTCCTTCCCATTATAACTGCATTCTTCTTAGCAGGGTCAGATGTAGTCAGTGTAAGATCTTTGAAGAATTTAAGGTAACCAAGAAGCTTCCATGGTAAGACGCCATCCTTCCCAATGCCCATGTCACAAGTAGCAGCAACAACAACATGATAGTTCCTCTGAGGACCATTATGTGAATCACCATTGGCAAGAGTTGCAGCCATGGCTATCAGTCAAGATTGATTAAAGCAGCAAAACCTTAGGCTGATGGTGTCCAGAGATTGAGATTTTTTTTTAATTGAGAAATGGGTGCACAAGTAATACTGAAAAATATTGCAACCTGAATTTGGGGAAGCAAGATA
This sequence comes from Guadua angustifolia, assembly GCA_036346375.1. Taxonomy (NCBI): domain Eukaryota; kingdom Viridiplantae; phylum Streptophyta; class Magnoliopsida; order Poales; family Poaceae; genus Guadua; species Guadua angustifolia. The sequence goes on from CM070520.1 coordinate 29,728,331, forward strand.
TAAGCTGACAATTTGATCAACCATAAGAAAATAAAGGCAAAATTGGCTACAGGACATCGCAAATTCGTGGCATTTGTCTCAGGGCACTCCCATTTTGCGCCTTTACTGGAGGACACTAGACTTTGGTAGTTATTTGCCAAAAGACACTCCGACAAATAAATATCATTTCCGGCCTAAGTGGAGAGAGAAGACTTTCGAAATGACATTTGGTGCCCCTGGACCATAGCCGTGCGACCCATTCCAACCACACCGAGCATTTGAGATGTTCTGTAGCCAATTTTGCCACAATAAATGATACAGAAAAGTAAACAAAATTAAAAGAACAATGACCCAGTATTTACTAAAAGTTAATAGAAACACCTAGATGACAAGAAGTCATGTTTTCTGAAACTCAACTAAAAACAAAAAATAAGACACTGAGCCATCATCATGGCCTGGAAAAGCATCACTCAAAAGGTATTCAGTAATTTTCACATATAGTTTGTCCCACAAAGTACACTCTACACGTTCTCTTGAGCAAGAAGCTGTATTTTATTTAAAAGAAAAGGCATGTGACAAGTAAACCGCTACCACTATACATGATTTTGCTAGTAGTATATACTTTGCATGCATGTCGTGAAAACCTAGTGATGCGCGCTGCTGCTCTGAACACCTCTGCCACTAACATCTGGACCCTGAACTAATAATAACAAACATGGTTGATTACACTATTTCAACAACTGAAACAATATAAAGCAGTGAACTGGTTAAAGAGAATAAACAGAGCAAAGCAGCCATATATGTTTTTCCAAAATGCTGGAACAATAAATTCGCATGTGGTTCAACCAGTTCAAATCGACTGTACACAATTAGCATTTTATCCTGCAATTCCAGCATAGCTGAAAGTGCGAATTCCCACAAACCAGATTAACTCTCCGAAAAATTACTGTCAACTTATTTAGTCATAGCATTTCATTGGGGCAGGAGCTGAAATGTATACGATAGCCATGTTACGATTAAATAGCTATAATAGATTGCCAGTACATAAGTCTGGTAGTAGCATGTACTTGGCACACACACCAAGAAACCTAGATAACATGACCCTGCAACCAACACCTTTACCACTAACACCTGAATTAACGATAGAAAAATCCACAGTGGTCTGTACCACTACTTCAACAATCAAACAAGTAAGAAAGAAGCAAAATACTTAAAAAAGGTAAGGATAATAAATTTCTGAAATGTAGAAACTATATTATTAACCCATCAGTGAAACCTGATTATGGACCAGGAAAAGCTAAAAATTGTCCTAAAATTTCCACATTTAACAGATCACTACTCCTACACAAACCAGATCGGTTCTAACGACGTACAAGCAGAATTCACTTGAAGATCACCACTCCAACACAAACCAGATCGGTTCTAACGACGTACAAGCAAAATTCACTTGAAGACCAAACCAGTCCAACTAATTGAAGATCCTGAGAAGAACAGTAACAGCTTCACTCCCACATAGCACAGTAACAAACGCAAGGAACAGGAGAGACCGACCAGGTTCGTGCTCCAGGGCTGGAGCACGGGTGCTCAAACCCACCAAATCGCACCCTCCCAATCACCCCTAATTCCACAATATCGCACGAAAGCAACGCCGCCTACCCTAATCAAAGCGCGAACCGAACCACGTTAGGGTTCCTCGCCGCACTGAACGTGAGGAAAGCACGCGCGTATACAGAAAGAGAAGGGGGAGGGGGAGGAGACGGGGAGAGGAAAGGGAAGGGACTCACCGGCGGCGGTGTCTCCGGCTGGAGAGGACGCGAGCGGGGCGAAGGGGGACGGAGGAGGGTAGATGAGAGATGGCCAAATGGGGAAGACGGGGCTCGGGGGTGGGTACACCTGGGCTTTCTTTTAGAAAAGCCACTGAAAGTTTGCAAAGATTTTGTTGCGGCTTTTTCTTCGATTTAGGTTCCGTAACTGTTAGCTTTAGGTTACTCATGAACATGAGGTAGCTTAAAACTTGATCACAAAAGTAATACAGAAATTAAACGTTAGATCAAACAGATCCGGTGATAAAGCTATTAGGGTTCTTATGTATGTCGTGAAGAAAACGGTAGCCGCGTGATGAAGAAGATAGAGACCGAGATCTTCTCGGAGATGGATGCAATCTTCGTTAGCCTTAGCGCTAAAACTCAGATCGAATTGGTAAATTTCGGGAGTAAGCAAAACTCGTGATTTTCTCACACATACGCACGAGTGCCGACTTCTCCCTTTTTATTTGTAGCGCCGGCTAACGGGACCGAACCAACAAATTTAGTAAGCTCCCGATCACAGCGCGATAATGGAGCAATTAGTCCGTAATTTCGGTCTTTCCATCTTTAACCAAAGATCATAACCAACATTCTCCCACTTGATCAAAGGCTAATTTCATAACCCATACTCAACAGAACAACACAATAAGATAAAGTATTACAACAGTTAATTTAAGCTCTGCTGCAACCCCAGTGTCTATAGTGCATCATTATATCTTGATAGGATAATTACTTATTCTTAACAGGAGTTGGTTTTATACTTATGGTCCTTATTTCTAAAATCAGAGGCTTTCCAATAAACCCATACCGGCAATATGCTCTCGAAAGTGACTAGGTGATAAGCCTTTAGTTAGCGAATCCGCAAGCATAAACTTAATACTTATATGCTTGACATCAGTTGTCTGATCCTAGATTCTATCTTTCACAACATAATACTTAATATCAATATGTTTGGCAGCACTACTTGACTCGTTGTTACTTAAATAGAAAATTGCGGCTAAATTATCGCAGTATATAGGTAATGGTTTAGATATGTTGTCTACCACTCTTAATTCCGGGATAAAATTCTTAAGCCATACAGCCTGCCCAATAGCCTCGTAACATGCCACAAACATAGCCTGCATTGTGGATGATGCATTAAGTGATTTTTTTGGAGCTTTTCCACGAAATAGCTCCTCCTGCAAGTGTGAAGATATAGCTTGATGTGAATTTCTTAGTATCAACACAACTTGCAAAGTTAGCATTTGAATAACCTACAACCTCAAGGGTATCGGACATCTTAGATGTGAGCATGTAATCATTAGCACTTTACCTATGATGTAAAGTTGTCTTTAGTAGTTTTCAGTGGTCCAGTTCTGGATTAATATCTGCTAAGTATCCTGGTTACAAACATTAAATAAGGGCGCATACAAACTTAAATATACATAATGTTCATGACAGTGGAACGTAAGAAAAACTTCTATCGCCTTAATAATCGAAGTAAACTCCTTTAATATTAGACCTATCTTGGTGAATTTTAATAGTCAAAACATGAGAGACATCACCAAGACAAACTTTAATTCTCAGAAGAGAAAGAAAATATTTAGGTCTTAAACATTAATGTCCCTATTGCTGATAGTCAATAAAGCATCGTCTATATAAACAATTAAATCCATATAAACAACTAAGAGGTTAAATTTACTCCCGCTAGTCTTAAGGTTAAAATTTAAGGTATCTTTATGTGAGGCTCGCATTATCATAAACTCCAGAATCAATTGGAGGTGAAACTTCTAGAGACAAAAGATAGACTATCGGCATTGAAATATAAGCACGATTGTGTCAAGTATACTTCTATCAGTACCCACAATATAGCAATTTTATTAAACATAGCGCATGTATAATAGTTTTGATAAACCAATGTAAACACCATAAAATATTAGGATCAATATGATCAACGGGGTGCTTGCCTTGCTGATTGTTGTCTAGGACATAATATGGATCGTTGGTGAAGATGTTATCAATGGTTTCTGAAACATCGGACTCTACTTGTCGTTCAACGAGAAATATTGAACAAATAGTAAGCTTCAATAAGGGTAAAAAGTAAATAGATAGAAAATTAAATTGAAACTTACTAAAAGATAGAAGTGTGGTTGAGGGTTTTGGTTTCATCTTTTTTGTGCATTAATCTATTCAGTCTTTTCATTATAATTTGGTCCTGAGAAACCAATTAAGCATGAAATAAGCTTTAGATTTACTTTACGACATGGTCTCCTTATTTCTATAGATTGTAATATTTATTTTTATGAATTCAAGTGGCTTAAATTATTTAGATTTATCAAATTAAGATATAGGGTCAACATAAAATGTTGTGCATCTAATAGGATTCAAATGCAAAGTATATTATAATAGGATTATTTCTACATTTTAAGGTGGTCTGGTCTTAGTGGTCTTTAGCAATTAGTTTTTCATGATCATGCCTTTATTTTCATCACACACACACACACACACACACACACACATATATATATATATATATACTAGATCGATGCCCATGCGTTGCTACGGAAAATAAAATTAGTAACGAAATATAAAGGTCAAGCAATAAAAGAAAATTATGCTACAAAATCAAACATCTATTTCTCCCCATTACAAAAGTTTTTATGGTTTCTTCTCCGGTATGAATTAAAACCAAATATATTATACGTAGCAATATATATTACCAATCTAAAAAAATCAATCAATCATTTTTATCCCTTTTTGTAATTTATATTACCAGCTCGCGTTCCTCTTCCTCTCGCCATGCCCGTAGCGCACGCTGTGGAGTCCGCCTTCCTCGCCGCCCACTTCGTCGTGCATGCTATGGTCGCGTGGTCAGTCGCCTCGGAGAAAGGAGCTAATTATTCTTTCCTAATTTACAAAAGGAATGATTGATGGCTATTAATTACCAAGCAATAATCAAGGATTTTGCTATAATGAGGAAAGCACGCGCGTATACAGAAAGAGAAGGGAGGGGAGGAGACGGGGAGAGGAAAGGGAAGGGACTCACCGGCGGCGGTGTCTCCGGCTGGAGAGGACGCGAGCGGGGCGAAGGGGGACGGAGGAGGGTAGATGAGAGATGGCCAAATGGGGAAGACGGGGCTCGGGGGTGGGTACACCTGGGCTTTCTTTTAGAAAAGCCACTGAAAGTTTGCAAAGATTTTGTTGCGGCTTTTTCTTCGATTTAGGTTCCGTAACTGTTAGCTTTAGGTTACTCATGAACATGAGGTAGCTTAAAACTTGATCACAAAAGTAATACAGAAATTAAACGTTAGATCAAACTGATCCGGTGATAAAGCTATTAGGGTTCTTATGTATGTCGTGAAGAAAACGGTAGCCGCGTGATGAAGAAGATAGAGACCGAGATCTTCTCGGAGATGGATGCAATCTTCGTTAGCCTTAGCGCTAAAACTCAGATCGAATTGGTAAATTTCGGGAGTAAGCAAAACTCGTGATTTTCTCACACATACGCACGAGTGCCGACTTCTCCCTTTTTATTTGTAGCGCCGGCTAACGGGACCGAACCAACAAATTTAGTAAGCTCTCGATCACAGCGCGATAATGGAGCAATTAGTCCGTAATTTCGGTCTTTCCATCTTTAACCAAAGATCATAACCAACATTCTCCCACTTGATCAAAGGCTAATTTCATAACCCATACTCAACAGAACAACACAATAAGATAAAGTATTACAACAGTTAATTTAAGCTCTGCTGCAACCCCAGTGTCTATAGTGCATCATTATATCTTGATAGGATAATTACTTATTCTTAACAGGAGTTGGTTTTATACTTATGGTCCTTATTTCTAAAATCAGAGGCTTTCCAATAAACCCATACCGGCAATATGCTCTCGAAAGTGACTAGGTGATAAGCCTTTAGTTAGCGAATCCGCAAGCATAAACTTAATACTTATATGCTTGACATCAGTTGTCTGATCCTAGATTCTATCTTTCACAACATAATACTTAATATCAATATGTTTGGCAAAGACTACTTGACTCGTTGTTACTTAAATAGAAAATTGCGCTAAATTATCGCGATATAGGTAATGGTTTAGATATGTTGTCTACCACTCTTAATTCAGGGATAAAATTCTTAAGCCATACAGCCTGCCCAATAGCCTCGTAACATGCCACAAACATAGCCTGCATTGTGGATGATGCATTAAGTGATTTTTTTGGAGCTTTTCCACGAAATAGCTCCTCCTGCAAGTGTGAAGATATAGCTTGATGTGAATTTCTTAGTATCAACACAACTTGCAAAGTTAGCATTTGAATAACCTACAACCTCAAGGGTATCGGACATCTTAGATGTGAGCATGTAATCATTAGCACTTTACCTATGATGTAAAGTTGTCTTTAGTAGTTTTCGATTGGTCCGATTACGGATTAATATCTCGCTAAGTATCCCGGTTACAAACATTAAATAAGGCGATACAAACTTAAATATACATAATGTTCATGACAATTGGAACGTAAGAAAAACTTCTATCGCCTTAATAATCAAGTAAACTCCTTTAATATTAGACCTATCTTGGTGAATTTTAATAGTCAAAACATGAGAGACATCACCAAGACAAACTTTAATTCTCGAAGAGAAAGAAAATATTTAGGTCTTAAACATTAATGTCCCTATTGGCGATAGTCAATAAAGCATCGTCTATATAAACAATTAAATCCATATAAACAACTAAGAGGTTAAATTTACTCCGCTAGTCTTAAGGTTAAAATTTAAGGTATCTTTATGTGAGGCTCGCATTATCATAAACTCCGAGAATCAATTGGAGGTGAAACTTCTAGAGACAAAAGATAGACTATCGGCATTGAAATATAAGCACGATTGTGTCAAGTATACTTCTATCAAGTACCCACAATATAGCAATTTTATTAAACATAGCGCATGTATAATAGTTTTGATAAACCAATGTAAACACCATAAAATATTAGGATCAATATGATCAACGGGGTGCTTGCCTTGCTGATTGTTGTCTAGGACATAATATGGATCGTTGGTGAAGATGTTATCAATGGTTTCTGAAACATCGGACTCTACTTGTCGTTCAACGAGAAATATTGAACAAATAGTAAGCTTCAATAAGGGTAAAAAGTAAATAGATAGAAAATTAAATTGAAACTTACTAAAAGATAGAAGTGTGGTTGAGGGTTTTGGTTTCATCTTTTTTGTGCATTAATCTATTCAGTCTTTTCATTATAATTTGGTCCTGAGAAACCAATTAAGCATGAAATAAGCTTTAGATTTACTTTACGACATGGTCTCCTTATTTCTATAGATTGTAATATTTATTTTTATGAATTCAAGTGGCTTAAATTATTTAGATTTATCAAATTAAGATATAGGGTCAACATAAAATGTTGTGCATCTAATAGGATTCAAATGCAAAGTATATTATAATAGGATTATTTCTACATTTTAAGGTGGTCTGGTCTTAGTGGTCTTTAGCAATTAGTTTTTCATGATCATGCCTTTATTTTCATCACACACACACACACACACACACACACATATATATATATATATATACTAGATCGATGCCCATGCGTTGCTACGGAAAATAAAATTAGTAACTAAATATAAAGGTCAAGCAATAAAAGAAAATTATGCTACAAAATCAAACATCTATTTCTCCCCATTACAAAAGTTTTTATGGTTTCTTCTCGGTATGAATTAAAACCAAATATATTATACGTAGCAATATATATTACCAATCTAAAAAATCAATCAATCATTTTTATCCCTTTTGTAATTTATATTACCACTTCGCGTTCCTCTTCCTCTCGCCATGCAGTAGCGACGTTTGTGGAGTCCGCCTTCCTCGCCGCCCACTTCGTCGTGCATGCTATGGTCGCGTGGTCAGTCGCCTCGGAGAAAGGAGCTAATTATTCTTTCCTAATTTACAAAAGGAATGATTGACTGGCTATTAATTACCAGCAATAATCAAGGATTTTGCTATAATAATCAACCATATTTGGAGAGATATGGCTAGCTGTAAATCAGGAAAGAATAATTAGCTATAATGACCGGCTATTATTGGAGATATGGCGAGAGGTTAGGAAGAACAGACCGCTGCCACCAACTGCAAATTTATATTAGTATACATACATATATATATATATATATGCATGCACGGATATGGCCTTTTTGTAATTTAGTTTGAACCTACTCTTACTATGAAATATTTTTGCTCATTGAGGGATGTTATATTTTTTTTAAGGTTTACAAACTAGTTTCATCATCATTTGAATATTTATGCCCTGCTTTTAGTTTTATATTTTTATGCATTAGGAAATGATTTATCTACAAAAAAAATTCAAATTAAGTTCAAACTTGACTATTTTTGCAGAAATTAGTTTTTGGTGATCTCAAGGAGCATGTATAAATTATTTCATTATTTATGGTTTACATATTTCTATATAAAACCATATTAGGGCTTTATACAAATCTAAATGCAATTAATTAAAAATTTGATTCAAAATTAAATATTTTTACATATTCTAAAATCTAATGATTTATATGTATTTAAAAATTAGTTTCACTAAATTAGAGCTAAAATGTAAAAGTTATTTAAGCTTGAAGCATCTTAGGTATGAAAAATCCTCCGAAAATCAAAATACGCTTTCTTATTTTGAAAACGTAGTTTGCTTTTCACGGGGTTTTTTTTGAATCACGCTGTGCCACCGATAGGTCAAGCCCACTAACAGTGACTGTGATGCAGATATGCATACCTCCAGTACTTTTATATTTAATATTTTAATTAACTGGAAAGAATTACTAAGCCGCATCAAATATCGGTAGTGAATCTTTTCCTTAAGTAATCCTTGCTATATTTATATAAGAATTATACACTACCTAATAGCAGGCCCTTACTTATGTTAGGTATGAAGATTGCACCAAAATTAATATTGATGTCAAGTTGCGTGAATGTATTATGGTGGACCCTAGTAGGAGGCGAGGGAGGACGGGAGTCACATGGAGATATTATTCATGTGCACTGTTCATGTACTACATTCCTTCCATATATACCATCAAAGAAAAAAGGTAAGAAGCAAGAAAGAACGAAGTAAAAGAAAAAAAAGGAAGGAGAGATATTAGCAATCTTAAGTAAGAAAAGGGATCACTATAACAAGGCAAGATATATAGGTAATCTTCAAGCAAAAAAAGAGATCACCATGTCTTGGCAAGAAGGGATTTCAGCAATCTCCAAAAAAGGAAGGTGATCACCATTACATGGTAAGAGGAGAATGTTCCTATATTATGTAATAATTTGTTTCTAAACAACTAATATTGTTTCCAATTATATGGGAGGGTGTATATAGGAGGCATGATACTGTTTATGCACTACCAGAAAATGAAAAATTTCATGAGGGTTAAAAAACCGTCACGAAAGTGCCAAACCGTCATGAAAACAATTCGTGACCTGTGACCATCACGCAATAGCTCTCACGAATCTAACGCCAGGGAAATTCAAGTTTGCGTGGCGGTCAATCGTCACGAACATATTCGTGGCGGTGGCGGCCTTCACGAAAACAATGGTTTGGCCAGATTGCACAAGAAATTTCGTGATAGGGGTTGACTCACAGGAAAATAATTCGTGACGGTGTATAACCGCCACGAAATTTTTTCGTGAGGATTCAAAACCTCCATGAAAATTGAGCTCCACAGACTGAACATAATTTTCATGGGAGTAGAAACCATCACGAAAATTTGATTGTACCGCCATAAAAATTCATTTCCGTGGGATTGTGAAAACGTCATGAAAATTAAGTAAAACTGCCAGAAATGAACATTTTCGTGAGAGTACAACACTATCATGAAAATTGAGTTGAACTAGAGCAGGCATTTTCATGAGAGTGCAAAACCCCCATGAAAATATAATTGTACCACACACATATATATATCAGCTAGTGTCGGGACTCGAATATGCAAATCCGGACCCTCTGTGTATACTGCACTAGTCCAGGATCACGCTAGTGCACACAGGCTCAACATTAGTGAATATCACAATCATACACAACGAAAATAAGATAAAAGACATTATATACTAAATATTACTAGTTGAATGACCTTATGGTCAACTTACGTAACATTGCCTCACAAGGCTGAACAACCAAATTGAACTGCAGCGGAAATGAAGACGTAGATAAACCCCTTAGTATACCACAGGCAATTGACAAGGCTCGCACCCTAAACATTCGTCCCTTCATAGTACACCTTCTTCAGCACTGGTGATGTTGTAGGCAAGGGTGAGTACATAAAGCACTCAACAAGTTGTGCACAGAATGCAATTCTAACATAACTATATGTAAGGCTTATTCCAAAGGAATGGCTAACAATGGCTATTTGCAATAAAACAGCATTTATGAACAAGTATAGTATATAGATTGAAAAGACAGTAAAAACAAATAACAGTAATGATAGATTCAGCATTTCTCAAGTAAACCAAGTTTCCAATCCTAAGTCAAGATTCAATCTCCCATGGCAACCTGCCATCCATCCCAAGTTTTATTTTGCAAAAGTCTAATCCCTTGACTGTAATTCCCGAGCATTACTCAATTCCGTGAGCACGGCTATCCGAATAGTTTGTACACTCTGCAGAGGTTATGCACTTTACCCACACGACATGATAATCTCTTTGTGCCTGGCCATTAGCACACTTCCTTTGGTGTGCCGACAGAGAATCATGACAAAGCCTTTACAATGCTCTGTCTTAACCCAGTACTACCCGCTGAGGTTTCAACACTGATTGGCTGAACTGCCACAACAGGGCCCCCCTCTTGTGCCATGTGAGTTGATCCGTGAACTCGGACTCACACCACCACGATAGTACTCAAGCTAAGACATTGTAAATTAATCGGCTAGGCTGCCCCATGACAGACATGTGGTTGCATGATTGACTCAGGTCAAAGGCTCGCAAGGTGTCCTAGGGTTGATCAAAGCAAGACTTGCACATACCCTCTGCCCATCGGGCCCACCCAGGCACACTTGCCCTTGCCACTTGCTCCGATCTAAAATCATAACCACCCCAATTTATTACCAAGCACCACGTGCCATCAACAATTCAATATCGTTGTGTGACATCCATTGCCACAACAACTCAATCTCATCGTGTGACCACACATGACACACAAATTCATAACATTGTTCTATATTCCATTAGTCAAGATTATTTATCAATGATTCAAGTACATGTGATGACGTGGCATGGCTAAGCAATCTAATCCGATCTAACCATCCCATGTTGATTTTATTATTGATCAACTATAGTAAACCAATCTAGGGTGACAAGTGGATCATGGTATACAATCGACAAGGTAAGGTGTAACTCAAAGGGTATGATATCTAAATCCCAAACTAGGTTGAAATCATTTATACGCATGAAATAATATGCAATAAGGTAAAACAAAATAGCAATTTTGCAAACATGGGTTCAACATGATCAAAGCACAACTTGCCTTAGGAAAACCCTTATCCATGCTCTGGACCTTGGTCTTGAGTTGATGAATCTTCCCCGGATGCGTCACACAATTTCTCGTCTACGCGAAATGAAAGAGAATGCAAAATAAATACCAAAATAGAGAGAAAATAAACTTCAAAAATCAAATAAAATTCACCAATAGATAGATCTCAATTTTACAAATTTTTAGAAATTTGAATCACCTCAATCGGAGTTCGTATAAGGGAGAACGAGCCCTTAGAATATTCAAATTCCTGAAAATTCATAAAATTAGAAAATAAAAAATATCCGAATTATTTTTGAAAAGGAAAATCTAATTTATTGCGTCAGCTGACGTCAGCCCTGCTCTGATCCGATGCGGCCGACACGTGGTGCAATCTACACCGCTCAGAACCAATCTAATAGCCATCATTTAATCTATGACGTGGCTTAATCTACATTGCCCATCTCCGATCGAACGGCTATCACTTACCCGAGCTATATGCTATTCATTCGGCTACGTGGCTCGATCTGAGACGCTCATCTACGATCGGACGGCTATCCCTTACCCGAGCGGCGCACTGCTGACCTAGTCAACGTGGCATAATCCCGACCGCTCATCTAAGATCGAACGGCCGAAACTTACCCGAGCCGACTACTATTCGATCTACGACGTGGCTCACCCCCGGCGGTCCGATGACGATCCAATGGCTAGAAACTCGCGGCCTTTGCGATGGAGATGCAGCGGCGCGGCTCCACCGGAGTTGAAGAAGATGACGAGCCCGACGGCGATCCGGCGTTCTCCGGCGAGGAAGAAGTGGCGGAACGGGTTCGTCTTGACGCGGTGTGCTTGGATCTGGCTTCGAAACGGCGGAAGAGTCACCGGCGGCGACGGAAAACTCCTTGGCAAAGCTCTCGAACTCCGGCGAGGGCTAGCGCGGGCTCTAGGGCTTCTCGGCTGGCGGCGCTTGGGCGAAAAGATGCGGCGACTTGTGGCGATCCTCGGAGTACCCGCACCCCTCTATTTAAAGACTCGGCGTGCGTGAAAACTTGGAAACTATGGCGGTGACGGCGCGAATCTGGACTCCGGCGTCGTCTCGGAGAAGAACTCCCCTCCACCGCACGATCAAGATCGAACGGCCACGCAAGACTCCCGACGCGGCACGATCGGATCCGCTTACCCAAATAGACGGCTCGGATGGATTAGGTTTCCGAAACGGTGTGGGCTGCTACCAACCGTACGATGCTGATCCAACGGCTACGGGCGCTAGGGTTTCGGGAACGACGCGGACGAATTCAGACGGTCGGATCGAAATCCACCTGCCGAGAGTGATCATACGAAGGCAGGCGAGCAGGACAAGACGACGCCCTCGACGACAAGACAAAGGATCTTTGGGCTTCGCCCGATACTATTCATAAGGTTTTTCTTCGGATTTTTATTTAAAATAATTAAATAAAATAGTTTGATTTATTTAGGGCAGTAAAAATACCAGAAAAATTCCAAGAAAAATCTCAAAAATACTTTGAGACATTCTGGACTTGAATAAAATATTTTTGGTAAAACTTTATTTTATACTTATTTATTTGTAATTAGTTTTTGACAAAAGGCAATATACTTAAATTTAAAATAATTCAAATAAATCCCAGAAAATCCAAATAAATCCAAGAAATTCATAAATCACACAAATAGCAACAAAACCCTATTAACTAAATAAAAAACCAAAATTTTGGGATGTTACAGCTAGCACAGAAATACAAATTCCATCCAAATTCCAAATGCACACACATATATATTAGCTAGCACAGAAATACAACCATTGGTACATACACATATGCAACCCGGATCTCATTTCAGCACAAACATATCCATGGATCAAGCCAACCATTACATCACCTTCGAAGGTGATAGTGCCATATATATAATAATGTCATATATATTGCTAAGTCCCATCTATCCTAAGGTGTAGCCCATCTATATATTGCTAGGTCCCATCTGTTCCTACATTAAGTCGCAGCACATCATATGCATAAGCCTTTTGGCTAGTCAGTACCGCAACAGCAAAAGATTTAATTTCAAGCTTCAACAGCTAGTTACCAAAAGTAGCCCTACAACCATTCAATTTCAACCAAAAGAGCCAGAAGTATGAGAGGATCATGTGCTAACTTCACTCTCTTGCCCTCAACCAATTGGTGCTGGTATGATTGTCATCAGAGCCATCATCTCCACCCATGTCATCACAACAACCATCTTCATCCATGTCATCAAATTAAGCCACCATCTTCATCCGTGTGACTAAGGCCATCTTCGTCATCCATGACATTAATGTAGTCTTCATCATCGTCATCACTGTTCATGTCATTACCATTGTTGTTCATGTCGGTTGGATTAGTGCCAGCATGTGATGAAGCAGTAGCCTGTCATAGGCACAAACATGTTATCTTAGTAAAAATAATGAAAAATGTACCCCCTCCAAGCAGACAATTTAAACTATTTGTTGCTGCGGCAATGCTAAGAATACAATCAAATCAATCAGGTTGAACTAAAAGGGTAAACCACAGTTGGGTTCCTTGTTGGAAGGTTAGGATTTGCTTAGACACTAGATTTAGTAGTTGATGGTAAAATATACTTAGCAATATAGTTAGTAGTAGATGGCAAAATGGCTTATAAGAAAATTTTGTGAACTGCAACCATACTGACATAGGTATAACTACCTGCTACTTATACTAAACTTAATTTCAGACATGAATATTATCTTGTTTACCTACTGGCGACGGACATCAATACTTGCTAGACGGTCTAGCAAATCAGCAGATGGTTCCTTGCTAAAATCTGCATAAAACCTCTGCAACTGGAAACATAAGGTAGGTGAAGATACATGCACCCGATCAATAGATTGGTAGGAGTAAAGTTAGATATTTCCCAAAAAAAAGAAGCTATGTGTAGGTTAGTTCTATTACCCAGAACTCCCCCTTTACTCGTCTAGCATATGTCATTCCAGTTTCGTTAGTTTTGTAGTTCAGCTTCGCCAGCATAGCCATTGTCATTAAATGAACTTAACCCATGATGGGGAGGAGCATCCCTGAAAAGCGAGAGGTATCTTTTATAATTGAATCATTGCATACTATAATGAAGTACTCTTACTGATATTTGATGTTCTAGGTATTTAGCTTTCACTAGGAGTAAGTGCACAATATCTTTGAAATGAACTTTTGCAGACAAAAGATTATGCGTTACTTAACTGCAAACTCATAGGCTAATAACCCATTAGGTAATGCCATGCATATAGATACTGTGTAAACAGATGAACAGTTCTTGGGAAAGGACAGAAGCGCTATGTATTGTCTAGGAAATCAGCTCTACAGTTGGCACAGAAAAATCACAAATCTAGGAAAGAAATTACAGCAATCTTCAATGAGAGGAAGCCAGGAAGCCATGCTCCGATCTAGTATTTCAAAACATGCCTGTAGTCTGCAGCTTAGAAGTGAACACCACCTATCTATTACGCAACTTGTGATGCATAGAAAAATAATAAACAATTATTTGGTTAGCAAGTCCAAAATGAAGTTCAGTTCTAAGTAGTACACATATGTTCTCTTTTTTTTTTCTTGACAAAGTTTCACAGCTTAAAGCCAACAAGCAACCAAGAACCAACACTGATTTTTTATGAATCTTATGGTGGGTGATAACGTTATACAAGGCATCAGCATTAGCTAACAAGTCTGGAAGAGAACTTGTAGTGTGAAGTTGAATGAGCTTACATGATATTAGGACTGATAATCCCATCATCTAAACCTGTGTTTTTCAAAGATTCTTGATGTTCTTATGAATTCGGTGTAAAATCTGGCTTCAATACCCTCTTCTTTTTCCCACTTCTTTCAAAACAGAAAAGGATTTGGTTTAGTCAAATGTGTGTGAGGAAGAAAAATGAGAACATATAGAATCTGTCAGGTTTAACAATTGGCATCATGAACACTTGAATGATCATTTATTGATGGTTTAAAAACCTGAATGAGCTCACCTAAGCATAGCCCCTATGGTCTCATCATCGAATTTGGGTCTTGCAAAGCATCTTGATCTTTGTGATGTACTCGATGAAAATCCCACTTGTGGGCAACCTCTTCTTTTGGTTCGCAATAAATAAAGGGAAGCACTCAATATATCCAAAGAGAAAGGAAAATAGCGATAAAATAACTTCATCTATCTCGTGACATTTGTTGATGCTCAGTTCTTATGGAGGGGGAACATAACCAAGATCAGTTGCATTTGTCTTAAGCATCATATTTGCCCGTAAGGCCATAACTCGGAAAAAAAACTTGACAATACAGGACCAAATTTGACTACGACATTGATATGCGGAACCATATTAACATAACCTCATTCTGCTTTGCAGAAAAATAAACATTGTTCAAATATTCCATGGCATTTCCGAAGTAAATTCATGGTAGCTTCAAGTCTGCATACGATGAAACAAATAATATCTCCATTCGTTATATATAGTGGCAATACTTTAGAGCATTTGTCAGCAATAAAACTTTCCAACATACAAGCCTTTTAACAGCAAAACAAATTAAAAAAATCATTTATCATGCCAACAGAATTTTCTCAAGCAAGTAATGCAAGGAACTCACCTGCTTGCAAGTGCTTGTAATGTTTCTTCGTCAGATGATTTTCCATGACCAGTGTGATACGAAGGGACTTGCGTGTGTGTACTTTAGGAAACGATCTAAGGTTAAGACCTAGGATCGGTTGGTTGAGTCTATTTTTGTCAGGTCATAAAGTCCTAGTCTGAGTCAGTTTGTTATTTCTATGAATAAGAGTCCGAGTCCAATCTGGTAGCAAGGATGTTCGGTTATAAAGAGGAAAATAAACTTCAGGGAAAGCACGTTTTGGTTGCTAACCCTAAAATCAAGTCTCAGGCGTTGCCGACGATTAAACGGCCGGTGGCTCCGCACAGCCGACTACCTCACCATAGGGCGTCGCAAGCATCTCGCTGCTGTGCCGTCCATCTCCACCTCTCACTCAGGTTTACGGCCAGGAACAAGGTTGTTCGATCTCGAGCATCCGTATCAACTGGTATCAGAGCCGATCGATCCCTTGGGCAGGGCCAACATGGAGGATCGGCTTGGTAGGCTGGAATCAATGGTAGCACAAGGCCAATCTTCCATGGCTGACATGCAGAAGCAGATGATGGACATGCAGGAATCAATGGATAAGCAGATGGAGGAATTGAAGGGGATGTTCCGTGATCTTGTCAAAGGCGTCGGCAAGCGTGGCGTTCCTCCCGCCCCAACCCGTGGTCAGAAGATCGGCGCCGCAGTAACATCGCCGAGGGCTAGGCGACATCGGCCGCAGGGCGCAGCTTATCGGACAGTCGTTGACGACGAAGGTGACGAATTGGATGGCGGGAACAGTCGTGGAGCACGCGGGGAGAGACGCTGGGCTCCTCGTGCACCAAGGCATGACCTCGATACTTATGATGGATCGGATGATCCATTGCTGTGGATACGGCAAGTTGAGCGATTCGCTCGCCTCTATGATGTGCCCCAGGATGAGTACGTCAAGGTGGCTGGTCTCTATCTGCGGGGTGAAGCACAGGCGGTTTTGGATAACTAGCAGCAAGATGTAATGCACATCGCCTTGGAGGATTTCCACGAGACCTTTGTTCAGCGGTTCTCGCGACAGCATACGGTTGGCCCCTTCGGCGACCTCATCAATCTCAAGATGGGCACCGGTCGTGTTGATGATTTTTCCAAGGAATTTCAGCGGTTACTGGCGCGTGCCCCGCGCATGGATCAAGCATAGCAGATCGAAGCCTTTATCACGGGTCTTTCGCCGACTCTAGCAGCGGATGTCAAAAGGGACCGACCCTGGGATTTGGCTGATGCTATTGGCCTCGCTCGGGAGGTAGAATGACGAGAAGACACGTGGATTTCAAGGTTCTCTCAAGCTGTTCAACCTGGACGGTTTCGGCCTGCTTTCTCAAGGGGGGCCACTACGGCAACTACAACACAGCTCAACCGAGCTGCGCCAGCCCTGACCGCAACCAAGTCAACAGGCCAGGCGATCAGCGATGTCGGAGGGCGTACACCCTCTGTTGCACCAGCTATTCCCAAGCTTCAACAGGCACATCAGCTCCGTTTCGACGTCGGCTAGCACTAGCCGAGATGGCTGAAAGAAGAGAAAAGGGCTTTGCTACAATTGTGATGAGATTTACTTTCCAGGGCATAGGTGCAAACGCTTGTTTCATCTTGAAGTCGATAGTGGAGACGAGGAAGATGACGAGGAACAGGACCCAGAAGAGAACGAACCGGCCTTACCCATCATGGCTGTTCGTGGCCCTAGTAAGGTGGGAACCATGCAGCTTCCTGTTTCCATGGAAGGGCTCGAATTGCTGGGATTGGTGGATACAGGTAGCAATCACAATTTCTTGTCTAGCCATGCAGCAAGCAAAATGTCGGTCGATCAGGTGCCGACAGGGGGACAGCAGGTGCGGGTGGCAAATGGCGCTCATCTCCCTTATTTGGGGCACATTCCCGAGGGTCGATTCGCTATTGGACCGCATAAATTCAGTGCTTCTTTCTTGGTGATTCCACTTGATGGATTCGACGTAGTTTTGGGCGTTCAGTGGCTGCAGCAATTGGGTAATATTCACTGGAATTTTGATTCTCTCCAAATGTCCTTCGAGGTTGCAATCACACCGTGGAGCTCCAGGGCATTATGAAGCGTCAACAACCTAAGTTATTAATGGCTGAAACAGATGATTCCGAGGGCGCTATAGCACCTCTTCTCGAAGAATTCCAGGACCTTTTTCAAACACCGCAGGGATTGCCTCCGTCCAGATCGTGTGACCACCGCATTTGTCTCAAACAGGGAACGGACCCCGTGGTGGTTCGGCCATACCGGTATCCTTATCGGCAAAAGGATGAAATCGAGAAACAATGTGAAGAGATGTTGGCCCAGGGGATTATCCGTCCAAGTTGTTCGCCTTTTTCCACGCCTGTTCTATTGGCTAAGAAGGAAGATGGGAGTTAGAGATTTTGTGTGGATTACTGGGCGCTCAACGCTAGTACCATCAAAGACAAATTTGTTATCCCAGTCGTGGAGGAACTCCTTGATGAGTTACATGGCGCACAGTTTTTTTTCCAAATTGGACCTTCGCTCGAGTTATCATCAGGTCCGTATGCATGAGGAGGATATTGAGAAAACTGCGTTCCGCACTCACCAAGGTCACTTTGAGTGGTTAGTAATGGCATTTGGGTTGTGCAACGCCCCGTCCAGCTTCCAGGCTTTAATGAATGAGGTCCTCGCACCATTCCTTCGGAAATTTGTATTGGTTTTCTTCGACAATATTTTGGTCTATAGCAGGACCAGGGAAGAGCACTTACATCATCTCCAGTTAGTTTTGTCACAACTGAGGCAACATCATCTATTTCTTAAGCGTGCCAAATGTTCCTTCGTGCAGCACACCGTTGCCTACCTGGGCCATGTCATCTCGGCGAAGGGGGTCGACGCCAACCCAAATAAGGTGCAGGATGTGGACCGTTGGCCGCAACCAACCTCGGTGGCAGGAGTACGCAGTTTCTTGGGTCTCACGGGATATTATTGGCGTTTCATACACCATTATGTGGCCATCGCTGCACCCCTCAACAACTTGCTTCGTCAAAAGGAGTTTTGTTGGTCTTCGAAAGCCATTGATGCTTTCCAAAAGTTGAAAATAGCCCTAATGATAGCCCCAGTTCTTCGTCTACCGGATTTCAACTCTACCTTTATTGTTGAATGTGATGCATCTGGTTCAGGTATAGGCGCCATATTACAACAAGAGGGTCACCCTATATAGCCTTCTATAGCCGGCGTCTGGCCGATTGGCATATGAAGCTGGCCGCATATGAAAGGGAAATTATTGGTCTTTCTAAGGCTATTCGTCATTGGCGGCCATATCTTTGGGGTCGGCCTTTCATCGTTCGCACCGACCATGCGAGCCTCAAATACTTATTGGAGCAAGCCCTCATCACACCACCACAGCAACATTGGTTGAGCAAACTTATGGGCTTTGATTTTGTGGTAGAACATAAACCCGATCGTTCGAATCAGGCGGCAGATGCCCTCTCTCGTCTTCCCGACTCGGGGTCTGCCTCCTGCGCTGCCCTTACGATACCACCAGGATCCGCTCAAGCACGATGGGAGCAGGAACTTCGGCAAGATGAGGAGATCATTCGACAGTTAGCTTAGCTTCCTGCCGCCGTTATTCCAACCGACGAGCAGTCCGTCTCCCAGGGCTCGATGGGGTTGACTGATCAGGCTCCATTGCCCGAGGCTCCTAGCCGAGGCTCAAGAACTTCTGACCAACAATCTGTATGGTCGGGCCATGACGGCCTTCTCTACCGAAAGGGACGCTTATTTATTCTGGCAGGATCTCCTCTTTACGAACAGATCATTGGGGCCATTCATGACCTCACCCATGAGGGTGTTCATAAAACATTACATCGCATCTAGCAGCACTACTTTTGGGACAATCAACGGCGAACAGTGGAGGACTACATCGGCAAGTGTGTTATATGTCAACAGCACAAGGCTAGCACCATGTCTCCTGCGGGTCTTCTTCAGCCTCTACCGGTTCCCCACCAAATTTGGACCGACATCTCTATGGACTTCATTGTCGCCTTGCCCAAGTCTCAAGGGAAAACAACTTTGTTGGTAGTTGTCGATCGGTTGTCTAAGTATGCTCATTTCATTGCTCTCCGACGACCAACATCAGCTTCCGCAGTGGCCGATCTTTTCTTTGATCAGATTGTTCGGCTTCATGGCATGCCGGAATCCATTGTCTCGGATCGTGATCCTGTTTTCCTTAGTACATTTTGGCAAGATCTTTTCAAGCGGTGTGGCACTAAACTTTTAACATCCTCCGCCTATCACCCTCAGACAGATGGCCAGACAGAAGTGGTCAATCGTACTATTGAGATGTACCTTCGGTGCTTGGCAGCCGACAAACCGTCGACCTGGGTTCATTGGCTGGCATGGGCTGAATTCTGCTATAATACTTCCTATCATTCGGCTCTTTGGATGACGCCTTTTGAGTTGGTCTATGGTAGGCCTCCTCCGACCGTTATACCATATTCCCAAGGGGCTACCGCAGTTGATGCTGTCGATTGTAAATTGGTGGATCGTGATGACTTATTGGACAGGGCACGGCAACATTTATTGGCTGCTCAAAACAGGATGAAGCAACAGTATGATAGCCACCACAGGGATCTTTCCTTCCCTGTTGGCTCCTGGGTTTGGCTGAAGTTACAGAAATATCGCCAACTATCTGTGCGCTCGTCCCACCAACATAAGTTGTCTCCGAGATTCTTTGGTCCCTACAAAATTGTTGGGAAGGTTGGCAAGGTTGCTTATCGTCTGGCTCTTCCTCCGTCGGCCCGTATCCATGACGTATTCCATGTGTCAATGTTAAAACAGTTCAAGGGTACTCCTCCAGCCATTAATCCTCTTCTTCCTGATGACGTTACTTCGTCCAGTCAAGAGCCAGTTGAACAAGTTCCTCATCAGTTCCTGGGACAACGCTTCATCAAGGGTCATCGCCAATTTCTGGTTCATTGGGCAGGTGAATCCCAAGAGGCTGCCACATGGGTGGATGCATTGGAGCTTCAACGTTCTTTTCCTGACTTCAAGCTTGAGGACAAGCTTGGTTTGGAGGGAGGGAGTATTGATACAAAGGGACTTGCGCGTGTGTACTTTAGGAAACGATCTAAGGTTAAGACCTAGGATCGGTTGGTTGAGTCTATTTTTGTCAGGTCATAAAGTCCTAGTCTAAGTCAGTTTGTTATTTCTATGAATAAGAGTCCGAGTCCAATCTGGTAGCAAGGATGTTCAGTTATAAAGAGGAAAATAAACTTCAGGGAAAGCACGTTTTGGTTGCTAACCCTAAAATCAAGTCTCAGGCGTTGCCAACGATTAAACAATGGTGGCTCAAGACAAACCGACTACCTCGCCATAGGGCGTCGCAAGCATCTCGCTGCTGCGCCGTCCATCTCCACCTCTTGCTCAGGTTTACGGCCAGGAACAAGGTTGTTCGATCTCGAGCATCCGTATCACAGTGTTGTCAACATCACTACTCCTTAACTAATGTAGCCTTTTCCTTCTGCGCCTGAAAATGAAGGATAGGCTTAATGACAAGTAACTAACAACTAGTTTGTGTTTGAATAGTGAAACCAAGCAAAATCACACTAATTACTTTTTCAAAAACATTTATCCAGTAAAAAGTTATGTATGTGGTTTTCACAGATGTGCTCAGGACAATGAATGAACTTGTATTCGAAATCTTTGGCACACTATGTTGTCCATCCTACTGGTAAACTGTGCATAACTGTTGAGCATGTAAATAGAGGTCAAGTATCATTAAGAAAGGATAGCACAGCTCATCATTTATGATGCTCACCGGGCGCTTTCTGGCTTGGGACCTGTGGAGTATATGGACCCCGGGTATCTGCATGGCAGGACATGAGGGCCACCCGGGAGGGGATAGGCCAAGCCAGATACATGAAGATAGGTATTGCCCAAGAGGCGGCCGCCATCTTGCAAAGAAGGAAACCAGAAGATAGAAATCGACCTGTTTAGGAGGATACAATTGTAATCCTATCCGCTATCATATTAAACGGATAAGGAAAGAGATATAATCTCCACCTTGTAACTGATTAGGACTCTCCCTTGCAACCGCCCTCCTCCGCTATATAAAGGGGGGTGGGGGAGGAGGAGACATCAGACATAAGATCTCATTAGCGAATAGCTAGCCACATATAATTCCAGAGCACAGGACTAGGGTATTATCTCCACCGTGAGAGCCCGAACCTGTATACATCGGGTGTTCTTGTGCTACCATCGAGTTTGGGTCCAGCGCGTAGCCCCCTTTTCATTATTGTCGGTAACAAACGTCGACAGTTGGCGCGCCAGGTAGGGGCTGCGCTAGGATCAATCACAGCAAGCTTGATGGCGATCTTCAAAGCAGCGGAAGGATGGACAGATCAGAAGAGGCAGGATAGAGTGGGTTTCATCATCCTCATCTCCGACGGCGACGACAGCTCCATCTTCCGGCTGCTGAACGCGGTGAACCACGCGTACTCGATCCATGCCTTCGGCTTCCGCGACGCGCACAGCACCAAGGCCATACACTACATCGCCAATAGTAGGACGTCAAGGACAACGCAGGAAGAGCGGCCACATCTCAGCCGCCGGCGGCCTCCAAACCGGCGCGGTCAGGAACTTCATCATCTACGTGAAGTGGCTCGTCAATGACGTGGACGAGATACTCCAGCAGCGTGAAGAAATTCCGCCTCAAGTACTTCGACTATGGCAGGGAGGCTAGCGTGGCGTACCTGATCTCCGGGCCCCCCTAATGCAGCACACCAACAAAATAATTCGCACAAGGCACATCACTTTAGCAGAATAGAAGCTCAGAAGCTAGAAGACGGATCGCATGGACAGATCAGCAGCCCAAAACACCCAGATCTCGCGCAGATCGAGCCAAGCAAACTCGCAGACGAGATGTGGCGCATACCTTTGTAGTCGTCCTTGCCGGAGACGACCCATCTCCCTTTGAAGGTCTCGTCGAACGGCTCGTATAGCAACTGCACCACCAAAAACCACACCAACCATCACAAACATTGCCCAAAAAGACCAAAACACACTAAAAACAAATAAAACTCGCTTGAGATTACGGATCGGAGGCGTGGATCTCGGACGAGCAAGCACGAGACCAAGCCAGCAGAAGGAGCGACGTCCTCCCATCCCTCCCACCCGGTTTCTCAATCCAGAAATTTCTAGAGCTAGAAAGCTTCTTCGATCGAAGCCTCCTCGTGGCAAGGAAGTGCGGGTGGGGTCCGGGTTGAGGGCGACGTCGCGTGGCCTTCCTCGCGCTTGGGACGGCAATGATCGGGACAAGGACAACGGGCACGACAGAGATGCAGACCGGGTGCTCGCCTCCTCCGGGATCCAAGCGGGCGCGGGAGGGATGAGCCGTTGCGCTCTTCGCGATGGGGAATGGAACGAGGAAAGGAGAGAGAATCTGAGATTTGGGATTCTCTCTCTCCCTAAAAATAGGGAACAGTATCGGGCATCTGTTGGAGGTTCAATTTCTCAGTATTGTGCTTCACATTCCCTAAATTTTCCGATGAGGAACGAAGATAAGGCATCTGTTGGAGTTGCCCTTAGAGGTAACTCTTAAGTTTGGAGAGCCTGATACTGCTATAAGGTTATTGCTACATTATATTTATTTCTTGGGAAGACTACACAAGACTACACCAAGATCTTCCAGGAACCCCACAATTCACTATCTGCTATCAATTTGTTATGTCTGAGGTTTCATTGACATCCACGTATTCGTGGTTCAGTTGGATACGTGACCAGCAAGAATCTGAAGACGTCCCTCCTGGTGAAAATGTCTATATAATACTCCGTCTTGATGGTCGTGTGAGAAGATCTGGAAGGGTAATTCTTCTTGTGTGGGCTTTATTTGGTTACAACAAAATATAGTACTTCATGGTATAATAGTAGTAGTATCATTAAATTCCATAATTTGAATGGACCAAGAGAGTCTGAATGACATTGAATCTGACAGCAGAAGTAATAAAACTAACCAAGCACGTGTGCCTTTTTTTTGGTAGGGTATGCCGAACTGGAATGACATCTTGTAGTATAATAATCCAATTCTTCTGAAGGTCATCCTACGGTTGAGAAGTGGCCTACCCTTGCTAATCTTCCATGCTGGCAAAATGACCAGCAGCACATTCAGGTGCACATTTTCTCTTTTTCACATTACCAGAGTTTAGTCCTTTCGATAATTAAATTGTTGTATGGAGGATCTTGTCAAGTCCTGCAAGCACTGATTGAAATTTGATTTTATGAATAAACTATTCAATCATTCTGTCAATTAGATGTATGCTTGCTTACCTTTCCATTTTCCAGCATCTATACTCTCTGCGTCAATATTGTTTTAGCGTGACACTGTCCTGTATTGTTGAAGTGGAGACATTTGTTCTGTTTTGTTCTACTTTCCATTACTGTATTAGGGAGAATAGACTGCTAAACTGTGAAATCATGGGATTTTTTCCTTATTTATTGGCTTCTTGTAACTTGTAAGTTGCAGCAGTAGTGATGTTTTGTTGAACTGAACTTGTAAGTCCCGACATATTATGCCCTTAACCTTACAGTTCCGCTGTCTTGACTATCTTGTTGATTGGTCTGTGATGAAGGAAGCTGGAGGACAGCGAAGCTGCTAAGCAGTACTGTGCAGAGATTGGTCGAGATGATGCCTATATTCACAATGGCTCGAGAAATATCCTTCTGTGCTGAATACTGATGTTCCGTTTTGAATACATATGAATTGTCACTCTTTTTCTTTCTCCTAATGGATCGATTTGTTCATGAAGATTTGGAAAATGTTCTTTTTTTAGATACTGTTTCTGAGCTCACCTGCATTCTTTTTTAAAAAAAAAACATTGCAGTTACATCGATTATCTATTCTTGGGAGATTACGTCGATCGTGGTCAGCATAGTTTGGAGACTATCACTCTTCTCCTTGCACTGAAGGTAGTAACTGCTAAGCTGTGAGCATACCTTGAAACATTGCTATTTATGAGGTGGTTATTTATTTAATATTGTAACAACTACCTCACTGTACAATTCAGGTTGAATATCCTCATAATGTACATTTGATTCGAGGAAATCATGAGGCTGCAGATATCAATGCTCTATTTGGGTTTCGAATAGAGTGCATAGAGCGAATGGTAACAAGTTTGTCGTTTTATATTGCATTCCTGCATTTGGCTACGTTTACATATTTTGCTTACAAGTGTTCTTTATCTTTTTATATTGCATTCCTGCATTTGGCTATGTCTACATATTTTGCTTACAAGTGTTCTTTGCTAAAAAAAAAGGGTGAGCGGGATGGAATCTGGACCTGGCATCGCATGAATAGGTTATTTAATTGGCTTCCTTTGGCTGCCCTAATAGAAAAGAAAATAATATGTATGCATGGTGGTATTGGTCGGTCCATCAACCATGTAGAGCAAATTGAGAATCTTCAAAGACCTATTACCATGGAAGCAGGCTCAGTTGTTCTAATGGATCTTCTATGGTCAGCATTTCAACAGCTCCTACGGTGATACTATTTTCTTGGAAGACTTCATTTATTTTTCCTGATGTCTTGATTTTATGTTTTTATTTTTAAAGGTCTGATCCAACCGAGAATGATAGTGTTGAAGGACTCTGACCAAATGCTCGGGGCCCAGGTCTTGTTACCTTTGGGGTTAGTACTCTGTATTGTGTTCAGCTCTTTTCTCCCTGTTGGTTCATGCGTGTGTGCGCCCGCACGCGCTCACGCGTGTGTTTGTTTTCGAAATTACATGCATTGTCTTTGCAGCCTGACCGTGTTATGGAGTTCTGCGACAACAATGACCTACAGTTGATTGTGCGAGCACATGAGTGTGTGATGGATGGCTTTGAACGTTTTGCTCAAGGTCACCTGATCACTCTCTTCTCAGCAACAAATTACTGCGGTAAGGGCATGTTGTTCTTACATGATTCGTTTCCAATCATCTCATGCAGTTGGACTGTACCGTTGCTTAATATGATATGTGCATAGGTACCGCGAATAACGCAGGTGCAATCTTAGTTCTAGGAAGGGATCTTGTGGTTGTTCCAAAACTCATTCATCCTGATGAGAAAAATGAAGTCATTGAATTCTAAATACACGAAGCAAACCATGGCACATCATAGACAAGGTTTCTAAAGTCAAAGGTCTTGCAGATTTTTAATAACTGGGAGACGAACAAACCATGGCACATCATAGACGAGGTTTGATCGGAATGATATCCAAGTTGTGTTGCAATATAACTATTTATTTTTAGATCTTTGGGACGTATACCAAGAAAATCATTTCAAATATATTCTATTGACATGGATGCCTTATGTACTATGTACAATATATTTGCTTTTTATTCATGTTGGAGGAGAAATCATAAAAACTTTTGTAATTGAGAGATATAGATGTTTGATTTTGTAGCGAAATTTTCTTTTATTACTTGATCTTTATGTTCCGTTACCAATTTTATTATTCGTAGCAACGCACGGGCATTGAACTAGTCTCAACAAACAGTAACAGCTGTTTTTTCATTACCCTCAGCATCTTCCTTACAACTTTAGAAAGAAAATTTACAATGTTTCCCAGAAAAAGTTTGCTCCCAACATATCCATTTTATAGTGAATTCCATCAGTTAGCAGATAAAAATTCCATGGTATACATTGGAATGTTGCTAAAGCAAGAGTTGATTAAAATCGTTCTACCTCCAGAAGAAAGGTACTCACATTGCCAAGTATCTAACCTTTTCTATACTTTCTGGACTATAAATTCTTGTTCCTTTGCAATCAACCTCTCATCACTAACGGGAATGCCCAGGTAGGTAAACTCCCCACGGGGCAGTTTAAAGCATTTGTAACTCTAATTTTCTCATTTTCATCAACTCCTACCACAGAAACCTCACTCTTCTGATAATTTATATTCATCCCAAACATGGCTTCATAGCAGTTTAAGAGGAACTTGATTGTCTTAATATTTTACCTGTGCCACTGCCTGCTCTCCTGCGCCGCCACCCTCTCCATCGTCACCTCCTCCTCCTGCCCACACAAAACAAAATCAACACCACAAAGAACTCCACGCCACATCCAGGGAACCACGAAGTAAGGATCGACTGCCTCGTCTCTTACCGTGGTCGGCGGCGGAGCGAGGACAAGGGCGGCGTGTCTGCGTGGGTGCCGCCGCCGCTAGGAAGGGAGACGCGAGGGGCGAACCACGTCCAGCAGGCTGCGGGAAGGAGGGTGGGACAGAGGGCGTCGCGGCAGAGTCTCGGGCGGTGGTCGTGGGGAAGAGGGTGGACGAGCGAGGGGCGCAGAGGTCTTTGGCGGCACTGTGGGGGACGAGACAGATAGCTAGGTCTTGCTTTTGCCTGTGCGACAACACGTGAATAATGAAGCGCGCGGAGAAACAATAAGTATGGTGTGAAAAAGGGAAATCGTCGTGGCCTTGTGCACGAGCGGGAATTTTTTACTATTCTAGCCGAATAGAGAAAAAAAATTACGGTTTTAGCCACTGCGTGGATGGAATTTCAAAAGTAGCCTCTAAATAGTGAAATTCAGCGTAGCCAATCCGCGGAATAATTTTTTTTAATTTTTTAAACGATTTCCCGCGGAGCGGATCCGCTGCTTTATTTTTTTTAATTTTTTCTGGCGAATTCCAACGGACCTGCTGCGCTGAAATATTTTTTTTATTTTCTCCAAAAACCAGCGATTTGGATCCGCTGAAAAACTTCTAAGTTCAGAAATTTTTCAGCGGATCCAAACCGCTGGTTTTTGGAGAAAATAAAAAAATATTTCAGCGCAGCAGGTCCGCTGAAATTCGTCGAATTTTTTTTAAAAAATAAAACAGTGGATCCGCTCCGCGGGAAATCATTTAAAAAATTAAAAAATTATTCCGCGGATTGGCTGCGCTGAATTTTACTATTTAGAGGCTAATTTTGAAATTCCATCCACGCAACGGCTAAAACCGTAATTTTTTTCCCCATTTGGCTAGAACAGTAAAAAATTCCACGAGCGGAAGACATATTTCGTGATGGTTAAAATTATTACTCACGAAAATTATAACTCACATGAAAATAGGTAATTTTCATGGCAACACAGCTATTTTCATGACCGTTTATGAATACTTTCGCGAAAATTACTTAAATTCATGAGGGGTTTAGTTCCACCCTCACGAAATATATTTTTTATGAGGGTTTTTTGTACCACTTCACGAAATATTTTTTTTGTGGCGGTTTGTTTATAACTCTCACGAAAATATAGCACCCTCACGAAATCTCGGTTTTCTGGTAGTGATGGGCACTATTACACATTGTTCATGCAGCCTACCCCTATATATTCTATTATGCATCCATTGTAAATGTAATCACGAATTTTTAGATTAAAGATATATTCTTGATTCTATGATTTGTGCTCCAATGCCCCATTAAAATAGAGAGTTCTAATATGAAATTACCACCGTTATTCTTGTAACTTCTTTGGAGTGATTGCAAGAAAACGTGCGTCTACTTTCATGTGGTCAAGTAGGCTACGATCGAAGTGTGTTCTTGAGCGAATTCACATACTCATGTTGCCGTATCGAGATGGTGGTTGGTGCCAGTATTCGTTAGGGTTCACGGGTCTGAGTTATCATATTAGTCATTGCAAGATCAGGCTACCCGCTATCAGATTGGGTCTTAAACGGTTGACAACTCAGGCCCGCCTGTTAGCGACTCAAGAGCAGAGGAAAGCTAAGGCATGCCGGTGGCGTTACTTTGGTGTGGCTCAAAGTCAGGCGAGTGCACTAGGAGCTTCAACATGTCTTTGTGCTCCTATTAGTGGGCTTCACAATGGCCAGAAGTGGCTGGAGGTAGCACGCCACTAAGGACCTTGCGGCAGCGTCATGGCCGATGGGCCATGAAGCTCGCCCATGCTTGCTTATGCAAAATTGAGGGTTTGGTAAGCATCAAGGAACCTAATGGAGTCCATTTTACATCTTGTCTTGGATGGAGGTTTACCGGACTAGGCTACCAACGATCGCTGGTTCTGAGGATGATGGTGGATTGTGGCAATGGCGATCTGGTTGGTTTGAGCTGCATTAAAGTGAGGGGAAATGAAGTTTAGATGCCCATAGTGCTATTGCTCAAATGAATTGGATTTTGGTTTACCAGAGAGTCTTAATTCGTTTTTTCCTCTTTTATGTTCTTTGGCAAAGACAGAGATAGCAGCTCAGTTCGGTGAGTTCTTGGGCAGGGGATTGAAATTGAGGAGGTATGGCAAGCCAGTGAAATGCTCCATGGCTTTTATAGGCGGGCTTTAGGCTGAGTTTGTTTAGGCTGGAGCTGAAGGAGAAGCTGCTAGAGCTGGAAGAAGCTATTTGGTCTGCTGGAGCTGGATGAGGATGGCAATTTTTCGTAAATAATAGTTAAATTGTAAGGTACTAGGGAAGTGGGATTTTCAGAAGCTAAATAAGCACATGCTCAAGCCTAAATACTGTTGGTTTGAAAAATACTGGGGATTTTCAGAGCTTCTTTTCTTCGTCTGGCTGGAAAAATACTATTTATTTTGGCTTATAGCTTATAAAGGTCTAGAAGCCAAATAAACTCAAGCCTAAACAAACTCAGCCTTAGTAGTGTAGCATAGCTTGCTCTCCGTGGGAACTCGGTGGCGAGTAGAGAACGGGTTTTCGGCGCTTGCACAAGGCAAGGTATGGCCATGGCAGCTCAAAATGTGGGAATTGACAGCCGTGGCAGAGGCGTGGCAGAGTGAGGACAGATGACTTCGATCAACGCTATTACTTGCTCGCCATGGCATCAAACTGAGGCCAAAACCCTTGCCATGGCAGCAATCGGTCAGAGCTGAGCCAGCGCTGAGTTGAGGGAGAAGGCTAGCAATGCGTCTCTGCCAAGTGGGGTTGGCCAGGAGTAGGTCCCACAGGCCAGAGAGGATGAGAGGGCAAATCAAATTCACCCCCCAGTCAGTTCATCCTTTCGATCATTACCAAATCGAGTCTATATTTTTTGAAAATTTTCGTGATTAATCCTTAATAAATTTTTGGAATACTGTAAAAATTTTAGCTCAGAATCTTTGTTGTGTAAATTTTAAAAATTCTGACATTCTCACTATTCAGATTTTCCTTTTCTATCTTTGATTTTTTGATAGTCCAAATTTGGTTTAAAATTTTTTAAACTTTTTATGAGGGTTCCTAATGGTTTAGGAATACTACTATAAAATTTTAAAATTATATATCATTATATTTATTTTATAAAAATTTTGACATTGTATTGTAGGAATTTCTGTAGTTTATGTTTTGAATTTTTAAAACCATTAAATCAGGTTTAATATTTTTGATAATTTTTTCTAGAGTACTATCTACTGTAGATGATGTGGTAAAATTTATAGGATACGATATGGTCTGTACATTTTTAATAAATTCAAATATAATTCCTATTCATAGTCAAGTTTTACTATTTTTACTTTCTTATCATTATTTAATGTGTCCATATTACTTTTAAATTTTAGATAAGCTCTTCTGAAGATTTCATATATTTAAATAATATTTTTTCCATAATTTATTATTATATGTTTTCTATTTCCATGATTTATCTTTCAAGAATCCCTTATTAAAAATGTTTTTCTTTAGTGCCAAAAAATCCAAAAAGGCCAGAAAACTCAGAAATAAATCTCATTTGATATTTATAATTATAATTTTTATTTGTTGTATTTTGAGGATGTTACTAAATATTTCCAGATTATTTCTTAGATTGAAATTTAAATTTTATTTACTTTCTCAGTAAATAGGTTTTTAAAATTGTTTTCCATGCTTTTTTAGGGTAGACTGAAAATCCTGGCCTAAGCCTAGAAAGATAGCAAGCCAGATTGGACTGCTGATGAATAGGTCTAGGGCAACCAAGTCATTAAGCCACTCACAATGCTCCTATGTCAGCAATTTCTTTAACATGCCATCTATAATTAATGCTTACATGGAGAAAGGACTAAGGGCCTGTTTGTTTTAGCTTTTGATTCTGGATTCTGGCCTCAAAAGCAGAATAGAAAACAAACAGGCTGATTCTAGAATCCGATTCTCACAATCCAGCCCACCAATATACACTAGAATCCACAATCAACTTCATATGTGCTTTTGGATTCTAGCTTTTAGAGAATCAGCTTCTCTACAACCACAATCCAGAATCAGCTTTTAGAAAATCCAAAGCTGAAACAAACAGGCCCTAAAGAAGAGAGATAGAAGCTATTTCTTGTATGAGAAACAGTTTATGCATACAAACCAAAGGAAGATATAATAAAAACTTGCATTGGGTAGAGGATAGTTGTATCCAACTATATTCTATAGTCTTACACGATATTTATTTGGTCTCTATTTATTTATGTTAAGATATAAAGAGTTGGAGTGGTAGTATTTAGTTCTATGTATTGATGATGTGGATGCTTTTATATATAACTATAGAAACCATGTATTAGGAGTGCCCTCGAGGTCTTTCTTAAAAATCATTTTGCAAGCGCATTGGTGGTCCTGTCTTCCTCTAGTCGCCAAAAAAATAATATCATTTTACAAGCGCATTAGTCGTTGTGTCTTCCTTTAACTGCCTTCTAATTTTGTAAAGGTCTCATGATCATATTGAACATGTGTGCTTTACTGTTTTCAAGACATCGTGCATCCGTTGATTTCGAGTAAAATCTGTCGAACAGCGACATATCCTCCACCCTATTATTGGGGCTAGCATTTGAACAAGTCATCACATACCTAGTTTAAAGTCATCAATACTAATTAATATAACATAATGTGTAGAACAGAAGTACTCAAAGCATCAACTAAACGTGGCAGAATGGCTATATATGTATATGCAACTCGATCGTACCAATTAGGTTTCGAGTGCGCTCATCCGATGCTTGGCAGTTGCAACCACTTCATGCGGCCTTAATTTGGCCCTCGAGCCAGAAACATTATTAATTTTCTCGATTTTCAAAAAGTACAGAGCGCACACATGCGTGTGTACACACAAGACACAAGCTAGGAATTTTGTGAAGGCTCCTAGAGCCTTACGGAGCATATCATGGTACCTCTATTATTTCCTGCAAGGTTCTGGCCACCATAATGGTTTGAGTCAAGCCCGGCTCAGCTCAAATTTTTTTTCATGTTTAAGTCCCTAAAAAAAATGTAATTATGAATAGGTCCTTCTCGTGGTTTTTACGAAAAGGACTTTCTGATTCAGAAAAAACACAGATCTTTCGTGAGAGGACCATAGATAGATACAAAAAAAAAACGTAATGACGTTAGGATCATTCTGCCTATTTTTCATGAAAAGGACCTTTTCAATTTTGCGCGGAATCGCAGATCCTTCGTGAGGGAACCCCAGATGGATAAAAAAAATGTGTCGTTCGTATCCTTTTAACTTTTTCGTGTGTTTTCTCGATGATTTAAAAAAATATGCCGAAAAATATGAAATTATTTCTTCGAAAAAAACAACGCGTGCGGTGTATTACGCCGCAAAATTTTTGCAAAACAGACCTTTTGGTTCCGAAAAATCGCGAAGCTTTCATGAAAGGACCCTAAATAAATACAAAAAAATCGTAGCCCGGCCAACTCGGCTTGTTTTGTTTTTTCCGCGGTAGGTCTCTCAAAAAATACGTAATTATGTGTAGGTCCTTCACGCGGTTTTTTACGAAGAGAGCCTTCTGGTTTAGAATCGTGGATCTTTCGTGAGAGGACCTCAAAATAGATACCGAAAAAAAACGTAGTGGCGTTTGGATCATTCCGGTTATTTTTCATAAAAAGGATAGATGCCAAAAAAA
This sequence comes from Guadua angustifolia, assembly GCA_036346375.1. Taxonomy (NCBI): domain Eukaryota; kingdom Viridiplantae; phylum Streptophyta; class Magnoliopsida; order Poales; family Poaceae; genus Guadua; species Guadua angustifolia. The sequence continues at coordinate 29,760,998 of CM070520.1, forward strand.
ATGCAATGACGTTTGGATCGCTCCGGCTATTTTTCACGAAAAGGACATTTTTGATTTTGCGCGCAATCGCGGATCCTTCGTGAAAGAATCTCAGATAGATAAAAAAAGTGGTTACGTTTGTGTCCTTTATCGCTCCGATTATTTTTCACGAAAAGGACCTTTTCGATTTTGCTCGCAATCGCGGATCCTTCGTGAGGGAACCCCAGATAGATAAAAAAACATGGTTATATTTGTATCATTTCAACCGTTTCGCGCGTTTTTTCGATGATTTAGAAAAATACGCCGAAAAATACGAAATTATTTCTTCAAAAAAACAACGTGCGCGGCATATTACGCCACGATTTTTTTGCGAAACAGACCTTTTGGTTCTGAAAATCACGAAGCTTTCGTGAAAGGATCCTAAATAAATACCGAAAAAATGGAGTGACGTTTGGATCATTCCGACTATTTTTCACGAAAAGGATATTTTGATTTAGCGCAATCGCGGATGCGCTTATGTTCTTTTAATCATTTCTTGCGTTTCCTCGACGATTTAAAAAACGACAAAAAAAGAAATTGTTTCCGCGAAAAAAATACATGGCCGGCTCGGCTCGGCTGGCGCAATCACGAATGCGCTTGTGCCTTTTCAACCGTTTCTCACGTTTCCTCGACGATTTAAAAAAACCCCAGCAAAAAAAGCGAAATTGTTTCCACGAAAAAAAACACATGGCTGGCCTGGCTCAGCTCGGTTTTTCCTTTTCACATGTAGGTCCCTCAAAAAATATGTAATTACGTGTAGGTTCTTCCCGTGGTTTTTTTACAAAGAGGACCATCTAATTCAGAAAAATCGTGAATCTTTCGTGAAAAGACCCTAAATAAATACAAAAAAACGTAGTAACGTCTGCATCATTCCGGTTATTTTTCATGAAAAGGACATTTTGATTTAGCGCAAACGCATCCAGAAAAATCACGAATCTTTCGTGAAAGGATCCTAAATAAATACAGAAAAAAACGTAGTGACGTATCATTCTGGTTATTTTCTACGAAAAGGACATTTCGATTTAGCGCAAACACGGATGTATTTGTATTCTTTCAACCGTTTCACACATTTCCTCGATGCTTTTAAAAAACACAACGGCGGAAACAAACGAAATTGTTTCTGCAAAAAAATACAACGCTATCCTAGTTTTTACCAAGCAAGCATGCACATATCTATATCTATATACTCTAATCAGGGGCGGAATTAGGCCCATGGCAAGGTGGGCTTCAACCCGGGGCCTAGAGGGACTCACATGTTAAATTGGTTAGAACTAAGAGAAGAAACAAATTGAAAGAGTAGCTTGGTTGGTTAGAACTCACATATAAAGGCTACAGGTCTCTGGTTTGAACTCTGGGTGCAACACAATTTTCTTAGTTTTTCCCTTGCTTGTTGCCTGCACATTTCTTTTTCTTCCTTGTCTTCTGTTTTTGCACCTTCGTAATTTTGCTAGTTTTTTCCTAGCTTCTTGCCTGCACAACGTACATTTCTTTTCTTCCTTGTCTTCCGCTTTTGCACCTTCGTAATTTTGTTAGTTTTTTCCTAGCTTATTGCCTGCACAACGTTTCTTTTTTTCCTTATTTATGTTTTCCTCCTTGTTTCATTTTTCTCGATTGCTTTCGTACTATTTCATACCTTTTTTTTACTTTGCTTCTTTTTTCAACTTATTTGTTATTTCCAAGCTTCTCTCCAAAATTTATTCCTACTATTTTATACCTTTTTTTACTTTGCTTCTTTTTTTCCAACTTATTTGTTATTTCCAAGCTTCTCTTCAAAATTTATGTACATAAAAAACTTTCTTAAAATGTAAAAAGATGTGGAAGAGACCGTCCTAGATATGTAGTGGAGGAGCAACCATCAACATTATTACCAATAACGATATAATCGCTACATATTCATTGGCTCGTGAAACACTACTGTATTTTTGAATTGTGGGCCACTAAACTTTGAGCTATTTCCTTCAATTCATTGTAAAATTGTATTTGTGTTCCTTTTCATAGTTTGGTGTGCCTAACTTTTTTAGAAAATGTTTTAGTATATTAGATTTTAGCTCGGGGCTTGATGAGTTCCTGGATCCGCCACTGACTCTAATTAAATAAAGCACACCGTATCAATTCTAGAGATCGAACCCGAATTGGTGGGAGCGAACATCGGTATCGATTTTAGAAATCGAATTCGGATTGGTGGGAGAAACATCCTTACTTCCACCACTTCTATTAAGGGCATGTTTGTTTTAGCTTTTGATTATGGATTCTGGCCCCAAAAGCAGAATAAAAAACAAACACTCTGATTCTAGAATCCGGTTCTCACAATCCAGCCCACGCATATACACTAGAATCCACAATCCACTTCATATATGCTTTTGGATTCCAGCTTTTGGAGAATCAGATTCTCTCAAATCACAATCCAGAATCAGCTTTTAGATAATCCAAAGGTGAAACAAACATGCCGTAATTTTCTTGGTTAGTCCATTCTCACACACCATGGATGCTGGCCTAAAGAATTAACAAATCTGGTCCAAACGTGTGATAATTAAGATTGATGGTACGTGTGGCTGTTGCATATGGTTTTTCAGACACAGGTGGAGGCAAGTCTCGGACCACCCGGGCCTGAGCTCGAGGCCTGGCCTAAAAAACCTATGTAAATGGGTTTGAAAATTTATAAAAAATCAAAATATAGCCTAATAACCTATGGGCTAGCCCGAGGCTTGGGTCTAGACTGGCTCCACCCCTGTTTTCAGACATGCGTGTCATTAATCGTGCTAAGGTCAAGGCTTCTTGTTTTGGTTAGTATATCAATCAACCATCAATGTTGGGCAAGATGCAGTTGCCATGGGAGGCAATTTTGCTTTTGCCGTTAAGCAGTGGTCCTGTTTTGATTTTACCAGTACTGCTCTCTCTAGTAGGTTAGGGTCCAGACCCACACGCCGGTGATAGAATAAAGTGTCAAAACTTCCCTGTAGCAAAAATTTTTGTGTGCAACATTGCATATTAGGCTCTATTTGTTTGGACTTCTTAACCAGTTTAAAAAACAAAAAGCTAAAGTCTAAACAAATGAATAATTTTTTATCTAGGCTTTTTCAAAAGCCATAAGCCTCCATGCATATAACTCAAAGCCACTGAGAGAGGGGTTTTTTTGGCTTATTGAGGGTTGGTTTTAGACTAATACTAATAAAGTTAGAGTAAAATCACTCACCTCTACCATATAAGCCAGCTTTAAGCTATAAGCAAAAAAAGCCTAAGTATAAACAAATAGATAGGGGTGAAAACAGGTCGGATATGGATGGATAATGGTTTTACTATATTTGTTTTTATATTTTTATTCAGATGCGGATACGGATACGGATAGTCTAGATACAAATATGAATACAAATAATGTCAAATACAGAGCGAATACGAATAGAATCGGATACGGTCACGGATATTTATAGAACACGATAACCCCTTAGATTGTAAAAGTAACTAGTTTATTTGTTCAAACATTCACGAAGAACATGTAATGACCTAAGATTTCTATTCTGTGTTGAATTCTATTTTAAATAATAAATTATATATTTATGAGTTTTTATGCATTTTTAGCTACTTATGTAAAATATTTTCCTATTAAGGACAATTGTTTTTGAATTTTTGAGAAAATTTAAAAGCTAATAAAATCTTAAAAATAATTTTTTTAAATGATAGATTGTGTCAACAACTTCCCTAAAAAATTTTGTAATTATTGGAGCTGGTTTGCCCATTTTAATAATTGAAATTTGATTTATGCATTAATTAAATTAGAAAATGATTTTAAAATTCAAAAACCTTTTTGAGCCAAAAGAGTAGACTTGGCCTAGCCCTCATGCTTATCTAGATAATTTGACTTATAAATATCTAGATTATCCGGATCTATATCTAACGGATAGTGAGCTACCGAATCTGTATCCGACAGAAAAATCCATATCCGTATTCGATTCAATACTATCCGACAAATATCCGATTCGACAAAATTTGTATCTAAAAATTATTTGGATCGATCATAAAATATTCCATCTGTTTTCATCCTACAAAGAGGGTCTTAGTCTTGGCTTAGTGTTTGTTAAAAAAAAAAAGGCCATTCCGACTGATTAATCGTCGGTCGGAAAACCGTTACATATAGTGTAATGCAGAGATTTAGCGGTCTCAAACAATTAATTAAGGGGAAATATTCAATGCTAATGGTGAATTCAGTGTTAATTCCGTGCTAATGGTATGTAGAAGTTTTGAAAAAAAAAATTAACATGCAAAAAAATAGTGAAACAGTAACAAGTACTATGCATACTGAGTTTGTCTTTTTCATATCTTTCAAACTCAATTGAGTTTCATCTTCAAATTTTGCAGGGTTGTAGAGGTTCACCTCCCTACATGTGGTAATTTTTTGAGAATTTTTCAAAACTTCTACATGCCATTAGCACGGAATTAGCACTGAATTCACATTAGCACTAAATATGTCCCCATTAATTAAAGTATCTAAGAGCACAACTATCTCGCGAGAAATGCATCTTGAGAGCAGTGGCTTCTCGAGGGTGATGGGAAATTAATTAACCAATCTCAATTTTATTCAAGGTATATATATACGAATCGATACAAATTGTGGTTCCCTTTTCAAGAGGGATTTTGTTTTTTTGTCAAGATGTTATTTGTGCAGCACTACTTTAGCTACGTAGCAACTGCAGAATGCAGATGTATGTTTGTTCAAGTGGCATGATCTCACAGGTTGCTCCTCTCCAGACATAACAGAAGTAGAACACCACATGCATTTCTCTTCTAGAAAACCTGGCTTTCATCTTTTCCATGAAGATGACCACTGGGTTTGCACAACTGAAAAATCCATGTGACACATGTGTACTAATATATTATTGGGAGGGATATGCTCGACGAAAACGGCCCGAAACTGCACTGATTTTCTCTTAGCAAAATAAAATTATCTGAAAATTTAATTAAAAAGGGAAGGGCTAAAAGAGTGCGATCGAGATCGTGTGGATCATGAAATCTGAATTGGCTTCTGCTTAGGACTTGGGAGACATGTTGGTAACTGTTGCTTTCAGGTTTTTATGTCCATCAAACGTGCTGGCAAATGCCGTATTAAGGGATTGCTTTCTTGAGTGGTATACAAAAAGCAACTTGGCTTACAGCCTCTAAATTCATATACAGAGTGTTCCTGTTACAACCTGTAAATCCTTCGGTTGTGAACATATAGAGCTTGGAAAGTGGTTTCGGCCATTCCCTGTTTTGTTATCTTTATTACCTGATATGCATCCTCTATCCTATTGTTGTGCAGAGTTATGGGAGAACATGATTTGGGCATTGGTTATGGCACAAAATTTCTCAATATATGGGTCAATAAAACTGGAATGGATCCAACCGCAGAATCAACCTCAGCCATTCGCTTAGCACTACTATGGACAAGCTCATCTGTGTTGGTTTGGAACCGACATTAGTGTCGGGTTTTAAACTGATACAGATGTAACGACACTGATAATCGAAAATTATCAGTGTCAGTTTCCAAACCGACACTAATAATATTATCAGTATCGGTTTTTACCATGAACCGACACAAATAGTTAACATATCATTGTCGGTTTCTAGAAAGAACCGACACACATAGTTCACATATCAGTGTCAGTTCTTACCATGAATTGACACACAAAGTTATACTACCAGTGTCGGTTACTACCAAGAACGGACGCAAATAATCCCAACCCGAAAAATAAAAAATCAGCATTTTGGCTAGCCTCAGGAACTGCTAGTCACGCCCTCTGAAACAATATACACACAATATACATACAAATTGACACATCATAGCAAAACCTGCAAGTACTGACACATCATTGACACATCATAGAAAATATCATTAATTCAATATTCCTAAAACGAAGTATGAAAAAAAAATAGAATGCAACAATCATCTAGTATTAATGCCAAGGAAATACAATGTCAGAGTGGCCCAACCTGTTAACATACGCCACCCCCACCCCCACCTCAACGACAAGAGCAACATTCTTTGCCACAAACTAAAGAAAGATAAAGAAATAAATACCAATGTATAATCTTTGCCACAACTGTGAACTTACATATCAGTATATCACATTCTTCGTCTTCCTATGCAATACCATATGGACCTTTTGCACAGCAAGAGCCCAAAAATGATACAAATCTGCGTTCTTGGGATTCTCATCAGTTATCACTCGATCCTGCAGGTAGAGATCAAGTATATATTAGATGAATAGCAGTCGTTCTTTTAGGATACTTATAATGCAAATGTACATAGATAAAAGCAGAAAATGCAGTTAACATAATAAGGAGTACTGTTGAAAAGCTAATTACAAAGTGCAAGGAGATTGTAGACGCTGAAAATGAACAGATCGAGGGTGAGGAATATGTAAATGAGGCTGATCCTAGCATCCTGTGTTTCCTACTTGCTAGCTGTCGGGACCCGAATCTGCAAATCCGAACCCTCTGTATATTCTGCACTAGTCTAGGATCACGCTAATGCACACAGGGTTAAAGTACCACAATTATACACAATGGAATAATAATAAAATACTTCAAACATGTATATAAACTGGTTGCACGACCTTATGGTCACCTTACAAATAGTCTGCCACGCAGGGCTTACTTTATTCAGAGTATCAAGAAAATAACAACGGAAAATAAAACATTGTGGTGACCCATCACTTTGCCACAGGCAGCTGACAAGGCTTGCTCCATAGTTCTCTGGCTCCTTGACAAACTCCTCTTCCCAAGCAGGTGTAGACTCCTCGTCTGGTATATTGGTGTTTGCAAGGGTGAGTACACACCGTACTCCGCATCGTCGACCCCACCGGAGTTGGGGGTCAAGACGGGTGCGTTGACTCCCCGCGCAGAACCGGGGGATATGGTAGCCGCATCGTCGGCCCTGCCGGAGTTGGGGGATGCAATGGACGGTCACACAAACCTTCTTTCGAAGACTTGGACCAGAACCGACCCGTCATTGGCCCCGCTAGAGACCGGGGTGACAATGGACTGTCAGGCACTATCGTCCCCCCCGAAGACCGGGGAAGCGATAGACGATCTCGGGAGACTCCTTTCGGAGGGGCAGACTAGAATAATAGCGCCATCGGCCCCGCTGGAGTTGGGGGCAGCGATGGATGGTCGGGCAAGCCTTTCTTCGAAGACTTCCAGTCGGGACAGAAGCCTTGACGAGGCAAGCTGCAAAAGCTCATCCGCCAAATGATTGTCACGCCTTGGGATATGGATGTACCCTAGCCCGTCGAAGTGGTGCTCCATCCTCTTGACTTTCGCCAAGTAGGCGGCCATCATGGGATCAGAGCACTGGAACTCCTTTCGCTCTTGGTTGACAATGAGTAGAGAGCCCTTCGTATTCGGCAATGTTGTTGATCGCCTTGAAGTTCAAGACGATCAGGTACCGTAGGATGTCCCCGGTCGGGGAGACCAGGACAAACCTAGCCCTCGCGCCCTCGGCCCAAAAAGAGCCATCGAAGAACATGGTCCACAGGGGGAGCGCGAGTGCTCCTTCAACTTCAGGAGTGGCGGGAGTCCACTCGGCAACGAACTCGGCCAACCTCTGACTCTTGATAGCAGTGCGCGGGCAAAACTTGAGGCAAAATTCACCCAGTTCCACCGACCACTTGGCGACGCAACCTTCGGCTTCATGGTTGTGGAGCATCTCTCGAAGTGGGTAGGCTGTGACCACCGTGATCTCCCATCCCTGGAAGTAGTGTCGAAGCTTCCGGGACGCCACCAGAACAACGTAGAGCATCTTCTGGGCTTGTGGATATCTGGTCTCCGCGTCGGATAGCACCTTGCTGATGTAGTAGACTGGTCTCTGGACGCCTTCCCTCTCCGCCACCAGCACCGCACTCACTACCACCGGGGTAGCCACAATATATAGGAGCAGCGGCTCACCGGGAGTAGGAGTGACCAGCACCGGGGGTGAGGAGAGATATTTCTTCAGGTCTTCGAACGCTTGTTGGGCTTCAGGCGTCCATTCGAAGTGGTTGGTGTTCTTCAATAGCTTGAACAAGGGGAGACTTTTTTCTCCCAGACGGGCGATAAATCGCCCGAGGGACGTTAGGCAGCCAGTTAGACACTAGACGTGCTTGAGTCTGGTCGGCGGCTTCATGTGTTCGACGGACGTGATCTTGTCGGGATTGGCCTCAATGCCCCGACTAGACATGAGGAATCCCAACAGCTTCCTAGAGGGTACGCCAAAGACGCACTTCTTGGGATTGAGCTTCAGGTGATTCTTCCTGAGGTTGGCGAAGGTTTCGCTCAGATCCTCAATCATCCCTTCGCTCTTTTCAGACTTCACCACTAGGTCGTCGATGTATACCTTTAGGTTCCGTCCGACTTGTGGTCGAAAAGTGGCATGCATGGCACGCTAATAAGTAGAACTGACATTTTTTAACCCAAATGGCATTCGAATATAGCAATAAACACCCATAGGAGTTACAAGCGTGGTCTTTTCTTCATCTTCTTTCGCCATGCTGATCTGGTGGTACCCGTAGTACGCATCCAGAAAGCACAACAGCTCGCACCCTGTAGTAGAATCCACGATCTGGTCGATGCGTGGCAAGGGGTATGAATCCTTCGGGTAGGCCTTGTTGGGGTCGGTGAAGTCGACACACATTCGCCACTGCCCATTGGATTTCTTGACGAGCACGGGGTACGGGGACTTCTCTGATGATACCCGCGTGCAGTAGCTTCTCCACTAACTCACATATGGCATCCTGACACTCGAGGGCCTAGCGTCGGACCTTTTGCCAGACCGGGCGCGCCTCCGGGAGCGTTGCCAATTTGTGCTCGATCACCTCTCTGGGGACCCCGGTCATGTTGGACGGTTGCCAGGTAAGCACGTCTGCGTTAGACCAGTGGAAGGTGACGAGCGCGTCTTCCTATTTAGCGCCAAGGCTGGCACCCAGCTTGACAGTCCTTTCAGGCTCAGCCACGCTCAGAGAGACCACCTTAACCTCACCGGATGGGCCAGGCGAGGCGCGGGTCCTCACCGGAGGGGCTCCCGAGTAGACAGCGTCAACCTGCAACGCACAGGTGACGCCCGCTAGGTCCAAGGCTTACTTATCGCAGCACAGGGCCTCTGGCTTGTCCACCTAGACGCTTATGGGACCTCCAGGTCCCCGTATCTTCACCACCATATAGGCATAGTGGGTGGCCGCCATGAACCTGACCAACGCGGGTCGGCCAAGCAAGGCGTTGTAGGGGAGGTCGAAGTCGGCGACATCAAAATCCACCAACTCCGTGCGGTAGTTGTCCACGTTCCCGAAAGTGACGGGAAGGCGGACTTGGCCCAGAGGCATTGAGCCAGCCCCTGGGGTGACTCCGTAGAAGGGGAGTGTTGGGCGGAGCTCTTGCTCCAGGATCTGAAGAGCCCAGAACGCCCTGGAGGATAGGAGGTTGATGGAGCTCCCCCCGTCGATTAGCACGCGCCCGAGCTGCACTTTCCGAACCGTGGGCGAGATTACGATCGGAAGGTGCCCTAGGCCGTCGGTGCTCGCAGGGTGGCACTTGGTACGGCGACGTAGACTTCCCTCATCAGGAGCTTGTACTTCGTGTTGGAGGCATGGGTGGCCAAACCACCGTGAATGTAGGCCACCCTATGCTCCGCCTGCTGGAAAGGCAGCTGGGCGGAATCGTCTCCCTTGTCGTCGTCGTGAGGAGGGCGGCATTCCCTGAGCAGCTGCTCCACCTTCTCGCGCACGACCTGGCAATTATCCAAATCGTGTGCATTAGTATTATGGATAGGGCAGAAGACCTTACCCTTGTTTTCCTATCGACGGTAGTCCTATCGATCGCGGCGGCCGTCTTGCCAATCACGGTGATCGTCTCGCCGCGGCTTGACGACCTTGTGCCTGCGCTCGACGGCCAAGACCTGACCAGACTCGGCCGCTGTGCGCTTCTTCTTGTTTGTGGAACTGGGACCTTTCGAGGTCCCTGCCTCGCCTCCGCCATGAGAGCCGTCCGTTCCGGTAGTCCTCTCCCATGCCTCCGTCGCCCGAGCGCACTTGTGCGCCAAGGCGAATAGCTCGGACATGGTGGCGATGTCGCGGGTGGCTATTTTCTACCACATCTTGCGGTCTCGCACTCCCCTCCGGAAGGCGATGATGACGGACTGGCCAGAGATCTTGGGGATTGTGTTGCGGCAGTGGCTGAATCGCCGGAAGAACGCGCGCAATGACTCCCCTCTCTTCTGTTCGAGGGCATGGAGGTCGTCCTCCACACCTGGCTGGGCGTAGGAGCCCTGAAAGTTGGTGACAAACTGGCCACACAACTTCGCCCATGAGTGCACCGACCCCCTCAGGAGGTTCATCAGCCAAGAACAAGCGGAGCCCGCCAAGGCTGTTGGGAGATAGTTCGCCATAACCTTCTCGGAGCCGCCAGCAGCCTGCACCACCGTTGTGTAGATCTGCAGGAACTCCTCCGAGTTGGTGGTGCCGTCGTGATGAGGACATCTCCACAACGGATACAACCACCCATACAACCACGCTTCCCCAGAATAAACCTGTTATACAAGGACCGCTCACTCGAGCTCGTGCACGCAAATTAAATTATTAGGTGAAGTCGTTCCTAAGTGTTCCTACTAATGACATAGTGAATGGAATGCTATTTAATTCTTGTGATCATGTTATTCTTATTAGGAACCAGGAAGAAGAGCCACCAAGCGCAAAGAGACTCGAATCCAAGTCGGAGGCTTGAAGGAACTCCAAGTCAGATTCGGACTCGCAGACAGTATCAACTTTAAACGTTCATAACTTTTGATCCAGAGCACTTCTGGAGTCCCACGAGTACAGGATTGAAAGATCTACTCGTCCTCTTTCAAACGAATCCAAAATCACCTTCAAATTCCTTCCGAGTCAGCGGAAAACTGCAAAACAATGGAGACTACTTTTCCTGTCCGAGTCAGTTTGGGCTGCGGGTCTTCTAATCCGAGTTGTATTAGTTAGGCCCATGTTAAGGCCTGGTGCTGCATGCCCTTGGACTATAAATAGCCAACCACCACCATAATTAGGGTTTGGGTTTTGTTTGATTCAGTTAGCCATTGCTACTGCTTGTACTCGCGCGTGCCGACTAGGCCGCCCGTCTACTTGTTCATCGGAATCCCAATTTCGAGTGTTCTTATTCCAGAACCGATCTACATTCATATTTGCAATTGAGTTGCTTGTAATCTCTTGTTCTTGCTGGTTCTTCGATTGCTCGCAGGAACAAAGACCTTCGTGGTCAGGTTGGTCGCGCTTCCGCGGATCAATAACCTTCGGAGGGTGGTGTACGGTCGCTAAGGCGCAACGCTTCGGTTCGTTGTAGTCAGACGCCAACTTCGTCCTCCACCAAATCGACGCTACCTATTCTCATCGAAGATCGGGACGCCTATTCCATATCAAGTGGTATCAGAGCTCAAGGTTGCTCGGTGAGATCTTCTATCAATTTGCGTTTTTCTACCTAGAGTGCAGAAAATTTGCCCCACCAAAAAAAACAAGATTTGTTCCTCTGTCCAAGACTTTTTGTGCCTTGCTTTTACTGCGTAGTTCTCCGCTTGTTGAATTCACGGTTGCTTCGTCGAGTTAGGTTGCTAGTCTTTAGTTTCTGCCCTTAGAGTTTCGAGTTCGAGTCACGTGTTGATCACAGTTGCATTCGTAATTTTTGAGTCAGAGTCCTTAGTAGATATCAGATTCCAAATCAAAAAAAAAGGAAGAGTACCCTCAGATGGCTGCTCACCCATCGCTTGGCGTGGTCGCCCGAGTGCTCGCCCATCGCGTGGCCTGGTCGCCGAGTGCTCGCCCATCGCTTGGCGTGGTCGCCCGAGTGCTCGCCCATCGCGTGGCCTGGTCGCCGAGTGCTCGCCCATCGCTTGGCGTGGTCGCCCGAGTGCTCGCCCATCGCGTGGCCTGGTCGCCGAGTGCTCGCCCATCGCTTGGCGTGGTCGCCCGAGTGCTTGCCCACCGCGTGCACTGGTCGCCCGAGTGCTCGCCCATCGCTTGGCGTGGTCGCCCGAGTGCTTGCCCACCGCGTGCACTGGTCGCCCGAGTGCTCGCCGACTGCGTGAGCTGGTCGCCAAGTGTTCGCCGACTGCGTATCAGAGAAGAAAAAGGCAAGTGCAATTTTCAAAAGCCGCACTAGATCAATTGCAAACCAAAGTTTAGAGAGAGAGAGTATCTTTTAATTACCTTTATACCCTTGGTAAAAAAAAGGGTGTGCGTGGTGAGTGTTGTTGAGAGTCCTTGTGAGTCTGTTATTCAGTTTTAGGGCTCCCACAAAAAAAATCAAAAAAAAGAAGAAAGAAAGTGGAGCCCTAGCTGCTTGCTTTGTGTTGAGGACGTTCTCATTGCGTTTCTGTGGCATCGTTGGTGATTAGGCTCGCGTCTCTAGTGTGGTTTGAGGCTAGGACCAACACCATACTGTCGTGGAACGTTTATTCAACTTGTCGTGACTATTGTGGTACGAGCTATCCTTTGTTACAATTGCCAGCCACCTATAGCTCCACAGAAAAACTACAACTTACCAGGCTCTTGCGTTTGGCACCTGTACACCACCTCTCTAGGAGATTTTGACTTGCGGTCGCCGACACCTCCTGCTAAGGCTTGGTAAGAACTTGGTGATACAAGTTGAGAGTTGAGAGACAGTGCCCTTTCCTGCAATTGTTTGTTCTTTTGTTTTCTAACCATGTCAGGAACAGCGAGCAATGATGGACAGCATTCCCCTCGCACTCGGGGAATCATTCAACATTTCGAGCGCCAAGTCAAGCTGCATGCAGAGGGCCTCGATGGTGATGTGCAGGTGGTAAATGAGCGGCTGGGACAGGTGGAGAAGGCTCAGAATGACACCAACGCCAGGCTGACAAATTTGGAGGTTTCTGTTGGCACCATCAATACCAACAGACAGAGGTTTTGGCGCCTTGAGAACATGGGCGAGTACCTCTGTGGCACGCGGTAATGGTGTGTTGGGCGGTGAGGTGGATGAGAACGTCGGCGACTACGGCTGCTGACTCGGAGCTTGAGGAAGACCGCACGGCGTCAACTTCACCGCAATTGGCATGGTATGGGTCCTTTGCCCCGGCATGAGGTGCGTGACTATGATGATTAAGCTTGGTAAGGTTAAGTTTACCATGCCTCCTTTTGATGGTAAATATGATCTGATGTATACCTCACATGGGAATTAGTGTCAAACAAAAGTTTGCATGTCATGAGTATCCCGAAAACAAAAGAGTTAGAGCCGCCACTAGTGAGTTCACCGATTTTGCTACATTTGGTGGAGTGAGTTTCGACGTAAGAATCGATGCCGCACAAAAGCGGGTTGATTTGAAAAGAATCATGCGAGCTAGATTTGTTCCTCTTATTACCGGCGTGATTTGTTGAATAAGCTTCAGCTTGCTTAGGCAAGATAGCAAGAGTGTAGAGGAATACTATCGGGAATTACAAATGGGCATGTTCTTGTTTGTGGTATAGAGGAGTCTCGAGGAGGTGCTATGGCTAGATTTATGGGTGGGCTGAGCCGTGAGATTTATGACGTTCTTAGCTACAAGGATTATAATTCAATCACTCGCTTGTTTCATCTTGCTTGTCATCTTTGAGCGAGAAGTGCGAGGGACGACATAAATGGTCTAGCACGAGAACTAATGTTTCTGCAGGTCGTGTTAACACTTGGTCAACACGAGCTCCATCGACCACCACAAGGCAACCGACTGCACCATCCTCCAACAACAACAAGAACCGACCTCCATCTGCCGCGCCGATTGCCAAGGCTTCGGAGGTAACAAAAACTGCACCAGAGCCCGCCAGGAGCTCTGCTTCGGTTGCTTCGACTGGGAGAACGAGGGATGTGCAATGTCATCAATGCAAAGGGTATGGTCACATGAGGAGTCAATGCCCAAGCAAGCGTGTGCTGATTGTGCGAGACAATGGTGAGTATTCTTCTGCTAGTGATTTGGATGAAGAAACATATGCTATGCTTGCAGCTGACAATGCAGGGAGCGGAGATGATCAAGACCAGGAAGATCACATTGAAGCCAACCATGCTGACCATTATGAGAGCCTCATTGTACAGCGTGCATTGAGTGTCCAGATTGGAAAGACCGACCAAAATCAGCGCCACAACCTGTTCCAAACCAAGTGTGTCGTCAAGGAGCGAGCCTGTCGTGTGATCATTGACGGAGGAAGTTGCAACAACCTCGCAAGCTTGGACATGGTGGAGAAGCTTTCGTTGGAGACAAGGCCGCACCCCCAGCCCTACTATGTTCAATGGTTCAACAACATTGGTAAGGTTAAGGTTACACGCTTGGTGAGAGTACAATTTGCTATTGGTTCCTATCATGATTCTGCTGAATGTGATGTCGTACCTATGCAAGCATGTTCTATATTATTAGGTAGACCTTGGCAATATGATAAAAGTTCTGTGTATGATGGTAGAACCAACCAGTATTCTTTTGTGCATAAGGGAAAAAAGATTGTATTGCATCCTATGACCCCTGATTCTATTCTTAAAGAGGACATTGCTAGAGCTAGTAAGCAAAAGAATGATGAAAATGCTAGAAAGAAAAGCTCTAGTTCTACTTGTGATAACAAAAATGAGATTAAGTTGAAAGGTGCATGTTTTTTCGCTACCAAATTTGATGTGAAGGAACTGGATGTTGTTAAATCTGTTTGTTATGCCTTAGTGTGCAAGGATGCCTTGTTCTCATTTGAGGCGATACCTGCTGTTTTGCCTCCTGCTGTGACTAACCTCTTGCAGGAGTATGATGATGTTTTTCCCAAGGACGTTCCTCCAGGCTTGCCACCCATTCGAGGGATTGAACATCAGATTGATCTCATTCCTGGAGCATCGTTGCCCAATCGAGCGCCATATAGGACTAATCCGGAAGAAACTAAGGAGATACAACGCCAAGTGCAAGAACTGCTTGACAAAGTGCGTGCGTGAATCTCTTAGTCCTTGTGTCTGTTCGATTCTTTTAGTTCCTAAGAAGGATGGATCATGGCGCATGTGTGTGGATTGTAGAGCAATCAATAACATTACAATTAGATATCGTCATCCTATTCCTAGGTTAGATGATATGCTTGATGAATTAAGTGGCTCTACTGTGTTCTCTAAGGTTGATTTGCGTAGTGGTTACCACCAAATCCACATGAAATTAGGAGATGAATGGAAAACAGCTTTCAAAACTAAGTTCGGTCTATATGAGTGGTTAGTGATGCCTTTTGGATTGACTAACGCACCTAGCACTTTCATGAGACTAATGAATGAAGTTTTGCGTGCTTTCATTGGTAGATTTGTGGTGGTATACTTTGATGATATCTTGATCTATAGCAAATCATTAGAAGAACATCTTGCTCATTTGCGTGCTGTTTTTGATACCTTATGAGATGCACGCTTATTTGGTAACCTTGAGAAGTGCACATTTTGCACCGATCGAGTTGCTTTTCTTGGCTATGTTGTTACTCCACAGGAATTGAAGTTGATCAAGCCAAGGTTGAGGTAATTCAGAGTTGGCCGACTCCTAAAAGCGGTCACTGCAGTGCGGAGTTTTCTCGGACTTGCGAGGATTCTATCGTAAACCGAAAAGATTTGATTACAATTCTTTGCACCGCTAAATGAGTTGTCTAAGAAAGGCGTGGTTTTCCAATGGGGCAAGCCACATGAAGATGCTTTTAACTTATTGAAAGAGAAGTCGACTCATGCACCTTTGCTCCAACTCCCGGACTTTGGTAAGACTTTTGAACTTGAGTGTGATGCTAGTGGTATTGGGATTGGGCGTCTTGATCCAAGAAGGTAAGCCAGATTGCTTATTTTAGTGAAAAATTATCTGGATCTCGTTTGAACTATTCAACTTATGATAAGGAATTGTATGCCTTGGTTGAACATTAGAGGTAGCAACACTATTTGTGGCCCAAAGAGTTTGTTATACATTACGATCATGAATCCTTGAAGCACATTCAGTAGCCAAAATAAGTTGAACCGTAGGCATGCAACATGGGTCGAA
Source organism: Guadua angustifolia (assembly GCA_036346375.1). Classification (NCBI taxonomy): domain Eukaryota; kingdom Viridiplantae; phylum Streptophyta; class Magnoliopsida; order Poales; family Poaceae; genus Guadua; species Guadua angustifolia. The sequence goes on from CM070520.1 coordinate 29,777,013, forward strand.
TTCATTGAATCTTTTCCTTATGTTATCAAACACAAAAGGAAAGGATAATGTCATTCTTGATGCCTTATCTCGACGCTATACCATGCTTTCACAACTAGACTCTAAAATCTTTGGCTTGGAAACAATTAAAGAGCAATATCGCATGATGTTGATTTTCAAGATGTTTTGCTAAATTGTAAGGAAGGAAGAGTTTGGAATAAGTTCATTGTTAATGATGGGTTTGTGTTTCGTTCTAACAAGCTATGCATTCCATTTGGATCTGTTAAATCTGTTGTTACTTGAAGCGCATGGAGGAGGACCGATGGGTCACTTTGGTGTAAAGAAAGCGAGAGGATGTGTTGGCTAACCATTTTTATTGGCCAAAGATGAGACTCGATGTGAGCGCTATGTCTCTCATTGTTCTACCTGCAATAAAGCTAAGTCACGGTCGAACCCACATGGTTTATATATGCCTCTTCCTATTCCTAGTGCTCCATGGGAGGATATTTCAATGGACTTTGTTTTAGGTCTACCTAGAACAAAGAGGGAAGGATAGCATATTTGTTGTCGTGGATAGGTTTTCTAAGATGGCACATTTTATACCTTGTCATAAGAGCGATGATGCTACACACATTCTTGATTTGTTTTTCAGGAGATAGTTAGCCTACATGGAGTGCCTTCCACAATTGTATCAGACCGCGATGCGAAATTTTTGAGTCATTTTTGGCGGATGCTTTGGAAGAAACTGGGTACCAAGCTCTTGTTTTCTACTACATGTCATCCTCAAACCGATGGCAGACGGAAGTTGTCAACCGACGTTGTCTACAATGTTGAGAGCCATTTTGAAGAAGAATTTGAAGATGTGGGAAGAGTGCCTACCTCATGTGGAGTTTGCCTACAACCGCTCATTGCATTCTACTACCAAAATGACTCCTTTCCGGTGGTATATGGTTTCAATCCTCGTGCACCCATTGATATTTTACCTTTACCATGTTACGAAAGAGTAAATTTAGATCTTTGCTCAACGTGCTGAATTTGTGCTGAAATTGCATGAGACTACTAAAGATAATATTGAGCGCATGAATGCTAAATATAGAGCTACTGGTAATTAGGGTAGAAAGGAATTAACTTTTGAACCTGGAGATCTTGTTTGGTTGCACTTGAGAAAGGATAGGTTTCCTGATTTGCGAAAGTCTAAATTGATGCCTAGAGCTGATGGTCCTTTTAAAGTAATTGCTAAGATAAATGATAATGCATACAAGCTTGATTTGCCTGCAGACTACAGTGTAAGCAATTCATTCAATGTTGCTGATTTGAAGCCGTACATGGGTGACAAAGATGAGCTTGAGTCGAGGACGACTCCATTTCAAGAGGGGGAGGATGATGAGGACATCTCCACAACGGATACAACCACCCATACAACCACGCTTCCCCAGAATGAACCTGTTATACAAGGACCGCTCACTCGAGCTCGTGCACGCAAATTAAATTATCAGGTGAAGTCGTTCCTAAGTGTTCCTACTAATGACATAGTGAATGGAATGCTATTTAATTCTTGTGATCATGTTATTCTTATTAGGAACCAGGGAGAAGAGCCACCAAGCGCAAAGAGACTCGAATCCAAGTCGGAGGCTTGAAGGAACTCCAAGTCAGATTCGGACTCGCAGACAGCATCAACTTCAAACGTTCATAACTTTTGATCCAGAGCACTTCTGGAGGCCCACTAGTACAGGATTAAATGATCTGCTCGTCCTCTTTCAAACGGATCCAAAATCACCTTCAAATTCCTTCCGAGTCAGCGGAAAACTGCAAAACAATGGAGACTACTTTTCCTGTCCGAGTCAGTTTGGGCTGCGGGTCTTCTAATCCGAATTGTATTAGTTAGGCCCATGTTAAGGCCTGGTGCTGCATGCCCTTGGACTATAAATAGCCAGCCACCACCATAATTAGGGTTTGGGTTTTGTTTGATTCAGTTAGCCATTGCTACTGCTTGTACTCGCGCGTGCCGACTAGGCCACCCGTCTACTTGTTCATCGGAACCCCAATTTCGAGTGTTCTTATTCCAGAACCGATCTACATTCATATTTGCAATTGAGTTGCTTGTAATCTCTTGTTCTTACTGGTTCTTCGATTGCTCGCAGGAACAAAGACCTTCGTGGTCAGGTTGGTCGCGCTTCCCGCGGGATCAATAACCTTCTGGAGGGTGGTGTACCGGTCGCTAAGGCGCAACGTCGGTTCATTGTAGTCGGGCCGCCAACTTCGTCCTCCACCAAATCGACGCTACCTATTCTCATCGAAAGATCGGGACGCCTATTTCATATCACGTCGTACTTCTCGATGGTTGCCGGGTGAAACCTTTCTGGCCATGCGACACTGGCTGCGTGCAAGTTCTGGGCCGGCGTGGCCTCCTCCATCGCTAGTTGCCGTCGGACCGGCTACGCTCCTACCACGGTGGGGGCGCCGCCGTCTTCTATGGAAGGCGTCGAACGGTCCCCCGCCTGATGGGAGCGTGAAGCCTCCATCTTCGCAGCCAGTGCTTGATGATCTGCTGAACAAAGCAACGGGTGAAAACAGCTACTACCACCCCTACCTGGCGCACCCTGTCGGCGTGTTTGTGCCAGACAGTATTGGTTCGAGTGTATAACCGAGTTTCGGTAGGGGGGTCTTCGCAGCTGTGTCACTCGCGGCGCTCTTCTCTACTCTCTTCGCGTGATGAGTAGGACAGGAAGCTCAAGAACACACAAGGAGCACACAAGGAACACATAGGATTTACCCAGATTCGGGCCCCCAATGCGGGTAACAGCCCTACGTCCTGCTCAAGCTCGTGTTGCTCTAGTATTCTGCTTGCTCTCCGTTGTGAACTAATCGACTGACCGACCTCAGTGATCTGATTTTTCGACCGACCCCCCTCTCGACCTCATGCACACTAGCTCCCTTATATACTCCCGGGACTAGCTAGGGCAGGCAGAGGGAGTGGTTTTACATTAATTGCATTGACTGTGTCTAGTCCTATCGCTACTGTCCCTCGGAGCCTCTTTGTCTACGCCGTAGCTTGACGCCGCCTGTCTTCAGACCGCCCGAGAGGAGGGGTTCGGACAATGCGTGACAAACGCCTAGTACACGCGTCACCCCGTCTTGCCCGGGGCGGTGTAGATGGAACGGGAGTTGGTGAAGCTGGCTCAGTCGGAGGGACAGGTCATCATAGCGTCAAGGAGCCACGCCTATTTAATGGCCTTCAAGCGCACTACAATGGCTCCCCGCGCATTGAATGGCTCCCATGCGCATTTAATGGCTATGATACGTTGTGATCCTGGTGGATGTTTCGGGCGGAAGCCTCCCAGCTTTGTCTGCATGGTCGGCTGAGAATGGGCTTGCCTGCTCGTTAGGTAGCCACGTGGCCTAGTCGCCTAACTGCTCATTGGGCAGCCACGTGTCCCAGTCTTCCGTGGTCGTGATCTGGTCGCCGGGTGCAGGACTGGTTGTCCATTGCTTTCGCCGGGCGCCACGTGTCTGATCGCTCGAGCTGGGACACAGTCATCCGCCAAGTCTTTCTTCAGCAGGTTGAGTCCTTTGCACAGGACCTTCTTCTCTATGCATCTTGCGCTCGTGGTCCCACCTGACAGCGGTGGAGAGAGTGCTCCGGTGTAGAATACACTGACATTCATCATGTACAAAATGCTAGGTCAATAAAAACAAACTAAAATCTAAACCTTAATTTGAACTATTTATAAATTAACCTTAATTAAACTAGGTCTAAACATTAAATTGCAATTAGATCACTACAAATCAATGTTTATTAAAATATAAAATCTTAATATATTAAATTTAATATATGTTTGACAATAATTAATTAGCTAACAATAGTAGATGGTCATAATTTTAATCTTTATTATATAAAGCTAGGCAAAACTTCATCTAATGGAGCTAGGTAATAAATTAATCATCTACAAAATGCTAGGTCAATAAAACAAACAAAATTTAAATCTTAATTTGAACTATATATAAATTAAACTTAATTGAACTAGGTCTAAATATTAAATTGCAATTAGATCACTACAAATCAATGCTTATTAAAATATAATATCTTAATATATTAAATTTAATATATGTTTGATAATAATTAATTAGCCAACAATATAACTTTAATCAATATTATATAAAGCTAGGCAAAACTTCATCTAATGGAGTTAGGTAATAAATTCATCATCTACAAAATGTTAGGAAAATAAAAACAAACAAACAAAATCTAAATCTTAATTTCAACTATATATAAATTAACCTTAATTTAACTAGGTCTAAACATTAAATTGCAACTAGATCACCACAAATCAAGGGAGGAGAACAAATTACACACCTTGAAACATCTAGAGGAATTACAAGCACAAGAAACCTTCCAAATGGAATGTGAAATATTAAACTTTGGGTTTGCTCTCGGGAGAAAGAAAACCATGGAGCTGCGAGCTATAGTACGTGCAGTAGTTATTTAGGCTGTATTATTTGTGTCGGTTTTTAATTAGAACCGGCACACATATTCAATTATTTGTGTCGATTTTAGTTACAACCGACACATTTGTGCCAGTCCATTTACAAACTGACACAAATAACAGAAACACTATTTGTGTCGGTCTGTAATTGAAACTGGCAAGTAACTATTTGTGTCGGTTTCAATTATAAACCGACATAAATAGTGTTCCCGCCAATTTGAAGTTTAGAACTGTTGGTGTATTCTACGCCAGGGTACTCTCTCCACTGTTGTCAGGTAGGACCGTGTGCGCGAGATACAGAAAGAAGAAGGTTCTGTGCAAAGGACTTAACTGGCTGAAGAGAGGCTTGGCGGGCGACCAGGACACGTGGCCACCTGGCGAGCAGGCGGGCGACTAGGTCCCAACCTCGGGTGACCAGGTCGTGGCCCCTGACGACCAGGACGCGTGGCCACCCGGAGAGTAGCCAGGCGACCAGGCTACGCGGTCGTCCGGTGAACAGGCGGGCCCATTGGCAGTCATCCGCACAGACGGGGTTGAGAGGCTTCCGCTCGAAGTCTTCGCTAGGATCACAACATATCATAGTCACTAAATGCGCATGGGAGCCATTAAATGCGCCTGGGAGCCATTAAATAGGCGTGGCTCCCTGAGGCTATGATGACCTGTCTCTCTGACTGAGCCAGCTCCACCAACTCCTATTCCATCTGCACTGCCCAGGGCAAGCCGGGGAGACGTGTGTACCAGGCGTTCATCACGCAGCGTCCGAACCCCTCCCCTCGGGCAATCCAAAGACAGGTGGTGTCAAGCAACGGTGCAGACAAAGAGGCTCAGAAGGATAGTAGCGATAGGACTCGACACAATCAATGTAATTAATGTAAAACCACTCCCTCCACTTGCCCTAACTAGTCCCGGGAGTATATAAGGGAGCTAGTGTGCATGGGGGGAGGGAGGGAGGTCGATCAGTTCACAACAGAGAAGAGATCCAAAGCTCGAACGATCGAAAGATCAGGCGAACTGAGAACAAGTGGTATACTAGAGCAACACAAGCTTGAGCAGGATGTAGGGCTGTTACCCGCATTGGGGGCCCGAACCTAGGTAAATCCTGGTGTGTTCCCTGTGTGTTTTGAGTTTCTTTTCCTGCTCATCCCGAGAGGAGAGTCGACAGTGACGCAGCTGCGAAGACCCCCCTATCGAAACTCGGTTATACACTCGAACCAATACTGTCTAACATAAACACGCCGACAAGAACCGACACAAAAACGTTATCTGTGTTGGTTCAAAAAAAACCGATACAGATAGACAGTCATCAATTAGGTGTTAACTTCATCTGTGTCGGTACAAAAAAAATCGGCACATATATACTGCCACCTATTAGGTGTTTTATAGTAGTGTCGTAACAGGAAAAGCAAAATTTGTTCACAGGATTTAAGGCATGTTTAGTTCGAAATGTTTTGTAGCTTCAGTGCAAGGGAATCAATCTTCGGAGAGGTTAATGCATGTATAAATTAGAGTTCTAAATTTTTAGCTGGACGGATTATCCAAATAGTTACAGTTTTTCTAGCTTCTCCACGGGAAGCTAGAAAGCCTAGCTTTTGGGATAAGCCATACCAAGGACAATTAAGATCTCTGCCTTCCCGTGACCTATTACCATTGCTAACGTAAATGTTTTACACCCACGTTTATGTCGGAAGACAAATGTGTGTTTAAACAAAGAAAGATTCTATACCATAACAATTATTACACATGAAAACAATATATGCATGTACTGTTGCTCTAGATAAAATATAAAGGCGTAGCCGCGTAGGCAGGGCACGAGGAGTACCGACTGAAACGACAACAGTTTGCTGCATCAAGTACAAAAACTATTATTACCTTGGTTCTCGTCTTCTGAATTCTGATGCTGTAGGTTAGATAGACTTTCTTTTGTGCACTAGTGTGTGTTGTTTACACTCAGCTGTTGTAGCTATCACAGTCCTAACAGTAGGTTGTCCTGTGCCTTTGAGCAACCATCCAAATTGTTATGTCTTTCGCCTTTCTGCGTAGGACCTTTAGAAATTGTTTGTTCTCCTCTCAACTAAATTCTGAAAATTCATTCGTACTTCATTATCCAAAGAATAATCATGGATCACTCCAAGTTCACTATATTATACTATCAACCAACAGATAATTTTTTAGTCATGAGGTGAGAACAGAAGAAAATTTTATAGGCATGAGGAGAGAGAAAGGGGAAAAAAGAAGTACAGATGCATGCGTGGAAGTTGAAGTTGAACTGCCAAAGCCAGGACTACTCGAAGGAATTTTAAACAGAAAAGATGCCCGGATGCCCCAGACAGACACCTCCACCCTGCTCTAATTTATATAGGCCATATATGCGGTAGTCGTTGGCACTGAAATCCAATCACCCTTGTGCCTCTCCAAGGACTGTTGGAGATTGGCATTAAAAGAAGAAAGCTAGTAGCTGATCCAGGACAACTGCCTAATCATTAGAAAATAAAACATCATTCATTCATGAGCAAAATGCCCAAATACTAAGTCAAACAGATAAATTAAACAAAAGGGTGGGGCTGCGATTCTCAGAAAGGTGCGTTTAGGGTTTTCAATTGTGTTTTCAATGGAACAAATTGAAGATGTCCAATTTATTTCTTGTTTAGCTTCCTGCACATATAGAATAAGGAAAGGAAGGGCCATGCAAAGTTCGTACCCTTCTTCCCAAAATTCATAAATTTTGAGTAGAAGTTTTAACAAATTCTCAAAAAGAAATTACTTGATGAAGAGAAACATGCTCTAGGACTGTAACACCCCAGCGCTAACGCACCGCGAATGCTACAAAAAAAAAACCCTGAATAACAAACGACACCTCTACAAAAAAAACTGAAACTGAAGTTAATCTCTAAACTCTTAAACCGGTTTAAAACTAAGCCACCGAAATTTACAAAATTTCGGCATGACCTCTCTAGAACAGAGGACATCCACTCAGCAGACAAAAGAACAATATCAGTTATATGATATCATTCTAACAGGTCCTTAGATAATCAATCACATTTTCAATCGGCAATTAACCAACTACGCAACGCCGATCAACACAATACAATCGCATTTATTACAACCATTATTAATGAAACAATTAACTGGGTTGTTGGTGACCGAAGTCGTGCACGTGCTCTATTCCCATCCCGACGAGTCAGCTTCAAGGTACCTAAAACAGGAAGTAAACAAGCGTGAGTCCAAGACTCAGCAAAGTGCACATTAATAAAAAGTAATGAATTCAATTGAATTACTTTTACTCTAGAATTTAATATAGCCATTACTAAATGGAAATCAACCAGTAAAAGAAGCAATAACTAACTCCACTTACCACAACCAACTCGAAAACATAACTAAATCTTACCCCTGCTTCAATAAACATTTCTGGATGAGTCCACGCCTAAATCCTCAACCTGTTCTTCCCATTCTCATCAATCCCATTTATCAATTGCAACACACAATGCAATGGAATGCGTTTATGCTTTCATGCTCAAGTGCACAAAACATACAAAAAGAAGAATCTCATACCCGTACATCACAATCAACTCATTAAACATGATTCATCATCGTCAATGCAATACAAATGCACATATGCCATACAAAGAAGAATCTCATACCCACATATCACAATCAACTCATTAAACATGATTCATCTTCGTCAATGTAATGCAAATGCAACTATGCTTGCATGTGCAAATGCTCATTTCATTTCACAATTCTCATGCATATGATGCGTCATGCATGTCTCATTTCCTCTTTTAGCACATACCGGTATGGCTGAGTGCACACCCGTCGGTGTGCACCCTCTCATTCCCTTTCCACCCCGTGGTGGAGGGTGCCTACTCTTACTGACTCGCTCCCATACAACCACGTATACGGGACTACGAGGTAGGACTTTCGTACTCACTACATGTGAGTACAGAGGCCCGCATCAGAATGGGTCGCCTCTTTCATCATGAATGCACAAATGCAAATGACATAAACAAATTTGCGAACTACATTCATTTCTCACATTTGCATAGCCATAGCCAAATACATAAACATCAGCCACTTCTCACATCCAGAAATTTCCATTATAGCCAAATACATAAACATCAGCCACTTCTCACATCCAGAAATTTCCATTCACATTCTCAACACTCCTAATCACATCCTCAAAGCCGACAATCACATTCTCAACGCTCATAATTACATTCTCAACACTCAAAATCATAGTCTCAATGCTCATAATCATACTCACATCACCAATTCTCGAGTAATTACTAATTCCATCAATCTTGATCATAAATCAAATCATTTTCGCAATCCAATCCCACGCTTTCAGTATTCTCACTAGCCTACCAAACTAGTGAACCGGAAATTGAAAGTAAAATTAAGCAAGATGTCATCACGGCATCTAGACGAAATTCATTAAACACCGCACATAACAATCAATCCAGGGATGCAGCATAATTTCATAATGGCAAGGCATATAAAGTTCAACAAACAAATCATAACACGTTCAAACAACGATGCACTTGTATCAGATTACTTACCCTTTTCATCAAAAAACAATTTCCTTACTAAACGTGCTTATAAACACGAATGAAATCCATAGCGTAAGCATATACATAACGCAAGCAATCAACTAGATACCGTATAAGAGATATACGGGTTACACTTGCATATGAACTCGTTTTAAATAAAAGCATAACCAAATAACTATTCTCATTCATCATATCGCATGCAAAATCAAACATGACAATATTAAAGCAATACATGAATAACTGTATTATTGTAAAACCTAGTGGCTACCTGAGCCACAACTGATACAATGCACTTGCCTTTACCGACGAAAGAATGGAGTGGCATGTGGTTGAGGCCACTCCCGACAGAACCTTCCCTGCAAATAAAACAATATTCATCCAACTCAAATTCATACACACTCGGTACAAGCGACAGAAGAAACAACTCTACATATTCACATCTACAATCGAAACCAAAACATCCCTCATAGCCACTTAAATGCAAATCTGGACAGCCGGCATTAAAAATGCCGTAACTTCCAAACGGCTACTCCAAAAAGGATGAACCCGGGCTTTAAACGATCGCAAGAGACAACTCTACAACTTCTTCTACAGCCGACTGATCGAGAAATGCACTGATTAATCTCAGTTTTGCGACGAACAGCAGACAAACGTAAAATTAACTCGATCTGGACAGCATACATCAAAATGAGCATAACTTGAGTTCTACAACTCCAAATCACATAAAAGAATACATTTTCTCAATCTACTAGAAAAATCCTAACTTTTTCTAGACAATGAAAAAGTCTAATTCGGCCTCTACGATGCTCTAATCTGCAGAAGAACATAGACTGAACCAATCGCGACAAGAATTGGACAGCACTCGGTAAAATAGCCATAACTTTTAAATGGCTGAACAAAACTTGATGATTTTGGTCTCTATTGAAAGGTAATTCGATTATATACAACTTTCGTAATAGCCAAACCCCCAGAAAATGCTTGCAGAAATTTCTATTAGCCGTCCAAACAGCGGGACAGAATACAGCTCAAGCAGAAAATTCCAAAAACACTCTAGACTCCAAATCCCTCAACTAAATGCATCTCAAATACAAGGATCCTAGCTGGGCATTAGATCAAACACCTTATATGCAAGAAATAAAATCCCCCAAAGACCTAGGGTTTTACCTCAATCCTTCTCATGGAGGAAGAAGGGAGGTGGGGGAGAGGTTGTAGGCGACGCTGCTGGTGGCCGAAGCTGCTGCCGGAGGGAGGTCGCCGGAGCAGCCAACGGGAGGCTCGCCAGAGCTGCTGCTGCTCGGGGAGGCGCACGAATGGCCATCAGGGAGGAAGCCAGGGAGGCCCAGGAGGAGGAGATCAGGAGGGAGGCGCATGGCTGGGAGGCGCTAGGAGGGAGAAGACCAAGAGGGAGGCACATGGCTGGGAGGCGCCAGGAGGGAGAAGACCAGGAGAGAGGCGCCAGGGACTACTGCAGGGTCGGCCAGCAAACGAAGGAAAAGAGAAGAATTGGCAATGCTGCCCTCCAAGCAAATGTCAGCCACATAAATAAAGAAGAGAGAGAGAAGGATTAGGTGAGGAAGGGAAAAATTCCCAAAAACCCCTCCTAAAACCGAAATCCATCTTTTAACCACTAGCGCAAACCAAATAACCAAATTCTTGGCGCGAAACAATAATTGTCAAGATAGACAACTTGCCGCAAAACTAGACGGCACGGAGAAAAAAACACCAAAAACCTTTAATAAACTGCGATGCGACAAAACTTTTCTCCAGAATAAATCCTTGAACCAAGAAAATGAAGACAACTCCGTTCAAAAAACCCAGGAAAACGATTTTGCGATATTACAAGGACCACGCAAAATTTCAAAACAAAACTCAGTCAAACTTGATAGTAAATAAATTGCCAAGCAGCAAAAAGAAATGGTGATGAACAGTTGATAATCACTATTTTGTGGAGCTTTAAGATTTTTTTTGCAAACACGACTAAATTTGATTTCAAAACTATTGTAGATTATCTCTCCCTACACCCGTAAATATCTTTACAATTTTAAGATATCTATGCAAAGTTCACACAATGTTTGTAACACCCCAATTTTTAGGCCTTTTAAAAGTTTTCAAATATAAAAATAACCATTTGGATTTCTCCCAAATTAATCCAAGCTTAATTGGAATTTTCATAGTTCATTTGGTATTTCTTTGGATTTATTTGAATTTCTTGTCTTTTATTTAATTCATAAATTCCTTCTTTTTTTCAAATTCCCACTGGCCAAATTTCTCATTCGACCCATCTACTTTCCATGCCAACGTCCTCTCCATCTAGGTTGTGGCCCATTTTTCTTCTCTCCGCCGTGGCACGTCACTTTCCTTCACTGCTCGGCCCAACCCTGCCAACCAATTCTCCTATGCTTGCTTGGCCCAACCAACGAAACCCTAACACTAGTAGACCAGCATCATCGCCACCCCATCTTTCACCCAAGTGTGTTGGCATTGTAGCTCCATCACTGCTACTCTCAGCTTTGATGCCCTGTACATACCTCGAGGCTATAAATAGCCGAGTGAACCTCGAGCCATGTGCCCTCTCTGCACCATCCCCCAACACCCTAGCCACCTTTGCTAGGAATGCCATCATCATGAAGAATGAGCTCGCTAGAGTTCAAGGAAGACCGCTACTGCCATTAACGTTGCATGAAGCTTTTCCATTGCTATCGATCTCGATCACTAGAGAGTTTTCGCTCTCCCCAACGCTATCATCGGCTTAGTCATAATGTCCTTGACTAGATCTACTACCGCTCAATCTTGTTCCTTTGCTGCATCACTATCACCTCATTTCCCTCTTTGTCGGCCTTGTCTGCCGTTGCTTTTCCTTACTGGACTACAATCTCTAACGACCTTTTATCCCTGTACGCCACCACGTGAGGTAGCCCACCTCCACCATTTCCACATTAGCTACACTAGGCCTAGAATCGCACCGTCCCAATGTTTGCCGCAAGTAGACCCTGAGTTGCCATTGTTGATGTTGTACTAACGTCATCTACTAATGTCATCCGCCACCTTTACACTATGTCATTGCTAGTGGCCAACGTGTCATCCATGCCATTGCCCGCTTGTCATCCACACAGCCCCATATGCCCCCATGCACCACATCCACAATGGACTAGAAATATTCTGTGGACTTGGTCCCTAATTTCTTTCATTTCAAAATTTTTGAAAATCCATGGGATCACCTGTCCGCCACTCATATTCATCTCCCTTTTTATTTTCTCAAATTTCTCTCTTTTCCAAACTTCCAGAAACCCGTTCTACTTCATTTTAACTCTGATTGGCCTTGTTCTTGAACCTAAATTTTCCTAAAATTGAGCTCTTTATTCCAATACTATTTTTATTTCATTTGGAGTTTATTTTAGCCTTTGTTTGTTATTTATTTTTTCTTTCTTTTCAATAGATGTTGACCCTCGGAGAGTGAATGAATGATTTGAAGAGCAAGATTTAGCAACAACAGTGTATGATGATGGAAACTCATAACCTTGATCATGTTGAACCTATGTTTGCAAAGTATTTTGTTTCATATCAAATTGCATGCTACTTCTATATCAATTCTATTTACTAAAAGTAACTAAATACCTACTTGTCATTATGCCACGATGATCATTGTATGCCATGTATCCATTTTCACCATAGGTTTGATCATTATTAGTTGGACATAATTGTACTACCAACATTGGGCTATCATAGCTATGATTAGTTTTGCTTAGTTGCATCATCAGCTCATATCACATGATGAATTATGCTAATCTTGTGTCGGGACCCAAATATACAAATCTGGACCCTTTGTGTAAATCGCACTAGTCCAGGATCATACTTGTGCACACAAACTCAACATAAATGAATATCACAATCATACACAGTGAAAATATAATAAAAGACTCCATGTATTAATTATAACCTGTTGATTGACCTCATGGTCAACTTACATGAATATGCCACGTAGGGCTAAACTAAGATTACAAACTAAACTACAGTGGCAAGGAACATGTAAATGACCCTTCAATATACCATGGGCAACCGACAAGGCTCGCACCCTAAACATTCATCTCCTCTTGGTACTCCTCCTCCAAAGTTGGTGTAGACTCCTCAACTGGTCATTTGTTGTTGGTAAGGGTGAATACTTAAAGCACTCAACAAGTTGTGCACAGAATGCAATTCTAACATAACTACATGCAGGGCTTATTCCAATGGAATGGCTAACATAGTTATATTGCAATAAAAAGCATTTACAAATGAATACAATAAGTAGATTGAAAAGACAGTAAAACAAATAACACTAATAAGTAACTTGTAGGTATTTCTTAAGTAAACATGGTGTCGAGCCCTAAGTCAAATTCCAAACTTTCCAATGGCATCCTGCCTTCCCATCCAAGTTTTCAGTTTATAAAATCTAACCATTGACTGTAATTCTTGAGAATTACTCAATACACTCAATACTGCTTGCATACCTATCTGAATAGATTTTACACTCTACAGAGTTATGCTCTTTACCCACATGACATGATCGTCTCTTTGTGCAATAGATATTAACACACTTCCTTTGGTTTGCTACAGTGATATCATGATAAAGCCTTTACAATGCTCTGGCTTAACTTAGTACTATCCGCTAAAGTTTCAACACTGAAGGGACATGTTACCACAATCAAGCCCCCTCTTGTGCCATGTAAGTTTCATCATTCAACCGATCTCACACCACCACTAGCAGTACTAAAACTAAGACATTGCAAATTGTCGGCGTATTTCGCTGGCATGATTTCTCCCAGGACGGAGAATAAGGTTCAGTAGAGAGCGTCTTCGCGGTCTGACATCCTAATGGCTCTCCCTCGAGGGATCAGGGGGTCAATAGATTAAAGAACATACCAATGTACCCAGGTTCGGGCCCCCAGTGTGGGTAACAGCCCTACGTCCTGCTAGATATTTGTTGATGTATATTGAGCCGGTTACAATGCGTTTCCCTCAGGTTTTCTGCTCATTTTTTTACTGTCTCTTTTTCCCTTTCTTTCTCTCTCAGTTTGTTCTTTCCTTTGTTCCTTCTCTCCGTTTTTTTCTCCCCTTCTTCCATGCACCAAAACTCCCTTATATAGACTGGGCTGGCTCGGGTAGGTGAGAAGGTGACATCATACTGATCTACGATTCATTTATTACACCCATCACTATAGTCCTGTCCCCCAAGCCTCATTCTCCGTGCCGCTGTATGGCTTCGCCCGGTCCGCCCGAGATGTGACTTTCCTACGACGGGTTAGGTGTGAGGCGTCAGAGGGATGGGCCATCGTCATGTCGGCAATGAGAACACCGCAATCAATGACTCGACACTGGCGTGTCGAGGAAGGAGACTTCGAGGCTAAGCCTCCTTCTCATTCTTTTAGTCGCCTGCGTCGCCCGAGCTAGAGGGGCTGATCGCTCACCTATCGCCCGAGCCGCCCGGGTGGGCGGTTGCCCGGCAAGTGGGGCTGATTCACCCTTTGCTCACGAGCCACCACGTGGGCGGTCGCCGGCGAGTGGGGCTGATCGCCACTTTGCTTTCGCCCGAGCCGCCACGGGCGGTCGCCCGTGAGTGGAACTCGATCGCCATTGCTTTCGCCCGAGCCGCCCTTGGCGTCGCCCGGCGAGTGGGGCTGATCGCCCGCTGCTTTCGCTAGAGCCGCCACGGGCGGCCGCCCGACGAGTAGGGCTCGTCGCCCTTGCTTTCGCCCGAGCCGCCACGAGCGGCCGCCCGGCGAGTGGGGCTCGTCGCCCCGCTGCCGCCCGAGCCGCCACGCTGGCGGCCGCCCGGTGAGTGGGGCTCGATCCCGCCGCTCACCAGCGCCACATGGGCGGCCGCCCGTGAGTGGGGCTGGTCGCCCACTTTGCTTTCGCCGAGCCGCCCGTCAGGCGGCCGCCCGTGAGTGGGGCTCGATTCTTCGCCGCTTTCGCCCGAGCCGCCACGTGGGTCGCCGCCCGGCGAGTGGGGCTTGATCGCCCGCTTGCTTGCCATGCCGTCACGTGGTCTTACTTGTCTGTGGCGGAGAGGGTACCCTGGCGTAAAGTATGCTGACACAAATTAATTAGCTAGATCCATCCCGTTTCAGATATGTGATTGCATGTTTGACTCAGGTCAAATGCTTGCAAGGTTATGTCCTTAAGATTACCAAAGCAAGACTTACATATCCCTCTGCCCTTCTGGTCCACCTTGGCACACTGTCCCTTGCCACTTGCCCTAATCTAAATGATTACACTCCAGTTGATTACCATGCACCATGTGCCATCAATAAGTCAACATTATTGCGTGACAACCCTGTCATATTACAACTCAACATCATAGTGTGGCAACACCTGACATACCAATTCTGCAAACATATTCCATTAATTAAGATTAAGTTAATATACCAAAGTCATGAGTTATACATGGCATGACTAAGCACAATAAACACGGTCTAACCAATCCATGTTAATTTCTAATATTAACCAACTAGTAATGAATCATCCTAGGGTGACAATTAATCATGAAATACAAATGACAAGGTAGGGTATAATTCAACTGGGTAGATTAACTAGATCCCAAATTATTTAAAAGCAATTGTACACATAAAATAACATGCAATAATTTGAATCAATATAGCAATTTTGTAAAACTAGGTTTAACATGATAAAAGACAATTTGCCTTGGGAAAGTTCTTACTCTTGCTCTGGACCATGTTATTGAGTTAGCGATTCCTCCTCGGATGCTCTAAGCACTTCAACGTCTACACGTAATGAAAGAAAATACCAAATAAATACTAAAATATAGAGTAAACAAACTCTAAAAATCAAATAAAATTTATCATTAATTAGATCTCAATTTTATTAATTTTTAAAAATTTGAATCACCTTAATTAGAGCTTGCATGAGTAAGAACGGGCTCCCAAAATGTCGGGACCCGGATATGCAAATCCGAAACCCTCTGTGTATTCTGCACTAGTCCAGGATCACGCTAGTGCACACAGTGAAAACATAGATGACATATCATTCCGTACATCGAAATAACTAAGAAGAAGCAAATTATTATTGAATAAAGCAAACGACCTTATGGTCAAGGTTCATACACCAATGCCACTTGGCTTAAGAAACAAATAAAACTGTTGCAGCCGAAATAAGATAACTTGGGCCATTCGACATGCCATAGGCAATCGTCTGGGGAAACGCCTTCCTAGTCCACGTAGTCTTCATAGTACTCCTCTTGATATTCATTACCTGGTTCTTCCTCAGCAACTGAACAACAAGGGCGTAAAGCCGTGAGTACAAAACGTACTCAGCAAGCCGTAGGGAAACATGCAATATATTCATGCACGGCTTGACAAAGGATAGTCATATGGCTCATTTGCAGAAAGCAATAACTTGAATTTAAATACAGTAATAGATAGAAAGCATATTGATGAAAACAATAATAAATAGTTGGTAAATCAATGGTAGACAACATGAATAGAATGGCGAGGTGTCGTGCCCCGAATTCCCACGGATTCGGACACTCTGTGTATTCTGTACTAGTCCAGGATCACGCTAGTACACACAGGATAAACAGGTTGAAGTACCACAATCATACACAGCGGAAATAAATAATAAGTACTTCAAGCATTAATAGTAACGAGTTACATGGCCTTATGGCCACCTTACAATACTTCGCAGCGAGCGATAAATATCATCGATATCAAGTTCATTCAATGAAGCAAAATACGATAAGCGGGACCCTTCTTAACCACAAAGCTCTTGAGTGCGGCCCAACCCTTAGTCCTCCTGGCCTTCAATGAACTCCTCCTCCCAAGCTGGTACGGCTTCATCTTCTGAGGTTTTTGTCGATGCAAGGGTGAGTATACAACATACTCAACAAGTCATGCACAATGCAGATCTATTACTACATGCATGGCTTATTCCAAAGGAAAGGCTTAATTGGTTATTTTGCATAAAGCAGCATTTCTTTTAATCGGGTAATACTATTAGATTAAAAGCAGTAAAATCAGTATTATTAATAACTAATTTTTCAATTCTTTTTCAAGAGTTTTGGCACACAGCCCTAATTTCATTCATCGGTTGTTGGCACACAGCCACCCATTCCACCTCTTTTATTTTTAAAATCTAACCCTTGACTGTAATCACCGAGCAATGTCCAGTACCGCGGACACGGCTATTCGAATAGATTCACACACACACTCTGCAGAGGCTGTACACTTTACCCACAGGATACAGTCGTTCACCACACAGGCGATTGATTGTAACAAAGTCTTTCAGAGACTAACACTTAGCGATGATCCTCTCGATGATTGCCTTCCTAACACTTCCCTCACACAGAGCCAAAGTTTAGAAACGAGCACATACCGTTAGATGGGTACCAAACCGCAGCACAGGTACGCTCCCCCATACGGTTACATTTTTGGTGTAACTGTCACCCCGAGGTATCAAAGGAAAGATATTAGAAACCTACTTAACTAGGTCCATCCCATTCCAGACAAGTGGTTGTACACGGAACTCAGCTCAAAGGCTCGCAAGGTTAAGTCCTTAATTGTCCGGGCAAGACAACCATTTTATACATCTCGGCACACACACCTTCACAATCTTTTCATACATCCCATTGCCACAGGCCCACAGCACGAAGCCTTCTTGCCATTTGCCCTGTTCAAATCATTTTCCCACCCCACTTTATACTTAAGCAACACATGCCATTTTCCACATCATTTCATGAATAGCACCACACAGTCACTATCCCGGTTCAATTCATGACATCATCGCATTTTCCAAAATCGTTCCATAATTATTTAGTCAATATTCATTTGATATTTGAAAGTCATTCCACGCATACAAGCAGGCTAAGCAGCTAATCACGGTCTAGCCTCCCGTGTTGGCATCATATTAGCATCCAACATATTTAAGCATCTTAGGGTGGACAAGGTTTCAAGGCATATAAACATTTATAATCAAGGTGGCATAACAAGTTTGGCTTTTAACTACCATTTCCCAATTTAATCAATAGTGGTTGTACTTAACATAGCATGCAATATGGAAATCAAAATATACTTTTAAAATCTAGGGGCAACATGGTCAAAGCACGACTTGCCTTCGAAGAGGAGTTGGTTCTGGTCGAGGTTCTGCGACGGGTCTTCAAATTCTCCCTCGGCGAAACCCGGCGACTCGGAGTCTACTCGGCACAAGCAATCACACAATAATTACACTATCCAAACAGCAAGATAAATTCTAAAAATAAAATAAAAATCATCAATAAATAGCTCACATTTTTACAAATTTTTGGGCACTGGAATCACTCAAATCCGAGTTAAAATGCAAAAGTTATAGCATTTCTAAGTTTGCTGAAATTCAAATAAATAATAACCGAATTATTCTATTTACTTTCCTACTGCAAATCCGGATTATATCTCTCGGCGACACGTGTCGGCACCAGAACCTCCACATCACCCTCGACCATCGACAGTGGGTGGGATGACGCCACGCCGACGTCGGATACCGGCCATGTCCACCCATCGACGTGTGGGCGGTGAATGTGCTTTGGACCAACCAGAGGTCGACACGCGGCGAAGAATCATCCACCACGTATGCACAAATCTTTCCGGCGTTGATTTGAATCCAGCGGTCGGCCTTAACCGCGGTGCCATCGCTACAAAGCCTCGTGGCTCAACGGCGATGGTCGGATCGAAGATCTACTGGCGGCGTTAACGCTATGGTTCACTATTCATCGCACCGACGGACACACCGTGCAATCGGATAGAGATCCAACGGCCACCGGTACCCAAGCGGTTCACTATTGCTAAGCCTACGTGGCCTCATCAGAGCCGAGCATCCAAGCATCGACGGCCATTTTCAACGCAACGGCTACGGCGACGTGGACACACAGATGCGGTCGGATGAAGATCCAACGGCGCAACCATACCGAGCAGTTCACTATACATACACCGACGTGGCTCTACCCGAACCTTACGATCAAGATCCTACGGACCAGATCTAATCCTACCTTTTTGGCTGTGATTCAAATAAACGACTACGTGGCCTCACCTCGAGCGTCCGATGAAGATCTGACGGCTGCTGAAGCTCGCGAGGAGTTGAAGAAGAAGTGGTGGTGCGGCTGCCGGACTTGGAGAAGAAGGTGATGGCGCGGGCGTCTCGATGCTTCTCCGGTCGAAAGAGGTGGCGCAGCAGACGCAGCTCGACACGGGGGACTTGGTGAGGGTCTCGGCGGCGCGGGAACGACGAACGGCGGCGGAACCCGGCGAAGGACCAAGGCGCAAGGAATGGCAACTTCGGCGAGCTCAAACGCTCACTACGGGGCACGAGAGGACGCGAGAGAGGGGGCAAAGCGAGCGGAAGGAAGTCACGCGTGTGGCGGGGTATTTCTTCTGCCCGGACGAGCCTTGGAACTCGCGCAAAATCCCTGACACGATCCGCGGTAGCCAACGGCGACGGCGGCGCGACAGTCGCCTCGTCCCGAGGTCGTCCGGTCACATCGACCGTCCGTCGAGAATCAGGCCTTGGCAGATTAAATCGTCGAAAGCAGATCGGCGCGACTGTTAGATCGAAGATCAGCGGCATGAGCGACGCGACGATTAGGGTTTGGCGCAAGACCACGATGTTGGGCCGGCCCAACACTGTAGCCAAGGATTTTCCGGTTTTTCGCAATAAAAATAAATCCAACAATTCAAAGCATTTATTTGGGGCACTAAAATACCCAAAAATTCTAGAAAAATTCTAGAAAATATTTGAGCATTTTGAGCCTAAATAAAATATTAGTTTTAATATTTGATAATTATAGTTTCTGGTATTAATTAATCAAGAGAAGAATGGTTTAAATAAATGTTTATTAATTTCAATAAATCCCCAAAAATTAGATAAATTCCATTAAATGCAATTATATGCAATTAAAGGTTGATCAATTTATAAAAATTCAAATAACTCCAAAATTTAAAAATTGGACCAAAATTCGGGATGTTACAAACCTACCCTTAATGTAATCTCGCCCCGAGATTCGAGGCTTAACTATAGAATAGGTTTGGGAATTCCTTTTTGAGATCTTCTTCTCGCTCCTGTGTGGCTTCACTTTCGTGTGGTTGCTCCTTGAACTCTGCAGAAACGGGTTGTCTTGTTTCTTGTTTTCCGATCCATTGTATCCAGAATTTTTATCGGTTGCTCCTTGTAAGTCAAGTCTTCCTGTAGTTCAACTTCTTCCAATGACGTTTGCTCTTCAGGCACTCGGAGACACTTCTTGAGTTGCGATACATGAAAAACATTGTGCACTCCTGCTAGTGACTGCGGTAACTCCAGCTGGTAGGCGACTTCGCCCTTACGGCTTATGATCTTAAATGGTCCTACATATCTTGGCGCAAGTTTACCCTTTTTGTGAAACCTCTGGACTCCCTTAAGCGGCGTAACTCTGAGATACACGTAATCCTCCGGTTCAAAACTCAAATCTCTACGGCGGTTGTCGGCGTAGCTCTTCTGTCTTGACTGTGCAATCTTTAACCTTTCTCGATCGGTGCTATTTGCACTTGGCTTGAAGTATGTGCGGTCCAAGACACGACGCCTCTCGGTCTCATTCCAATTTAGCGGCGTCCTACAAGGTCGACCATACAATGCTTCGAAAGGTGACATCTGAAGACTAACCTGATAGCTGTTGTTGTAACTAAACTCTGCATATGGCAAACATTTATCCCAAGTTGATGTATATGCTAACGCACAGGCTCTTAACATATCTTCTAATATCTGGTTGACTCTTTCGGCCGCCCATCCATCTGCGGGTGATATCTTTGTCTTGAAGTTCAAGCGGTGCCCATGGTCAGTATGCAATTTATCCCAAAACCTTGAGGTAAATTGGGTACCTCTATCCGATACTATTTTCTTCGGCACTCCATGTAAGCAAACGATCCTTGCCATGTATAGCTCGGCTAACTTATCTCCTGAATAGGTTGTCTTTACTGGTATGAAATGCGCGACCTTAGTCAATCGATCCACGATGACCCATATGGAGTCATAACCTCCTTGCGTCCTTGGTAATCCGGTAATGAAATCCATTCCGATTTCTTCCCATTTCCACTCTGGTATTTTTAGTGGCTGCAGCAGTCCTGCTGGTCTCTGATGCATAGCTTTGACTCGCTGGCATACATCACACAGTGCTACGTGTTCAGCAACCTCTCTCTTCATATTCGCCACCAGAACCGTTCTTTTAAATCTTGATACATTTTGCACTCCTGGGTGAATCGAATACTTGGAGTCATGAGCTTCCTCAATATTAATCGCTTTAATTCCTTTTTGTTGGGTACACAAATCGTTCCTTCATCCATAATGCACCTTGTTAAATCCGACTTAAAGTCTTTTGCTTGGCCTTCCTCCATCTTGGCCTTGATCCGCTTGACCTTCTCATCATCCTTGACCTTCTCTAATCTGATCTTCCAAGATAGGCTTTACTTCTAATGCGACTCTGAATCCTTAGGAACAACTTCCAATTTCAATCTCTGAAGATCCTTGCACGCTTCTCCCGGCTTTCTTCCACTTTCGAACCGAGACCATGACCTTTCCGACTCGGGGCATCGGCCACTACATTAGCCTTGCTCGGATGATAATGAATACCCATGTTGTAATCCTTGATCAGCTCTAACCACCTCCTTTGTCTCATGTTTAGGTCGATTGGGTGAAAATGTATTTAAGACTTTTATGGTGCATATACACCTCACACCTATTACCAATAAGATAGTGACGCCATATCTTGTGGCATGCACTACTGTTGCTAACTCTAAATCGTCGTCGGGTAATTCCTTCATGTGGCCTTAATTGCCTTGATGCATAGGCTACTACCTTTCCATTTTGCATTAACACACATCCGAAGTCCTTGGCGTGATGCATCACGAGAGATATCGAAACTCGATGCACATCCGTTGCACTAACACTTGGTCTTGATGTCGATCTTTTCTTCAATTCTTGGAAACTCTTCTCACAATCCGGTGTCCAAACAAATTTCTTCTCTTTCTTTAACAATTGCGTAATTGGCCTAGCAATTGTCGAGAATCCTTCTATAAATCGGCGGTAATAACCAGCCATTCCAAGGAAACTCGAACTTGCATAAACCGTCTGGCGACTCCCAATGTAGCAATCGTCTCAACCTTGCTTGGGTCCATTTGCAATTCCTTGGCAAATCATGACATGCCCTAAGAAATCTACCTTACTCTTCCGTAAATCGCATTTACTAAACTTTGCATACAACCGTTGCTCCTTAGCTTTTCCAACACTAATCTTAAATGTTGGGCGTGCTCTTCATCCGATCCTTGAATAAACCAAAATATCATCTATGAACACGACCACAAATTTATCCGGTATTCCATAAATACTTTATTCATTAAGTTCATAAAGTAGCGCAAAGCATTTGTCGATCAAAGGACATAGCGTGAACTCATAATGTCCATATCTTGAGGAAAATGCGGTCTTTGGTATGTCCTCTGTCTTGATTCTCAATTGGTGATATCCTGACCTAAGGTCGATCTTGGAGAATACTCCTG
Organism: Guadua angustifolia; assembly: GCA_036346375.1. Lineage (NCBI taxonomy): Eukaryota > Viridiplantae > Streptophyta > Magnoliopsida > Poales > Poaceae > Guadua > Guadua angustifolia. The sequence goes on from CM070520.1 coordinate 29,799,564, forward strand.
CTCCTCTTAATTGATCGAAAAGATCATCTATCCGGGGTAATGGGTATTTATTCTTTATCGTCACTTCGTTAAGTGCGCGATAGTCTATACACATCCGGAAACTTCCGTCTTTCTTCTTAACAAATAGAATCGGTGCTCCCCATGGTGACGAGCTTGGTGCGATGAATCCTTTTTCCAACAACTCCTCAATCTGCTTCTTCATTTCTACCAACTCTTGGTGGACATCCCAGAAGGCCTTTTTGCTATCGGTCTTTGTTCGGTACTAAGTCAATTCTGAACTCTATGTCTCATGCGGTGGCATTCTGGTAATTCCTCGGGAAAAACATCCGGGTATTCACCGACCTTTGGTACATCTCTTATCTTGTGATCTCCAAATTGTTCACTAGCATCCGTCCTCCTCGAAGCGCCATCGCTTGAAATTCCACCTTTCTATCATCAGGGCTCTCGATAGACACTACTCTGCGCCCACAGTCTAATATAGCCTTATGCTTAGTCAACCAATCCATTCCCAGGATAACATCCAGGGTTTGGGTATCTAGTATAATAAGGTTCGCTAGGAACTCTACTCCCTTTATTAGTAGCTTAACTCCAGAACACCCGACCTTAGAACGGAGTTCTGATCCAGGGGATTGAACTAGGAGTGTACTCTTAAGGTTAACAATATCCAGATCATTTGTCTCGGCAAAATCTCGAGAAACGAACGAATGCGAAGCTCTGAATCAAATAATACGGTAGAGCGGCATCGAGTTGACTAGGAACTTACCGAGCACGACGTCCGTTATGTTCGGACTTCATCTGCGGAGATATGATTGATCCTCCTCGCGTGAATACTGCGGTGTAGTTCCAGCTTGTGCAGGTCCTCGGCTTCCTCCTTGGGTAGGGGTCTTGGCTGGGGTGTTTCCTAAATTGAAGCGCACTGGTGTCACAGCTCATTTCTTTGGACATACGTTGGCGAAGTGTCCAGTCTCATTGTAATTGTAGCAGCGTCTTCCAGACATTTGCTGATTTCCTCCGTTCTGGTTAACATTCCTGACTGGGGTCTGAGGGGTTTGTCCGGCTAGTCTTGGCATTGGCGGCGGTGTCCTGGCACTGTTCCCTGGCTGGAATCTGGTGAATTGCTGGGGTATCATTCTCATTTTCTGATGACCCTGACGTCCTCCCTGTTGTGCCATGCGGCGTTTACGGTTATCATCCAGTTCCTTGCGCTTGTCTTCCAGTATGAGCGCCTTGTTTACCGATTCTTGAAATCCGGAAAGTGTGGGTGTCGGTCCCACCAGAAACCGTGTTAAGTCCTTCAGAAATGGGGCGCCTTGCCTTGTCTGTTGCTACGCTTTCGGAGCGTAGCGTGTAACCGAGTGAATTTATTGAGATAATCGCCACCGCTCGCCTCCTTGCTTCAGCGCGAATTCCTCCTTTTCGGTTCCATAATACCCTCCCGGCACATGGTATTGACGGAAAGCTAGGGTGAATTCTTCCCAAGTAATTTCTGCGGGTTCTCTGTGACGCCGTGATAGTTCTCCCACCATTCACCTTTGTTCCTCAAGGTGGTGAGAGGCATAGAGTACCCTCTCGTTCCTTCACCTTTGCGTTATGTGCAATTTCCTTTCGATGGTTCTTAGCCAATAAATGCGCCTCTAATGGTGGCATTCCTCGAGAACGTTGGGTAGCGTCGCATAAACTCGCACAATCTTGAATAGGGTCGTGGCCCATTGTTCACGGCCTGATTATTGGCGACTGCCTGGTGGTTGATCTGTTGTACCGTTGCCATCATAGTCTGCATTAACTGAGTCTGTGCCGCGAGAAATGCTCCCAGATTCTGCATATCCACTGGCGGTGCTGCCTGCGGGGGTGGTGTACCGTTCTGGCTGCCTCCTGGGCGCGAACCACTGCCTCCTGCTCCGTTGTTGCGAGTGTTCACCATCTGTTGATTGCTTCGGTGGTTTAGAGATAAGGGGGAAAAGAATAGGCAAGTATAGGAACTTATACGGGGAAACAGGTGTAACTTAAAACGAAAATAACAAAAGGAACTTAAACATCCTAGCATATATAATAATTAAGTATGGTTTATCACATAGTCTAGGGACTATGCAACCATACGACAATCACAAACATCACATCCAATTGTTCATTACAACATCGCATACTAATGTTTGAAATAAAAGACGCGACTCAAAACAACTGAGTCTCAACGCAAAAGCTGGACACTACAACTCTGACAAATCATCACTCATCGAGCCAACCCGGCTGCAGCTCGCCGATCACGTAAACCGGCGGGTGAGCTGGCATCGGGGCAAACTGATCCCCATGCCCTCCCACTGGTGCAGCTGGGGGCACCTCCGGCGCTGGCGCTGGCTCCTCCGGCTCCTCGTCGTCGTCGTCGAGCTCCATGACGGCGTCTGGCTCTCCGTGGCCGTAGAGGGCCTCCTCCAACTCAGCGATCCTCTGGACGGCGTGCATGCGGGTCTCCCGCAGGGCCTCCTCTGCCTCCTCCAAAGCACGGTACACTGCCTGAAGCTCCGTAGTCGTGGCGTCCATCACCTCCTCCTGAGCAGCGGCGAAACGACCCAGGTGCACGACGGCGGCGTCGTCCTCCAGGTCCAAGCGGGCCTGCAGGGGTCCACCCGCGTGCGGGTGCACACGAAAAGCAGTGTCCCACAGCTCGAAGCCGTGGTCTCTGCTGATCCGGCGCAGCGCAACTCGGGCACACTCCTGTATGCCCGCCTCGTAGCTGGCTCGCTTCACCGCGAGGCGAAGCGGACGACTAGCACGCGCGTGCTCCCGAGCGTACAAAGTGAGGGTGGTCTCCCATCCGCGAGCGACCCCGTTGACTATCCAAGTGCGGGATCGGTAGAGAGGACGGTCGAAGCCTCCCAACACCTGGAGCATCCTCCAGAGCTCAGCAGCGTAGCCTCCGTGACGCTCTCCAAAAGAGTGGACCATCCGCATCTGCCAAAGCAACGCGTTAGTACCAAAGATTTTTTAAAAGAGCATAAAAGTAATAACAGAATACAGCAGAGATATGAAGTAAGGAAGAAGGGGTAAGTCAAGATTTCTTTGATTATTCTTGCCCAAATTTTATTCTTTAGAAATTAATTTGGACTCCACCAAAATGGCCAGTTCTATCTAGGGTTAAGTCCTACAGTCAGTATGGCTCTGATACCATCCCTGTCGTGCCCCGAATTCCCACGGATTCGGACACTCTGTGTATTCTGTACTAGTCCAGATCACGCTAGTACACACAGATAAGCAGGTTGAAGTACCACAATCATACAATGAAATAAATAATAAGTACTTCAAGCATTAATAGTAACGAGTTACATGGCCTTATGGCCACCTTACAATACTTCAGCAGCAGGCGATAAATATCATCGATATCAAGTTCATTCAATGAAGCAAAATACGATAAGCGGGACCCTTCTTAACCACAAAGCTCTTGAGTGCGGCCCAACCCTTAGTCCTCCGGCCTTCAATGAACTCCTCCTCCCAAGCCTGGTGCGGCTTCATCTTACGAGGTTTTTGTCGATGCAAGGGTGAGTATACAACATACTCAACAAGTCATGCACAATGCGAGATCTATTACTACATGCATGGCTTATTCCAAAGGAAAGGCTTAATTGGTTATTTTGCATAAGCGGCATTTCTTTTAATCGGGTAATCCTATTAGATTAAAAGCGATAAAATCGATATTATTAATAACTAATTTTTCAATTCTTTCTCAAGAGTTTTGGCACACTGACCCTAATTTCATTCATCGGTTGTTGGCACACACCACCCATTCCACCTCTTTTATTTTTAAAATCTAACCCTTGATTTGTAATCACCGAGAGCAATGTCGATCATCATGACACGGCTATTGAATAGATTCACACACACACTCTGCAGAGGTCAGACACTTTACCCACAGGATCTGATGTTCACCACACAAAGCGATTGATTGTAACAAAGTCTTTCAGAGACTAACACTTAGCGATGATCCTCTCGATGATTGCCTTCCTAACACTTCCCTCACCTGAGCCAAAGTTTAGAACAGCACATACCGTTAGATGGGTACCAAGCAGCCTGATGTACGCTCCCCGTCTGATTACATTTTTGGTGTGCTTGTCACCCCGAGGTATCAAAGGAAAGATATTAGAAACCTACTTAACTAGGTCCGTCCCATTCGGACAAGTGGTTGTACACGAACTCAGCTCAAAGGCTCGCAAGGTTAAGTCCTTAATTGTCCCGGGCAAGACAACCATTTTATACATCTCGGCACACACGCCTTCACAATCTTTTCATACATCCCATTGCCACAGGCCCACACGCACGAAGCCTTCTTGCCACTTGCCCTGTTCAAATCATTTTCCCACCCCACTTTATACTTAAGCAACACATGCCATTTTCCACATCATTTCATGAATAGCACCACACGTGTCACTATCCGGTTCAATTCATGACATCATCGCATTTTCCAAAATCGTTCCATAATTGTTTAGTCAATATTCATTTGATATTTGAAAGTCATTCCACGCATACAAGCGAGGCTAAGCGACTAATCACGGTCTAGCCTCCGTGTTGGCATCATATTAGCATCCAACATATTTAAGCATCTTAGGGTGGACAAGGTTTCAGGGCATATAAACATTTATAATCAAGGTGGCATAACAAGTTTGGCTTTTAACTACCATTTCCCAATTTAATCAATAGTGGTTGTACTTAACATAGCATACAATATGGAAATCAAAATATACTTTTAAAATCTAGGGGCAACATGGTCAAAGCACGACTTGCCTTCGAAGAGGAGTTGGTTCTGGTCGAGGTTCTGCGACGGGTCTTCAAATTCTCCCTCGGCGAAACCCGGCGACTCGGAGTCTACTCGGCACAAGCAATCACACAATAATTACACTATCCAGATAGCAAGATAAATTCTAAAAATAAAATAAAAATAATCAATAAATAGCTCACATTTTTACAAATTTTTGGGCACTGGAATCACTCAAATCCGAGTTAAAATGCAAAAGTTATAGCATTTCTAAGTTTGCTGAAATTCAAATAAATAATAACCGAATTATTCTATTTACTTTCCTACTGCAAATCCGGATTATATCTCTCGGCGACACGCGATGTCGGCACCAGGAACCTCCACGTCACCCTCGCCCAGCGGCGGTGGGTCCGGATGGCGTCCTGTTGGCGTCGGCAAGATACCGGCGGTCCACCCAGCGGCGTGTGGGCGGTGAAGCGATGCTTTGGACCAACCAGAGGCCGACACGCGGCGAAGAATCATCCAGCCACGTATGCACAAATCTTTCCGGCCGTTGGATTTGAATCCAACGGTCGGCCTTAACCGAGCGGTGCACTGCTACAAAGCCTACGTGGCTCAACGGCGATGGTCGGATCGAAGATCTACGGCGGCGGTTAACGCCACGGTTCACTATTCATCGCGACCGACGGACACCGCACCGTCGGATAGAGATCCAACGACCACCGTACCCAAGCGGTTCACTATTGCTAAGCCTCGTGGCCTCATCGAGCCGAGCATCCAAGCATCGGCGGCCATTTTCAACGAAGCGGCTACGGCGACGTGGACACACAGATGCGGTCGGATGAAGATCCAACGGCGCAACCATACCGAGCAGTTCACTATACATACACCGACGTGGCTCTACCCGAACCTTACGATCAAGATCCTACGGACCAGATCTAATCCTACCTTTTGGCTGTGATTCAAATAAGCGACTCGTGGCCTCACCTCGGCGTCCGATGAAGATCGGCGACTCTTTGAAGCTCGCGAGGAGTTGAAGAAGAAGTGGTGGTGCGGTGCGGACTTGGAGAAGAAGGTGATGGCGCGGGCGTCTCGATGCCTCTCCGGTCGAAAGAGGTGGCGCAGACGCTTGACTCGACACGGGGACTTGGTGAGGTCTCGGCGACGGGGAACGACGAACGGCGGCGGAACCCGGCGAAGAACCAAGGCGCAAGGAATGGCAACTTCGGCGAGCTCAAACGCTCACTACGGGGCACGAGAGGACGCGAGAGAGGGGGCAAAGCGAGCGGAAGGAAGTCACGCGTGTGGCGGGTATTTCTTCGCCGGACGAGCCTTTGAACTCGCGCAAAATCTCGACACGATCCGCGGTAGCTGGCGGCGATTGGTATGACGATCGCCTCGTCCCGAGGTCGTCCGGTCACATCGACCGTCCGATCAGGAATCAACGGCGCAGATTAAATCGTCGAAACGGTATCGGGCGCGACCGTTAGATCGAAGATCAACGGCGCGGAGCGACGCGACGATTAGGGTTTCGGCGCCAGCACAGTGTTGGGCCGGCCCAACACTGTAGCCAAGGATTTTCCGGTTTTTCGCAATAAAAATAAATCCAACAATTCAAAGCATTTATTTGGGGCACTAAAAATACCCGAAAAATTCTAGAAAAATTCTAGAAAATATTTCAGAGCATTTTGAGCCTAAATAAAATATTAGTTTTAATTTTTGATAATTATAGTTTCTGGTATTAATTAATCAAGAGAAGAATGGTTTAAATAAATGTTTATTAATTTCAATAAATCCCCAAAAATTAGATAAATTCCATTAAATGCAATTATATGCAATTAAAGGTTGATCAATTTATAAAAATTCAAATAACTCCAAAATTTAAAAATTGGACCAAAATTCGGGATGTTACACGAGGCATCACCCTACATCATTCGAAATACGTATCAACCACACAATTCAACAGTATAGCTTGAGACAACAAAACAATAGTGAACTCCTCATTCACATCCCAACAATTCTACATTTTAAGAAACACTCTATACCCTATGTGAAATCCCTAGGCTTGTCCATGACCGCGGACACGGCTATTCAAATAGTTTTACACTCTGCAGAGGTTGTACAGCTTTACCCACAAGACATGATCATCTCTTAGTGCCAAGCGCTACGGACACACTTCCTTTGGTGTGTCGGCAGAGAGATCACTATAAAGCCTTTACAATGCATGTCTAAACTCAGTACTGCCCTCTAAGGTTTCACCCCTCGGGGCCCCCTCTTGAGCCATGTGAGTCTACCCGTCCATCCCAGAACCCACACCAACACTTGGCAGTACTCAAGACTAGACATTGCAAATTAATCAGCTAGGTCTGTCCCATACCAGACTTGTGGTTGCACGGTTAGGCCCAATTCAATGGCGCACAACAAGATTAAGTCCTTAAATTGTCTCAGACAAGATAGCCACATCCCAATGTGCTGGACAGCACCCCCTTTACTGCACGATTACTTGCCCGAGGAAAAACATTTTGTTCAACCAAGACCAATGACATCCCCTGCCATGGTACAACAAGTTTTACAACAATAGCCAACAACCACAATTCAATATCTCATTAAGTCAAGATTAACATTAAATCATATGTGACATAAACCCCATCGTATGACTAAGCAGGTCTAAGCATAGCTACATTAACCCAATGTTGGTATTATGATTATGTCCAACTAGTAATGTCCTAATCTAAGGTTAACAATGGATACATGACATTCCAATAATCAAGGTGCATAAACTAGCATTGATACACAAATAGCATGCAATTGTACAAAAAAAATAACTTTGCAAGCATAGGTTCAACATGACCAAAGGTTATGACTTGCCTTGCTGATCAAGTGCTCAATCTTGGTCTTCCAAGTCTTCGTTCGCTCCTTCGGGATTCGCGTCTACTGGAAAAGAAAGCAACAAAACTAAATAAATACAAAACAGAGAACCAAACAAGCTCAAAACTGAAAATAAATGGCTCTGGAAGGTATAGATCGATTTTACAAAAATTTAGAAATTTGAATCGCTTCAATCGGAGTTCGTATGAGCGAGAACGAGCCTCCGAAAGATTAAATTCAAAGAAATTGGCTGAAAATGAATAAATCCGAATTTTCCGATTTATTTTTATACGGGAAAATTGAATTATTGCACAACGTTGACGTCAGCAAGCAATTTTCCCAAAATAAAATAAATTTGAAAATCCTTATCTCACTGATAGGAGGGACCCACGGTCTATAGACCGAGTCCACGACACTACCTCGGTCCACGATGGACCGGGTCTATGGCACAGCGGCTAGGGCTGACGCAGCGGGCACGACTGACGTGGTGCTGACATGGGGCACACGGAGCGGCTGACGAGGCGGCCACGTGTCGGGACCCGAATTTGCAAATCCGGACCCTCTGTGTATTCAGCACTAGTCCAGGATCACGCTAGTGCACACAGTCTCAACATTGGTACATATCACAGTCATAACCAACGAAATAATAAGTACTTTGATTAAATACTCAAACTAGTTGATCGACCTTATGGTCAAGTTACAAGATCGCCTCGCGAGGCTTAAGACTTATTAAAATATTCAAATGCAATGAAATAAAATAAACTCGTGGCGCCAACCAATTTGCCACGAACAACCGACCGGGCTCGCTCCTAGTTTATCGGCTCCTCCGATACTCCTCCTCTGGCGGGGTTTGCTTCTTCTTCAAGCTGAAGTTGTGTTGTTGTGGGTGAGTACTTTGAGCACTCAAACAAGTCATGCATGTAATGCAATTCTAATATTCTACATGCATGGCTTAGTACAAAGGATAGGCTATGGTTCATGAGCAATCTGACATTTCAAATAAGCAAGAATAGATTGCAAAGCAAGAAAACAAGAGTAGGAATAGTAGCTTTCACAAGCATTTCAATTGTAATTCATTTTTCCATCCTAAGTCAAATTCATCATCACCAACCCAAGCATTTTCCATCAACAATTCATTTTATGAAAATCTAACCCTTGACCGTAATCACGAAGCGATGCTCATTACCGTGAGCACGGCTATTGAATAGGTTGTACACTCTGCAGAGGTTATACACTTTACCCACAAGATACGGTCAAATACCACCAAGGCAAATAACCGTAACGAAGCCTTTCCAAAGTTCCATCTAAACTCAATCGCTCGCTAAGGTTTCAACTTTGGAGGGATGGTTACCACACCCAGACCCCCTCTTGCGCCATGTGAGTTCTCATTCCGCTTCTCCGGGCCTCACACTACCACGACAGTACCAAAGAATAGATTTCCCGGTTTACTCAGCTAAGCCCGTCCCATTACGGAGCTTGTGGTCAGATGAGAGACTCAGTTCAAATGCTCGCAAGGTTAAGTCCTTAGTTGACCGAGGCAAGACTAACCAAGTGTAACTCAAATGTCCATGTCCAATAAAACCAAATCGACCGCCATTGCCACTCTTGGCCCACGAAACAATCTTGCCATTTGCCCCAGTCTAAATCATTTTCCCACCGGTTCTTTACCATTGCACCACGTGCCATCATCAACTCAATAACACATGTCTCATTCACAAAACGTGTTCCATATCTCATTAAGTCATTATTTACATTGGTGTTCTAAAATCATGAATTGTCCTCGTGGCAGGCTAAGCACACTACTTCGGTCTACTCAACCCATGTTGGCAAATTATTAATGTCCAACTATTAATTTATAACCTAGGGTGACAAAGGATTCATGGCCTACAATTATATATGACAAGGTGGCATACAGCAACTAGGCATTTAACTAATCCCAAAACTTATTCAAAATCATTTCTATCAAATTAGCATGCAATAGTTTAAATCAAAATAATTTGCTCTAATAGGTTCAACATGATCAAACACAACTTGCCTTCAAAAGTGCTGGTTCCGGGTCTGAACTTGCTCTCGGTGAGAACCTCTCCTCGAAACCTTCGCACTTCAACGTCTCACGCATAGCGTAAACACAAACAATAAAATAAATAAACAGTGGGCAAACAGTGCTCAAAAATTCAATTAAAATTCATAAACAGAAAGATCACAATTTTACAAATTTTTAGAAATTGGAATCACTCAAATCGGAGTTAAAACGCATAAAAGTTATAAGCATTTGAAGTTTCAAAATATATTTAAAATCAATATACCGAATTAAATAAATATTTTCTTTTTGGAAAATCAATTATTGCGTCTGCTCGTGACACGGTCGCCACCAGAGAGTGACACGTGGCCTCGCCGACGTCCACCGACCGCCTCCGTGATGGCGTCAAGATGACGTCAAGACGACTCGATCAACTCAGCGACAGTGGGTCCCACTGGCGTCGCCGCATGACGTCACGGTGACGTCCGCGCGCCGCGTCGCGCGGCCGACGAAGTGGGCCCGTGCTGTCAGCGACTCGGTGACCCGTGCACAGTGTGGCTGACGGGTGGGTCCGCCTTGTCAGCGACACGGTGAACAGTGTACATGCGGTGAGACTGACGTGTGGGTCCGCCTTGTCAGCGTCACGTGTGCAGTGCATGGCGACGTGGCACGACGGCGTCCCTCGGATTTGCATCTAACGGTGGGGTTTAGAAGATGGGCTTTCTTGTTTGGGCGACGTGGCGAATCTGGATCGTTGATCTTGTGATCGGACGGCCGTGGAAGCTCGACTTCGGCGGCGAAAGTGCTTACCGGCTTGACCGGAGATGAGGACGACGACGTGCGGCGTGGCGTTTCGTGACCCTCCGGCGACGCGGCGGTAATGCTTCCGACGCGCGCGACGCTCTGAAGTCAATGGTGGCACGGCGGCGGCGGAGAATCACCGGCGGCGGCGGAACGACGCTAAGAACTTCGGCGGTAGCCGGGAACCGGCGAGCTCGCGGCGAGGCGGCGCGTCTCGGCGGCGTGATGAGTACGGACGGGTGCGGCGTGAGGTGAGGATCACGACACGGGTGGCGGCGCTTAAATAGGGCCCTCGGCGTCCGTGAAAATCGCGAAACCGAGGCCCACACGGCGACGGCGCATGAATCCGACGAAATCGAGGTGGGTGGCGTGGCGCGATGAGAGCCGTCGGATGAAGATCGAAGCGGCACGTTAGGGTTTTTCGGAGGCGGCCGCACAAGATTACTCGCCCAAGATTGTTCATTTGGATTTTAATCCTTTTCGATTAAAAATATTTCCGAAATTAAAATAATTTATTTGGGGCATTAAAAATATCAGAAAATTCGGAAAAATTCTCATAAATATTTTAGGACATTTGTGACTCAAATAAAATATTTTCAGCAAAAATTTATTTTAACTTTTCCATTATTTAATTAATTTGATAAATGGTTTAATTCAAAATAAATTCAAATAATTCCAAATAAATCCAAATAAATTCCAGAAATTCTCAAAATTTCAAAATACCAATAAAATGCAAGAAAAGCAAAAATTGGGGTGTTACACCACGCAAGCACTAACAGTGCGGCTGACCAGGTGGGCACGCGTCAGGCATCCGTCGGCGGCTAGCAGATCGGACGGCGGATACGAGAAGACGCAGGCGAGGAAATGTGGCGCAATCCGGAGCATCGGCGGACGATCGGATAGCCGACAACTCACGACGGAAGTCGACGGTGAGCGGCGGTGAAATTTCGCCGGAGCCGAAGACGCTGACAACGAAGACGGCAGAGGATGACCGGATCGGGTGCGGGATAAAGGGGATCCGAGAGAGGACGACGTGACGAACTCGTTCGTGCAAGCGGTGATGGTGGAGGACGACTAGAGCGGCTAGACAATGGCGGAGAAGGTGTTCGGGGCGGCGGCGAACTTCGGTGGGCTCGATCTCAGTGCTGGCGGCGACTTGGACGACGAGGCCTAGGGCAAATGAAGCAGCGCGCGGCGGGGAACCTTGTACAGGAGGTGGCGGCGCCTTAAATAGGCCTGAGGAGGCGGGCGTGACGCACGACGTGGCAGCATTCGGGCCATCCACGCCACCGTCGAGCTGGTGGGACGCGCCGCAGTGGCGGGAGTGGACGCAAAAGCGGTAGGCGAGAGACAGAGGTGGGCCGAGCTGAGGAATAAGAACTGGGCCGGTGAGGATTCGACCCGAATGGAATTTTAAATTTATAAATCATTTTCGAATTAATAAAGACTCTAGAAATTCCAGTAAATCCAAATAAATTCAAATAAATAGCAAATAAACTCTAAAAATCTCCAAAAATTCAGAAAAATTCCTTGAAGCACAAGGAACCCAAAAAAAACTAGAAATCTTTGATTTTATGCATAGGTTAATTAAATTAAATCTTTCTATTTTTGAAAAATTCAAATTAAGCTTTAATTAATCCAAGAAAATGCAAATGGTTCATTTTTTATTTTTAAACATTCCAAAACTCCAAATTTTGGGATGTTACACAAAAGATTTAAATAAATAATAAAATAGAAAATCATTAATATCCCAATTATTTTTGTACTGAAAAATGCCTTTATGATGTTAGCACTAATTTGGACCAATCATGGCCTCACGGGTGTCTCTAGTCCACGAACCCCCGCTGGTCCACCATGAACTCGATGCATGAGCATAGTACACCGATTGGTAGTCAACATTGGTGTTAGTCATGATGTCAGCCAAGTGATGTTAGCGTGCACGCGCGGCATCACCTAGTGCGCGACATGTGGTCGATCAAGACTGCCCACGGTAGATCTGACGGTTGCTACGATGGCGACTCGTGGCACGATCTAGACCACCCGCGATAGATCGAATGAATAGGGTTCTCAGCATCGAGGAATAGCAGCACGGTGGCGATGCTCACTCGAGACGAAGACAAAGACAAAGACTGATGGCGTGGCATTACGGTGATGTTCCAATGACAAAGAGTTGCGGATCTAATGCAGTGCGACCTAAGGAGTCTAGATATGGTACCAATGTGGCAAAACGAGGCTTGACGATGATGAATATTTGTGGAAATCCTCGACGGCTCTTCACAGCACAATAATGAGCTTTATCTCCTTAACAACACCGACTCAGGTGAAACTGAACCGTTGAAAAGATGCGCAAGGTCATGGTGATCCTCGAGCAGGGTCCAAATGGCTTTTAATGCCCTCGACATTCACGTATGGCACAGAGATTCCAACCGACATGGCATGACACTATTCTAGAGTCCAAGTTTGTGACGGTGACGTCCACGTGGGAACAAAGAATATCGATCGTCGACAGGGCAAGATCGATGGACGTGATGCTCCGTGACGTGGCCGATTTGAGATGCAAACAGAAAGCAACGAACGAGATTAGATCTAACCTGAAATGTCATGACTAACTGCAACCATTCGATCTAAATTATACGGCTACAACACCTTGGGTTTCGATAGCCATCTGCACCGTTGGATTCTGATCCAATGGCCCAGATCAAGGTTAGCGGTGCGGCTAGGCTATGGCTACATGGGCTAGTACAACTGGGCTGAGCCCACAGGGTTTTGGCCCAAACGCTATTTACAGATTTTAAAATACTTTTTAATTAAAATAAGTCCCAAAAATAATTTAAACCAAAATAAATAGAAAAAATATCTGAAAAATTCTAGAAAATACTTTGATACATTTAGAACTCAAATAAAATATTTTTGGAAAAACTTTATTTAAACTTTCTCATTATTTAAATAATTTCACAATCAGGCATATTAAATAATAAACAAGCATATTAAATAATAAAATATAAGTCCGAATAAAATCTAGAAAAATGTAATAGATTAAAAAAATCATAATAAATCCAAATAATAAAAAATTGGGATGTTACATCTTGACTTAATGAGATATGGAATCATGGGGGTAGCCACTGTTGTAAAATTTATTATGCCATGCAGGTCATGCCATTGAACTTGGTTAAACAATATGGTTTTCACTCAAGAAAGTGATCGTGCAGTATGGGCATGCGGTTAGCACTTATAAGATGAGGATGTCTCATCTGGGAATGGTTAAGGACTTAATCTTGTGTGCCATTGAACTGAGCCTACTCATGTAACCATACGTCCATTATAGGATGGCCCTAGCATAATAAACTATTGCATAATTGCACAACATTACATGGTTGAATTGGATGGTTACTCTAATAGGTGTGCAGGTGAGGGGTTACTCTTACTCGAGGAGACACTAGGGTATGGTGCTCATTCATGGGTTTATGCAATCTCTCTCACAATGGTGAGCCGCTCATTAAAAACATAGACTCGGGTTACGTGGAAGCATTTTGGGAGTAGACCTGCTAGGTCACATCCTAGGATTGAGGGGGTAAACTCACTTGGTATGGTGGTGCTAGTGTGCAGCAGTGTAAAGTCTTTGTTATGATAGCTCAGTAACATAATCTTTTAAGGCGAGTCACCACATACATGGTGTGTCATACCGAAGATCTCTTTTGCGAGGATTTTCGGCCGACAAAGATTTCTCCTTCTTGATTCAAGGATTCAGCCGTCGTGCGGGTATTAATTCTACTAACGGTTTTGGGTTTTTCCGTGAATATGATCGGAATGGATGTTTTTCTCCGCGCCATTTAGTTTTGCGGCAGGTTGTCTATCTTGACAATTGATGTTTCATGCCAAGAATTTAATTATTTTGGTTCGCGCTAGCGGTTAATAGATGGATTTTTGTTTTTGGAGGGGTTTTTGGGAATTTTTCCCCTCCCTCACCTATTAACTCTCTCTCTCTCTCTCCAAATATGCGGCTGAAATTAATCTTGGAGGCAGTCTTCATTTTTTTCCTTATGCTGCCGACACAATCCTCCTCCTCTCCCATTCTTTTTCCCAGCCGCCCCTTCCAGCCATTTCCCCCACCCGAGCCAGCCTCCAATGCTTGCGCCCCTCCTCTGGCCTCCATCACCTAGAGTCGCCCCTGGTTTTTTTCCCCCTAGCGCCGCTCCTGCCCCCTCCCCTCTGGCTCGGCGAAGGCTCCAGCAGCAGCCGATGGCAGCCAGCATCACCAGTGAGAGGGCTGCCCTCCCCAGCTCGGTGAGCCCCCTCGGCCAGCTGACAACCCGGCGGCATCACCAGAACTGCAGATCCTCCCCACCTCCCTTTCCTCCTTGAGTAAAAGATCTGAGGTAAAAACCCTAGGTGGTGGGGATCCTTTTGGCTTGCATGCAAGGTGTTTGTGCTATTGCTTAGCTAGGATTCCTGATTTTGAGATGTTGGGGGTTGGGAAATGGAGAGACTAGAGTGATTGTGAAGTTTCTGTTCGGGCAGATTTTCGTCCTTGGTTAGAGCTGCTAATTGAAAATTCTACAAGCATTTCCTGGCGGTTTGGCTATTGCGAAAGTTGTAGATAATAGAATTACCTTTCAATAGAGACTGAAATTATCAAGTTTCGTTTAGCCATTTAAAAGTTATGCCTATTTTAGCGAGTGCTGTCCAATTCTTATCGCGATTCGTTCAGTCTGTGTTCTTCTGCAGATTAGAGCATCGTAGAGGCCGAATTAGACTTTGCATTGCCTAGAAAAAGTTAGGATTTTTCGGCTAGATTGAGAAAATGTATTCTTTTATGTGATTTGGAGTTGTAGAACTCAAGTTATGCTCATTTTGGTGTATGCTGTCCAGAATGAGTTAACTTTGCGTCTGTCTGTTGTTCGTCGCAAATCTGAGAATAATCGGTGCATTTCCCGATCGGTTGGCTGTAGAAAAAGTTGTAGATTTATCTCTTGCGATCGCTTATAGCCCGGGCTCATCCTTTTTGGATTAGCCGTTTGGAAGTTTTGTCATTTTCAGTGCCGGCTGTACGGAAATTTCATTAGTTAGAATTTGGATTGCTTGGATTAAAATGCGGAGTGTTATGCAATGTCGTTTTGAGTCGCCTTTTGATTGTTTCTTGTGCGCAACGTTGTTTTCAGGAAGGGTGTCTTCGGGGGTGTTACAGTTGGTATCAGAGCGGGTTTCAGGTCCGTGGTGTTTGAATGTAGTGATTAATTCTAGAATGAATTAAAATTTTGCTGTTTGAAGGTAGAAACATGGTTCAGGTTGAACCTTTAAACTGTGGCTCTAGAGCAATACCCATAAAATTTGATGTAGAATGATGAATTAATCTAAAAATTTGACACACTCTAATGCACAGTAGGAAGGGGATGGGATATCGTTGCATTGTGTTGCAATGCTTATTTTGTTACTGATGATATGTTGATACTTGTGATTATGTTAAATGTTAGTCTTGTTAAGGCTCTGGTAGTATTTATGACTATTCTTGAAGTGGTTGAGCGCTCTGCGGGGTCTGGTGGGACTCCGTGTGCCGAAGAGATTTTGGCTCTGTCGTGTAGCCATGTTGGTCAGTGCGGCAGTTGAAAGCCAGCACTGAAGGAGAGTTCTTGTGATTCTGTCTTAAATCGGAGAGTTGATGGAGTGCGTATTTGAATTTTGTCTTCCTTAGTCTTCTTGGATTTAAGGCAAAGAAGAGAGTTTTGTGTTGCCCCTTTTTGGTTGCTTTGCGGAGAAAGACATGGATTTCTTCGTGTTGTCGTTCTCCAAGTTGAGGTTTTGGATTTGGGGCTTTAAAGGGAAAGGTGTTATTCGATCGATTCGCTTTTCCTTTCCGTGAATTGATTTGTGTAACTCTTTTCCTTCGTAGAATTTTGGAGTTTGATAATTGGTTTGGAGTTTTGTTGAATAACCTGGCTTGAGCCCTGTCATTTTCTTAAGTCTTTTGAGAGTCAAGCTTCTTGAGAGTCGAGCTTCTTTGGATGGGATTAGTAGATGTTTGTGTTGTTGGGTTAAGGTGGTCGACCCTAATTGGATAGATGGCAAGAAGTAGGTTGTGGGTCGTGGTGATCCACGGATATAAGTAGAGATCTGGAAATGGTGTTTGCGTAAGATTATAAATGATTGTGCCAAAGAAGTAATAACAAGTTTGGTTGAGGAACTTGTTAATTAAGTGATGTCAACTAGTGAAGTGGTCTCTGTTGGGAATGAGTTTCCCCTCTTTTCTTTAGGAGATGGTGTGTTGATTGTGGGTTCAGATGTCGGATTTGAGAATCGATTTTCTCTTCCCAAGTGTTGATTTTGATGTTATAAGTAGTTTTGCTTTGATGACAGCCAGTTAAGTTATTTTGGTTATTGAGAGCTTCTGTCAAAGAGTTGCGTGGAGTCTCTTTTTTATCTTGAGTGCTCCCCGATGTAGATTTTATCGTGTTGATTTGAAAATGATGAAAGTGGTTCTTGAGATGTTCGAGATTTGAATTTGCCTTGGTGATTTGGCTTAGGAAAGGAAATAGAGCGATCATGGGTTTTTGTTGAATTTTCTTCAAGGTGATGTATGTGATTTATTGGTTTAAAAAGAATTGTATCTTTTTTTGCATTCTAGCTGGAGTTAAAGATTACAACTATTCGTGGTATCGTGTTGAGTATAGTAAGGATTTATACTCTTAGGATTAATTACTTATGGAATTGGGTTGTCGGTGTAATTACTTGGAAGGTTGCCTTTTGTTTAAGGCATTTTGTTTGGTGTGCAATTGAAATTGCCATATGATTTGTGTTTCGCCAAGTGGTGGAGTTAGTGGATGAAAGATTATGAGGAAGAAAGAATGCATACTTATGGAATATTGTGATGGTAGTCTTTGAACTTGCCACTTAAAGGAAATAAATAGAGGTAATGGAAAATGTTGGATTTCAGGATCGTTTTGCTATTCCCGAAATGTTGGTTTTGGGATTAGGGTGTTGTGTTGCTTTTTAATCGAGTGATTCTTTGATGTGAAGTTTTCCACCTTAGGGCTCAAGGTGAGGAAGTGGTTTATGCTGTTAAGAGAATGGAGTTCTCTTCGAGTTTAATGTCGTGCTAGACCTAGTTGTGAGGAGTGAGGTTCTGTGTCTTTGTAAGAGTAAGGGATATGTGATCTCGTCGTTTTGCTTGTTTGGGAGGATCATTTTGATCGCGTTGTCCCTAAGTTGTGTGGGATTTTGTCGTTGGTGGACTGGGTGGTTCAGTTGTGAACCTTTTTCTTTGAGTGATTGTCTCGTTGTATGAGACAAGTTTGAAAGAAGGCCAAGTTCGATTTGATATTATGAGGGAAGTTGATTGTTGCCCTGTGGGGCTAACCCATTCAATATTAAAGAATGATTTTTGATCCTATGTTTCCAAGGGCAGCTGTTGAAAAGATAAAAGTCGTGTTTTGATTCCTAGAGGATCCCGGCGTTAATTGGTTAGAAATAGTGGTATATTCGGATTTGGTCAGAAGTTGTTAATGGTTATGTGGCTATAAAGGTTAGCTATTGAGGAGAAAGGTGAATCAGGGTTTCCTTTGTTCTTTTTGGAAGTTTTCGCTTTATCAGTCGGTTCCCGTTGTTCTTGTTAGTGTTCTTGTGGTGTTCAGAATTCGGGGTCAAATTCTGTTAAAGGGGGGAAGACTGTAATACCGAAGATCTCTTTTGCGAGGATTTTTGGCTGACAAAGATTTCTCCTTCTTGATTCAAGGATTCAGCCGTCGTGCGGGTATTAATTCTACTAATGGTTTTGGGTTTTTCCGTGAATATTTATCGGAATGGGTGTTTTTCTCCGTGCCGTTTAGTTTTGTGGCAGGTTGTCTATCTTGACAATTGATATTTCGTGCCAAGAATTTAATTATTTTGGTTTGCGCTAGTGGTTAAAAGATGGATTTTTGTTTTTGGAGGGGTTAAAAGCTACCCCATCGAGAGTGGTGAGCAAGTAGTTGGTCATCACCTTCTCGTTGCCTTCGGCTGCTCTGATGATTGTAGTATAGATCTGCAGCCATTCAACAGGGTTGATCTTCCCCGAATACTTCTCAACCGGATCGGGCTTGAACTTGTCCAGTCATCTGACTGCGCGCAGTGCTGGAGTGAACGCCTTGCACCCCTCATCGATGTCTTCTAGGGTTATATGGAGCTGTCCTCTGTGTGTATCTTGCCGAGGGGGGAACCTGTGTTGCGGTGGCGAGTGATCCCTCGAGGGCAAAGATCTACTGAGGCATGCATGTCGTGTCGGGGATCGGCCTCTTGAGGACGAAGATTCATTATCTTGCCTTTCACGTTCTTCGCGGTCTCGCTCTTCTCTCCGATCCCGTAGGACATCGCACAAGTCTCGATGATCGTGTGGGATTCGATCTCAGAGGTCTTCAGGATACCCTTGGCGGGGGTTCGAGTGGACCGTCCTGGAAACATTATGGCTAAAGCTAGCCACTGCTGATCTTGCTGCTCAACGACTGTCGCGGGACGATCCCGATAGCTGGCTTTGGGTGCCTTGCCGGCTTGGCTGCTCGAACCTGGAGTTGGCTGCTCGAGCAGTCTGAGACGTCGCTGGGGTGGCTCTGTGGGGATGCTGCTCTTGGAACACGGTCGGGCGCGCCATTATGGTCACGCTGCCAAAGGGCCTGCTGCCCCTGGAATCTTGGCGCCTGTGGGTGAGGTGTCGAAGGATTGTCCAGGTTGAGGTGTTTTGACAATCTGGTCGCAATCCCTGCCGTGGCTACGGTTGTCGGGTGACGACGATGGTCTACCGTGTCGGGAGCAACTATATCCGCGGCTGCATGCACTGCGGCGGTTATTACTCCAAGATCTTGGGGCATGCCTAGAGAAATGTGACCTTCCTGGTTATCCAAGGCTTCTGCTCCAGGGTCCCTCTCTTGGGAACTTCCAGCAGTTGTGCCTTTAGTAGCTCTGGCCATGAACACATGGCGATCTGCACGACTGCTGCTTTGACAATTGAGGTCATCACTGTTGCTGTTGCTATCGCTCTCTGTGTCCACACACTTGAGAAGGCTAGGCTCCAGAGGGTCAAACTCGATGAAGCACACCTCTCAGCTTGAGTCCTCAAAATAGGACTCGATGAAGCCGATATGCTCGAGGCTACTGGCTAGACCCCATCGGTACAACATAGTTCCAAAGATGATCTCAGAGCCCATTGGCGGGGCTTGGCTGATGTCGAGAATTCCAGCGTTGATGCATGTTGAAGACATGCTTAACCTACAAAAATAGTTAAAGGCCCCTACCTGGTGCGCCAGCTGTTAAGGTTAGTGATTGACAACACACTTATATTCGGGTACCTTTGAGATATGCAAGCTCAAACATGCAAGAGGGAACACGCAATGTAGACAGGTTCGAGCCTCGTCGATGAGTAATACCCTACTCCTATGTCAGTGATGATTGAGATCGATGAAGAAATTACAGATCGATGGGGGTATCTCTGATTACAAGGAAGAACTATGAATTTGGGAGATGGCTAGACTACGGCTTGTATATAGCTATGCTAAATTGCTAAGGGTCGCAACAGGCTTCTTCGTGCTTCTCTCTCTGGACCTCCCTTGACGACGTCCTCCCTGGTCCTTATATTGTGGGCTAGAGTACCGAATCGTAGTCGATGAGGAGTACTTCTGCTATTGTGATCCCCATATCGTATCTGAACTTTCATAATTGTAGGGCGTATTCGAGTAGGTCTCCTTGTATCGGGAGTAGAATCGAAGCTTTCCCTGCAAGGGATATCCTTTCCACGTATACCTCATCCCACAAACTCAGGCTAGAGATATACGAATTATCCTGATACTAGCCAATATGTAACATCCTAAAATTTGGCCTAATTTTAATTTCTGGAGTTATTTGAATTTTTGTGAATTTTTGGGATTTATTTAGATTTATTTGAGTTTAATTTGAATTTATCTTTCTCTTAAATAATTAATTATCAAAAATAAATAAAAATATTTTATTTAAGCTCTAAATGCCCTGAAATATTTTTTGAATTTTTCTAGAATTTTTCGGGTATTTTTAGTGCTCTAAATAATTAGATTGATTTTCGGAGATTATTTTAAATGTTAAAAGCTGGAAAATGCTTTGCTACAGTGTTGGGCCGAGCCCAACACTGTGCACGCCGTTCGGTCGGAACCCTAGCGCCGCTCGCTCCGGGTCGTGCGATCTCCATCGGACGGCTGAGGTTGGGCTGCGTCACCTGTGCGCAAGAGCCGTCGGATCGCGTTGGCTCAAGCCGACCGGATTGCGCCACGTCGCGCTGGCAGCCGAACCGTCGCTCGGCCTGGGCCGTTGGATCGTGATCGGAGGGCTGTGCCGAAGCCGCAGCGCCCGAGCCCCGGTGCCGTTGGATCGCAGCCAATCAAACGGCCCGTATTAAGCCACGTCGCTCGGAAGCTGAACAGTCGCGCCGCCGTCGCCATTAAGAGGTGGTTGGCTGCCGGAGATTTGCAGACGATTTGCGTGCTTTCCAAAGCACCATAGTTCCCGTGTTATAGCGCATTTAACTGGTCCCTTCACCCCGCATCTTTTGTCCATTCGCGCGTTAGTTATCGTGCTACGTAGCTCCTCCTGTGGCTCACCAAAGTTGTCATTGCCGCCGCCTCGGTTTTCCTTGCTTCCCACCGCTGACCGTCACTCTCCACCGCACCTGTAGGGTCGTGGATGCGCCTAGAGGGGGGGTGAATAGGCGTTTTACAAAATTCGATCGCTCAATAAACAATTCGCTCTAATCAACCCCTATGTCAAAACCTAATCAAATATATATGCGGAAGCGATAAATAGGTTTTGACAATTAAAGCCTAAATCAACTAGGCTCACTAGTGCACTAACTAAATTATGTCTCTAAACTAGAATTGCTAAATTGATCAATCAATTAACACTAAGCAATTCTAATTACAATCAAGCAATTGGACAATATACAATAAATGTAAATACTTGAAAGTAAAAGAGACAACCGATATTTTTCCATGGTGTTAGGAGACTTGCGGTCTCCCTAGTCCACGTTGAGGCCAGCCCACACTTGGACCGGCTCCGCTCGAGCACCGCCTCTTTCCACTAGTCGTGGTTTTCACGCTCAGCGTGAGCTCAACCCGAACCTTCACAAACTTGACGGGGCTTCTCACAACCTCGAGAGCTCCCGCGCACGACACCTACGCCGTCTAGGAGTCGGCAACCTCCAAGAGTAACAAGCCGCTCCTCCGCTTGAACCTCACCGGGCACAACAAATGCGCAACTGGTGATCACCAAGTGCAACACATGCACAAGGCCTCACTCAAGTGCAACACATGCACAAGAGGCTCTCAAACCACTTCCTAATTGCAACACATGCAATTAGTCTCACTCTTAAGCTCAAGAAGCAAAGGGAGAAGAGCAACACATGCACATAACTCCCACACATAGCAACAATACCAGCAACACTTGCCCCAAGCCCCCCAAGGGGGTATATATAGCCCCCTACAAGAAAACTAGCCGTTTGGGGGCAAAATGGGCGAAATCAGTGAAGTGCGGTACTACCGCCCTCTAAGGGCCGGTAGTACCGCCCTACCTCCAACGGTCGGCCCAACGGCCATATTTCCGGTACTACCGCCCTCGAGGGCGGTAGTACCGCATTCGCGGTACTACCGCTCCCACACGGCGGTAGTGCCGGCCGAGCCAAAACAGAAAACACAGCGCTCTGGAATAAAGCTACCGGCGGCAAACCTGCGGTAGTACCGCATTTGCGGTACTACCGCCCACACCCAGCGGTAGTGCCGGCCACACTGAGAAAATCCAGATTTAACTCGAAATTCATTTCTTCAAAAACCGAAACCCATTCTTTGAGCCTCTAGATGATCAACACATGATCAAACACACGTGCAAAACACATTTGCACCAACTTAGCTCATGCTCAAAGAATTCAAACCAAATTGCGAAAACACATTTCACAACCAACTCAAGATCTATTTGCAAAACGTATTAAGCAAATCAAACCCGAGTTTATGAGATTAATTTCCCTAGCCATGTGAAGGTCAACACGAGACCCAGTCAACTTGCCAACACCCGTTGCAAGCCCTACTCACATGCTCTCGAATTTCGGACTCATAAACCTCGGTTTATTCGCACTGTGAACTTGCAAATAGCATAATAAACACATTTCATGCTTGAGCACTACTCTTTGCAACACATGCAAAAGTCTAGCTCTAAGCAACATTAAATCAATATGCATGAACTCTCTAATTGCAACACATGCAATTCTCTAGTCCCATGCAACACCAAAAACCAAACTTCAACTAAACCAAATCACACGTATGAGCTCTTTACTCGCAACACATGCAAGCCTCTAGCTCCATACAAACACACAAACATCAAATCATGCTTGAGCTTTCTCCTTTTGCAACACATGCAAAACTTAGCTCCAAGCAAACACACGGTTTTATAAAGATTTGTTTTGCGAACAAAAACGTGAAGCTTTAACTAATGCAACACATGCAAAAGTGAACTTCACACAAAAGCCAACGCACTAGCTTATCACTTCTTGCAACACATGCAAATCAAAGCATTATGCGAAAACCAAATGCAACCAAGCATAAGTTTAACCCATTCGCAACACATGCCAAATGGTTAACCCATATGCAAAAACCAAATCCAAATGGTTTGAGCTCGAGTGAACGCGAAATGAGATCACCAACACATGATGAAGCTCAAGCAAAGGGAACGACCCCTCTTAATAGCACGGCGATAAAACCTTAGACTCAAAGACTACAAAAGTCCTTAGCCTATCTAATTATACCTTGCGCACATCAAGCAATCCCTTTGGGGTCTTTATGATCATTACTTTGATATTCCCGGGATCTCTACTCGACTCCTCTTGGGATCCACTCTTGGCGCCCATCAACTCATGATGCCGTCCTTGTCCTGTTCTCATCATCTCATCCATCTTTGGACCTAACTTAATCACAACTCATACAAATAGTTAGTCCAAGATGCATGGTTATCTCAATTATCTCTTGCACTCCATTAACACATAATGGATGCCTTTAGATCAATTGAGCACAACCTAAATCAATTGAAATGATTTAATTGTGTCTTAAGTACAATAATGCAACTCATGCTTTATTATACTTAAGAACTATTCATTGTCCTCAATTAATCAAGAAACACCATCAACACATGATGAAATGTTCTTTAATAATTAACAAGACAAATGAACTCAATTTAAATTATCATTTAAATTGATATGAGTATATATTAACTACACAAGTTTTCATATACTCATGTTGATGAAAAGTAATGATCCATTATATGTAAATTGTATGGAAATGATCATTACCTAAGTCATCAACTATAGAATAAACTCCACATGTATATGTGCATAGATATAATTGACTTGGACATAATATGCACATATCCAATTTGATCGTATTGGAGTATATCCTATATTGCCATGAGTATACTTATAACTAGGCAATTCAAACATATACTCAAGGATTTAGTTTCTTTGTCTTGATCCTTATGTGTGTCAATACAGAATCGATCAATACGAAGAAACTATCAAGTTAAACCACAAACTCCCCCTAAATATGTGCATCCATGTAATATGTGGATTGGGAAACATGATGCACGTTTGTGGTTAATATAATGGGGACATTCATACTTTAACTTGTATCCAAGGTATGCAACTAATGCTAGAATGAATACGCATACATACCTTGGGTTTTCCATTTTTCAATGCGATGAGACTAAACAAAGATATTCTAAACAAACATATTAGTCTCGATATAAGATTGTCATTAATAACACTATCGCATTAGGGGATAAACTCAATATTGGATTTGTCATTAACACAAGATTAGATTTGTCATTAACACCAAAACCATAACTAATGAAGGTTGAACTTACAGCACCCAAGACCCTTGCCGAGTTCGTCGTGTCAAGCTGCATCGCTTGGGCCACTTCATTTAGTCGAAGAAGCCCGGAAACGCCATCGCCTACTTCGTCTTCTCCAAGTCTGGTCACCAAGCGCCACCGCACCTTCGTCAACACCCGCGAACACCCCCGACCGTCGGATCTCTATCCAACGCCCGAGGTAACGCCACGTCTCCCTCCCCGAAGAATTAGGCCTGAACGATCTCGGTAGATCTTGGTCGTTAGATCGTCATCGTGCGGCTCTGATAAGTCCACGTAGCTGCCGTTTAGATGCGTTAAAAATGGTCGTAGATCCTTAATCCGACCGCCACCGTAGCGCCACGTAACCATAGAAGATGCACCTGAAAATGGCCGTTGAATCTTGTCTCAACGGTGCGGATTGCATCACGTAGATTGGTAACGATGGATTTGGACCGTTAGATCTTGGATATTCGGCTCGGATTAAACCACGTAGGTTCAGTAAACAGTGCATCGCTCGGGTAACTGCCGCCATTGGATCTTCATCCAACCGCGCCGGTGAGTCCACGTAGCCATCTTAGCCGTGGTTGATGATGCCCGTCAGATCTTAGATCAGTGGCTAAAATTTCGCCACGTAGCGATCCAAAAACCCTAGCAGTCGCCCGAGGCTGATCCGACCGTTGAAATTCAAATGAGCGGTTCGGATGGTGCCACGTGGTGGTAGTTGACTGCGTGTGGACTGGCCGTTGGATTCAAATCCAACAGGTGGGAACGTGTATGACCGCGTGGACCAGTAGGGTCACACCATGTGTCGCCATCTGAGCGGGCCGTGCACTGTTCCGTCGAGCCCACCTGTCAGTCATGAGGAAGCCGTGAGGGCTGACGTCAGCATGACGTCACCCGAGGGGCCCATAGGTCAGTGTCACTGTTCGGTGGACCCGGTCCACCGTGAACCCGACCCGAGCTGCAAGCCCGGTCCATAGATCCGAGGTGACGTGGCTCACTCTGGTGCTGCCACGTGTCGGCCGAAGAAATTATCCGGATTTCCAGTAGAAAAATAAGTAGTTTAATTCGGTATTTCTTTTATTTTGATTATCCAAACTTGTAATCGCTATAACTTTTGCGTCTTAGATCCGATTTGAGTGATTCCAATTCCTAAAAATTTTTAAAAATGTAAGCTATTTATTGGTGAATTTTATTTTATCTTTAAAGTTGATCTTACTGTCTTTTGGTGTATTTATTGTATATTTGTTTAACGCGATTAGACTCCGAGTTGCCGGAAGTTGTCGGGGAGGAATTCGAAGGACCATCGCAACTTCCTGATCAGGACCAACCGCTGTTTGAAGGCAAGTCATGCTTTAACCATATTGCTCCTAGATTTTTGAAATATATTTTAATTTAAACTATGCATGCTATATTAGCTAGAAAAATGACATTAATTAATTTTGGGTGGAATAGATAATACCCTACCTTGATTATGCCACCTTGTATATTACTTGTATGCCCTGAAATCCTTGTCACCCTAAGATATTAAGTTGAGTTGGTTGCTATTATGATGCCAACACGGGAGGCTAGACCGTGAGTAGATGCTTAGTTGCTTGTGTACGCCGAATGACCTTTAAAAGTGCAAAAGAATATTGACTAAGCAATTATGGAATATATTTTGGAATAATGCAATTATGCCATGAGATGGATTTGGAGGGTAGCAACCTGTGTGGTTCTACTTACACAATGAAGTGGGCATTGGCATGTGTTGCATAAATGCAAATCGGGGTGGGAAATGATTTGGACCGGGGCAAGTGGCGAGATGGCTTCGTGCCAGGTGGGCCTGTGTGGCGACAGAATGAATTGAGCAATGTGAAGGCTGCGTGCCGGGATCTACAAGAAGAATGTCTTGCCCTGGACAGTTAAGGACTTCACCTTGCGAGCCTTTGAACTGAGTTACTCGTACAGCCACTTGTCTGGAATGGGACAGACCTAGTTCAGTAGGGTTCTAATACCTTTCCTTTGACGCCTCGGGGTGGCAGTTGCACAAGAGTGTACCTGTGTGGGGGAGCGTACCTATGCTACGGCTTGGTACCCATCCAACAGTATTCGCTTGATCTAAACTTTGGCTCTGAGTGAGGGAAGTGTTAGAAAGGCAATGCTGGCGAGGTTCATAGGTTAGATGTTAGTTTTTGAAAGACTTTGTTGCAATCAATCACCTGTGTGGTGAGCGACTGTATCCTGTGGATAAAGTATACAGCCTCTGCAGAGTGTGTGTTAAATCTATTCGAATAGCCGTGTCTGCGGTATTAGACAATGCTCAGGGATTACAGATAAGGGTTAGATTTTCAAAATGAAATGTGGAATGGGTGGCTGTGTGCCAAAGATTGGTGAAGCAAACTTAGGGCTGTGTGCCAAACTTTTGGAAAAGAATTGAGAAATGAATTATTATAGTAATGGTTTTTACCGCTTTTAATCTGATTAAGATTATCTGTTAAAAGAAATGCTACTTCATGCAAAATAACCATTTAAGCCTTTCCTTTGGAATAAGCCATGCATGTAGTAATAGAACTGCATTGTGCATGACTTGTTGAGTATGTTGTATACTCACCCTTGCTTCAACAAAAACCTCAGAAGAAGAAGTAACACCAGCTTGGGAGGAGCAGTTTAACGAAGGTCCGGAG
Organism: Guadua angustifolia; assembly: GCA_036346375.1. Classification (NCBI taxonomy): domain Eukaryota; kingdom Viridiplantae; phylum Streptophyta; class Magnoliopsida; order Poales; family Poaceae; genus Guadua; species Guadua angustifolia. The sequence goes on from CM070520.1 coordinate 29,826,535, forward strand.
AATTAGGGTTGAGCCTAGTCAGTTGCCTGTGGCAATATGAGGGTTCATTGCTTTACTTTTGCTTCCGCTTATCGAACTTCTTGTCTTGTGTTATTCTGACCTGCGTGGCTAATTATTGTAAGGAGACCATAAGGTCGTGTAACTCGTTTATATTCTTGTTTGAAGTACTTTATTATTATTTCCACTGTGTATGATTGTGGTACTTCAACCTATTCATCCTGTGTGCACTAGCGTGATCCTGGACTAGTGCAGAATACACAAAGGTTCCGGATTTGCAGATTCGGGTCCCGACAGAGTTGATATCAGAGCCATACTGACTGTAGGACTTAACCCTAGTTAGACTGGCCATTCTAGAAAGGATAAAAATTAATTTCTAAAGATTAAAATTGGGCAAGAATAATCAATGAAATCTTGACTTATCCCTTGTTCCTTACTTCATACCTATGCTGCATTTTGCTATCACTTTTGTGTTCTTTTAAAATTTTAGTACTGACAAGTTGATTTGGCAGATGAGGATGGTTCACTCTTTCGGCGAGCGTCACGGATGATACGCTGCAGAGCTTTGGAGGATGCTCCAGGTGCTTGGAGGTTTTGACCACCCTCTTTACCGGTCTCGCACCTGGGTGGTCAACAGAATCAACCGTGGCTGGGAGACGACCTTTACTTTGTATGCGCGGGAGAATGCTCGTGTCAGTTGTCCGCTCCACCTCGTGGTGAAGCGAGCCAGCTACGAGGCAGGCATTCAGGAGTGTGCCCGGCTAGCACTTCGGAAGGTTAGCCGTGATCACGGCTATGAGCTGTGGGACACTGCTTTCCGTGTGCACCCCCACGCGGGTGGACCAATCCAGGCGCGCTTGGAGCTGGAGAACGATGCTGCTGTCGTCCACCTGGGACGGTTCGCTGTGGCTCAGGAGGAGGCCATGGACATGGCTACGCTAGAACTGATGTCAGTATACCGCACCCTAGAGGAGACTGAGCTGGCCTTGCGAGAGGCCAGGATGCATGCCGTTCAGAGGATCGGTGAGCTTGAGGAGGCCCTTTATGGCCAAGGGGAGCCAGAGTTCGGCATGGAGCTAGAGGATGAGGGGGAGGAACCAGAAGAGCTGGAGCCAGAAGAGGGACAGGAGCCCGAGCCAGAGCCTGTGCCAGAGGATCAACAGGTAGTGGAGCCCCCAACACCAGTGGGAGGGCATTGGGATCAGTTTACCCCAATGCCAGCTCACCCGCTAGTGTACGCACCAGGCGAGCCACAACCAGGATGGATTGAGGACTGAGTTCTTTGGGTTTATTAGTTGTCAAGTTTTGCGATGAGACTCACTTGTTAGAGTCGCGTCTTTTATTTTCTCGAACTTCCCTTAGAGATGCGTGTTGTAATGAACTATTTTGTTTGATGTTGAGATTGTTGGTGTGGTTGCATGGCCCCTAGGCCCTTGTAAGCAACCATACTTATCTATTATCTATGAATTGATGTTTAAGGGTTTTAGTTACACCTGTTTCCCCATATAAGTTCCTCTACTTGCCTATTCTTTCCCTCTCATCTCTAAACCGTCGAAGCAATCAGCAGATGGTGAACACTCGCAACACTGGAGCCGGAGGCAGTGGTTCACGTCAGGGAGGCAGTCAGAGCAATGCATCACTTCATCAGGCAGCACCGCAGGTTGACATGCAGAATCTGGGAGCCTTTCTTGCAGCACAAACCAAATTGATGCGCATAATGATGGCAACCGTCTGACAAATCAACAACCAAGCAAACCGCCAATAACCAAGTCATAACAATGGTCCCGCCCCTACTCAAGATTATGCAATTTATGAGGACACGTCGCCCACTTTCTCGCAACGCTAGTCCCCTAGAGGCAGATGACTGGTTGAGAACCATAGAGAGGAAGCTGCACATTACTCAGTGCATTGGAAATGAGAGGGTGCTTTATGCCTCTCATCAGCTAGAAGGGACAGTAGCTGAGTGGTGGGAAAACTACTGCGCATCGCAGGAAAACCCATAGGAAATCACGTGGGAAGAATTTACCATAGCTTTTCGTCAGTATCACGTACCAGAAGGTATTATGGAGCTGAAAAAGAAAGAGTTTAGAGCGCTGAAGCAAGGAGGCCAGTCAGTGGCTGATTACTTAAATAAGTTCACTCAGTTGGCACGCTACGCTCCAGAAGACGTAGCAACAGACAAGGCTAGGCAGTCCTGTTTCATGAAGGGACTTAACACTGGATTTCAGGTGGGATTGATTACCCACACATTTCCTGATTTTCAAGAACTAGTGAACAAGGCACTTATATTGGATGATAACCGCAAACGTCGCATGGCACAACAAGGAGGATGCTAGGGTCAGCAGAAACCAAGGATGATACCTCAGCAATTCTCTAGATTCCAGCAGGGAAACAGTGCCAGGACACCGCCGCCGATGCCAAGACCAACAGGACAAACCCCCCAGACCCCAGTCAGAACTTTAATCAGAATGGAGGAAACCGGCAGATGTCAGGAAGACGCTACTACAATTGCAATGAGACAGGACACTTCGCTAATGTTTGCCCCAAAAAGGGAGGTGTGACCCCAGTACGCTTTAATTTGGGAAACACGCTTGCTAGAACTCCTGTTCAAGGAGGAAGCAGAGGACCTGCTCAAGCTGGATCCGCACCCCAATCAGTTGCACGAGGCAGAGTCAACCACGTCACCGCAGATGAAGTTCAAAACGCCACGGACGTTGTACTGGGTAAGTTTCTAGTCAACTCAGTACCAGCTACAGTTTTATTCGATTCCGGAGCATCACATTCCTTTGTTTCTCGAGTTTTTGCTGTGCAAAATGATTTGGGTCTTGTCAACCTTAAGAGTACACTTCTAGTCCAATCCCCTGGATCAGAACTTCGATCTAAGATCGGTTGTTCTGGTGTTAAGTTAGTAATAAAAGGAATAGAGTTCCTAGCGAACCTTATTATATTAGACACCCAGACCCTGGATGTTATACTGGGAATGGATTGGTTGTCTAAGCATAAGGCTGTACTAGACTGTGGTAGAAGAGTTGTGTCTATTGAGAGCACTGATGGCAGGAAAGTTGAATTTCAAGCAACGACAGTTCGAGAGGGACAGGTGTTAGTAAATAATCTAGAGGCTATCAGTATGACAGACGCACCAGTGGTCAGTGAGTATCCGGATGTTTTTCCCGAGGAGTTACCTGGAATGCCACCGGACAGGGATATAGAGTTCGTAATTGATTTAGTGCCTGGAATGGCACTAATAGCAAAGAGACCATATCGGATGTCCACCGAGGAGTTGGTAGAAATGAAGAAGCGGATCGAGGAGCTATTGGAAAAAGGATTCATCGGCCGAGCTCATCACCATGGGGAGCACGGTTACATTTGTTAAGAAGAAAGAGCGGGAGTTTTAGGATGTGTAGATTATCGTGCACTTAATGAAGTGACGATAAAGAATAAATACCCGTTGCCCAGAATAGATGATTTATTTGATCAATTAAGAGGTGCAGGAGTTTTCTCTAAGATTGATCTTAGATCAGGATACCACCAGTTGAAGATTAAGACAGAGGATATCCCAAAGACTGCATTTTCTTCAAGATATGGACACTACGAGTTCACTATTATGTCTTTTGGATTGACGAATGCACCAGCATACTTTATGAACTTGATGAATAAGGATTTTATGGAATATTTGGACAAATTTGTAGTGGTGTTCATAGATGATATTTTGGTTTACTCAAAGTCGAATGAAGAGCACGCCAAACATTTGAGATTGGTATTGGAAAAGTTACGAGAGCAGCAGTTGTTTGCTAAGTTCAGTAAATGTGATTTTTGGAAGAGTAAGTTAGAATTCCTAGGGCATGTAATGACTGCCGAAGAAATCGCAGTAGACCCAAGCAAGGTAGAGGCAGTACTACATTGGGAGCCACCAAAGACGGTGACCCAGATTCGTAGTTTCCTTGGAATGGCTGGATATTATCATCGATTTATAGAAGGGTTCTCGACGATTGCTAGACCTCTCACACAATTGCTAAAGAAAGAGAAGAAATTTGACTATGTAGTGACCCGAATTCACCAATTCGGATCCACCGTGTATGCCGCACTATTACTAGGATCAATGCTAGTGCACACGGCTTAACATCGGTAAGCATCATATCATACACAACGATAATAACAATAAGACTTCATTTATTTAATATAACTAGTGTATGATCTTATGATCACTTACATTTATTCGGCCTCATAGGGCAAGACTAAGATAAAATAAGACAAATGCAGCGGAAAATCGTAGAAGACGTAGTGACTCATCAGTACACCACAGGCGACTGACAAGGCTTGGCCTAGTGACTCGCGTCCACCTAAAAGTCCTCCTCAACCATAGGCGATGATTCCTCCACTGTTGTTGGTTTGTAAGCAAGGGTGAGTACACCAACACGTACTCAACAAGTTGTGCACAGAATGCAATTCTATCATAGCTATATGCAGGCTTATTCCAAAGGAAGGCTTATGGTTCATAAGCAGTAAGCAGCATTTGAAACACATACATAATGTAGATTGAAAAGACAGTAAAACAAATAATAACAAGTAAGTAGATTCCATTGTTTCTCGAATCAAACCCAAGTTCTCCATCCTAAATCAAGTTCCATTATCCACATGGCATCCTGCCATCCCATCCAGTTGACAAGTTTTAATTAACTACCCCTTGACTGTAATTCCCGAGCATTGCTCAATACCGTGAGCACGGCTATCCGAATAGATTGTACACTCTGCAGAGGTTATGCACTTTACCCACACGATATAACCATGCACCACCACAGTGACGATTATAACAAAGCCTTTACAATGCATCCTCTTAACCCGGTGCTACCCGCTAAGGTTTCAACACTGAAGACTCGCCACAAGAGGCCCCTCTTGCGCCATGTGAGTTTTCCCGTGCCCGGACTCACACCACTAAGATAGCACATAAGTTAAGCATTTGCAAATTAGTCACTAGGTGCCCCATATGACGATGTGGTGCAAGTTTGTCTCAGTCAAAGGCTCGCAAGGTTAAGTCCTTAGGATTGATTAAAGCAAGACATACACATACCCTCAGCTCCACTGAGCCCACCCTAGCACACCTGCCCCTTCCACTTGCTTCAATCTAAAGTGATTACCCTCCCGGTTGGTTACCAAGCACCACGTGCTCATCACAAATCAACATTGTTGCGTGACTCCGCTGTCACAACAATTCAATCTCTTTGTGCGACCACACATGGCCCACAAGTTATCATCATTGTTCCATATTCCATTAGTCAAGATTATTAAGCAATATTCCATGAGCATGTGATGACGTGGCATGGCTAAGCAATTCTATTCCGTTCTAACCATCCATGTTGATTTTCTATTAACCAACTATAATTAACCAACCTAGGGTGACAAGTGGATCATGGCATACAATTTAACAAGGTAGGGTGTAATTCAAGAGGGTATAATATCTAAATCCCAGTCTAGGTCAAAAACATTTGTACACATAAAATAACATGTGATAAGGTAAATCAAAATAGCATGCAATCTAATTTATGGGTGCAACATGATCAAAGCACAACTTGCCTTCGTTAAGTTCTTGCTCCTGGTCTGGAAATAATTCCTGAGCTGAGAAATCCCCTTCCGAAGCCTTGCACAGTTCAACGTCTACGCGAATCGAGAGAGAAAAGCAAATAAAAACCAAAACCAAAGAGCAAATAAATTCAAAAATTCAAATAAAAGCCACCATTAGAAAGATCTCATTTTTACAAATTTTTAGGAATTTGAATCACCTCAATCGGAGTTCGTATGCGAAAGTTACGAGGTTTTGAAGTTTGAAAATCTTGAAAATACCCTGAAAATAGAAATTCCGAATTTAGCGAATTATTTTTATAAAGGAAATTCCGATTTTTCCGCCCGATCGACGGACGCCTTGACGTGGCTCAATCTTGTCCGATTCGATGACGATCCGACGGCCCTGAGCTCCCGAAGCGGCGAAGAGCAACGGTGGCGCGAGCTCACGGAGATGAAGAAGATGACCTCCGCGTGGCGCTCCGTGGTCCCGGCGATGAAGAATCTGGCCGATCCGACGCGGCTCACGATGGCGAATCCGAGTCTTCCTCCAAGTCGATGGAAGAGATCTGAGCGGCGATGGAAATCTGGCGCAAACCGGTCACAACCTTGCTACTCAAGCGAGCTTTTGCGGTGGCTACACCGACTCCCATGATGGCACAAGAGGAAAAGGAGCGGTGCTAGCGATGAGCATCGAGGGGCTCGAACCTCTATTTATACCGTGGGCGCTAAACAAGGAAAGACGACGGCGGCGGTGTTGGTCGAAGACGGCGGCGCGCACTCTTTCCATGCAGAGACGACGACCACGGATCATTCGATCAAGATCCGGTGGTCGAAAGGCTTAGGGTTTCCTATTTCGGCACGGGGTGATGAAGGCCGTTGGATCGTGATCCAATGGTTGTCATTAATCCTTTTAAAATCCGATCGGCCTGCACAGTAGTCGGGCCGGGCCAGTTACTGTTCACGCGTATTTTTCGGTTTTTCCGATTTAATTTAATTCCTGAAAATAAACTGATTTATTTAGGGTAGTAAAAATACTCTAAAAATTCCCAGAAAATTCTCAAAAATATTTTGAAATATTCTGGACCTAAATAAAATATTCTCACAAAAACTTTATTTTAACTTTATATATTTATAATTAATCTTTAACAAAAAGTAATATTGTTTAAGGACAATTAATTCAAATAAATCTCAGAAAATCCAATAAAATCCAGAAAAATCATAAAATTCATAAATTGCATTAAAATAATATTAATTGATTTAAAAGCTGAAATTTTGGGATGTTACAGTCTAGACACCGGAGTGTGAGAAGAGTTTCCAGGAGTTGAAGAAAAGGCTGACTTCAGCACCAGTGTTAGTTTTGCCAGATGTGCATCAGAGTTTTGATATATACTGCGATGCATCACGCCAAGGACTTGGATGCGTGTTGATGCAAAATGGAAAGGTAGTAGCTTACGCATCAAGGCAATTGATTTGCATGAAGGGAATTACCCAACGCATGACTTAGAATTAGCAGCCGTAGTGCATGCCTTAAAGATATGGCGTCACTATCTTATTGGAAATAGATGTGAGGTGTATACAGATCATAAGAGTCTTAAATACATCTTCCCCCAATCTGACCTGAACATGAGGCAAAGAAGGTGGTTAGAACTGATCAAAGATTACGACATGGGTATTCATTATCATCCCGGCAAAGCCAATGTAGTGGCTAATGCCTTGAGTCGGAAAGGTTATAGCATAAATATGCTGGTAGAAGAGAGTCGGGCAGAATTGTGCAAGGACTTTCAGAGGTTAAAATTGGAAGTTGTTCCTGTAGGATTCATAGCTGCTTTAGAAGTAAAACCTACCTTAGAGGATCAGATTAGGGAAGGTCAGAAGAATGATGAGAAGGTCAAGCGAATCAAATCCAAAATGGAGGAAGGCCAAGCAAAGGAATTTAAGCTGGACGATCAAGGTACTTTGTGGATGAGAGAGCGTATCTGTATACCTAATAAAAAGGAGCTGAAGCAGTTAATATTGGAGGAAGCTCACGACTCCAAGTATTCGATTCACCCAGGAAGTGCGAAGATGTACCAAGATTTGAAAGAAAGGTTCTGGTGGCCGAATATGAAGAGAGAGGTAGCTGAGCACGTAGCACTATGTGATGTATGCCAGTGAGTCAAAGCTATGCATCAAAGACCAGTAGTACTGCTGCAACCATTAAAAATACCAGAGTGGAAATGGGAGGAAATCGGAATGGATTTTATCACCGGTTTGCCAAGGACGCAAGGAGGTTATGACTCCATATGGGTCATAGTAGATCGCTTGACAAAGGTCGTGCACTTCATACCGGTAAAGACAACCTATTCAGGAGATAAGTTAGAAGAGCTATACATGGCAAGGATCGTTTGCTTGCATGGAGTGCCGAAGAAGATAGTATCAGACAGAGGAACCCAATTTACCTCAAAATTTTAGGATAAGCTACATACGGCAATGGGCACCCGTCAACTTCAGCACAGCTTATCACCCGCAGATAGATGGACAGACTGAAAGAGCCAATCAGATATTAGAAGATATGTTGAGGGCCTATGCGCTAGCTTATACAACATCTTGGGATAAATGTTTACCATACGCTGAATTCAGTTACAACAATAGTTACCAGGCAAGTTTACAGATGTCACCTTTTGAAGCACTGTACAGTCGACCTTGTAGAACACCGCTGAATTGGAACGAAACCGGTGAGCGTCGTGTCTTTGGGCCAGACATACTCCAAGAAGCCGAAGAGCAAATAGCACTGATCAGAGAAAGGTTGAAAATCGCACAGTCGAGGCAAAAGAGCTATGCGGACAATCACCGCAGGGATTTAAGCTTTGAGCATGAGGATTATGTGTATCTCAGGGTTACGCCTCTTAAGGGAGTACAGAGGTTTCACAAAAAGGGGAAACTTGTGCCAAGATATGTAGGACCGTTTAAGATCATAAGCCGCAAGGGAGAAGTCGCATACCAACTGGAGTTACCGCAAACCTTAGCAGGAGTACACAACGTCTTTCATGTATCGCAACTCAAGAAGTGTCTCCGAGTGCCTGACGAGCAAACACCCCTAGAAGCAATTGAACTACAGGAAGACTTGACCTACAAAGAGCAACCGGTAAAAATTCTGGACACAATGGATCGGAAAACAAGGAACAAGACAACCCGCTTTTGCAGAGTGCAGTGGAGCAATCACACGGAAAGTGAGGCCACCTGGGAATGCAAAGAAGATTTGAAAAAGGAATTCCTGAACCTATTCTCTAGTTAAGCTTCGAATCTCGGGGTCGAGATTCTGTTAAGGGGGGTAGGTTTGTAACATCCCAAAATTTAGCCTAATTTTAATTTCTGAAGTTATTTGAATTTTTGGGATTTATTTGGATTTATTTGAGTTGAATTTGAATTTATCTTCCCCTTGAATAATTAATTATTAGAAAAATAATTATCAGAAATAAATAAAACTATTTTATTTAAGCTCTAAATGCTCTGAAATATTTTTTGGAATTTTTCTAGAATTTTTCGGGTATTTTTAGTGCTCTAAATAATTAGATTGATTTTCGAAGATTATTTTAAATGTTAAAAGCCGGAAAATGCTTTGCTACAGTGTTGGACCGAGCCCAACACTGTGCGCGCCGTTCGGCCGGAACCCTAGCACCGCTCGCTCCGGGCCGTGCGATCTCCATCGGACGGCTGAGGTTGGGCCGCGTCGCCTACGCGCAAGAGCCATCGGATCGCGTTGGCTCAAGCCGACCGGATTGCGCCACGTCGCGCTGGCAGCCGAACCGTCGCTCGGCCTGGACCGTTGGATTGTGATCGGAGGGCTGTGCCGAAGCCGCAGTGCCCGAGCCCCGGTGCCATTGGATCGCAGCCAATCGAACGGCCTGTATTAAGCCACATCGCTCGGAAGCTGAACAGTCGCGCCGCCGTCACCGTTAAGAGGTGGTTGGCTGCCGGAGATTTGCGGATGATTTGCACGCTTTCCAAAGCACCTTAGTGCCCGTGTTATAGCGCATTTAACTGGTCCCTTCGCCCCGCATGTTTTGTCCGTTCGCCCGTTAGTTATCGTGCTCCGTAGCTCCTCCAGTGGCTCACCGAAGTTGGCATTGCCGCCGCCTCAGTTTTCCTTGTTTCCCACCGCCGACCGTCACTCTCCGCCGCACCCGAGACTCTTGCCGAGTTCGTCGTGTCAAGCTGCATCGCCTGGGCCACTTCATTTAGTCGGAGAAGCCCGGAAACACCATCGCTTACTTCGTCTTCTCCAAGTCCGGTGACCAAGCGCCGCCGCACCTTCGTCAACACCCGCGAACACCCCCGACCGTCGGATCTCTATCCAACGCCCGAGGTAACGCCACGTCTCCCTCCCTGAAGAATTAGGCCTGAACGATCTCGGTAGATCTTGGCCGTTAGATCGTCATCGTGCGGCTCTGATAAGTCCACGTAGCTGCCGTTTAGATGCGTTAAAAATGGTCGTAGATCCTTAATCCAACCGCCACCGTAGCACCACGTAACCGTAGAAGATGCGCCTGAAAATGGCCGTTGGATCTTGTCTCAACGGTGCAGATTGCATCACGTAGATCGGTAACGATAGATCTGGACCGTTAGATCTTGGATATTCAGCTCAGATTAAACCACGTCGGTTCGGTAAACAGTGCATCGCTCGGGTAACTGCGGCCGTTGGATCTTCATCCAGCCGCGCCGGTGAGTCCACGTAGCCATCTTAGCCGTGGTTGATGATGCCCGTCAGATCTTAGATCAGTGGCTGAAATTTCACCACGTAGCGATCCAAAACCCTAGCGACGCCGAGGCCGATTCGATGATTGAAATTCAAATGAGCGGTTCGGATGGTGCCACGTGGTGGTAGTTGACTGCGTGTGGACCGGCCATTGGATTCAAATCCAACGGGCGGGAACGTGTATGACCGCGTGGACCAGTAGGGTCACACCATGTGTCGCCATTTGTGCCAGCCATGCACTGTTCCGTCGGGCCCACCTGTCAGTCATGAGGAAGCCGTGAGGGCTGACGTCAGCATGACGTCACCCGAGGGGCCCACGGGTCAATGTCACTGTTCGGTGGACTCGATCCACCGTGAACCCGACCCGAGCCATAAGCCCGGTCCATAGACCCGAGGCGACGTGGCTCACTCTGGTGCTGCCACGTGTCGGCCGAAGAAATTATCCGGATTTTCCAGTAGAAAAATAAGTAGTTTAATTCGGTATTTCTTTTATTTTGATTATCCAAACTTGTAATCGCTATAACTTTTGCGTCTTAGCTCCGATTTGAGTGATTCCAGTTCCTACAAATTTATAAAAATGTGAGCTATTTATTGGTGAATTTTATTTTATTTTTAAAGTTGATCTTACTGTCTTTTGGTGTATTTATTGTATATTTGTTTAACGCGATTAGACTCCGAGTTGCTGGAAGTTGTCGGGGAGGAATTCGAGGGACCATCGCAAGTTCCAGATCAGGACCAACCGCTGTTTGAAGGCAAGTCATGCTTTGACCATATTGCTCCTAGATTTTTGAAATATATTTCAATTTAAACTATGCATGCTATATTAGCTAGAAAAATGACATTAATTAATTTTGGGTGGAATAGATAATACCTTACTTTGATTATGCCACCTTGTATATTACTTGTATGCCCTGAAATCCTTGTCACCCCAAGATATTAAGTTGAGTTGGTTGCTATTATGATGCCAACACGGGAGGCTAGACTGTGAGTAGATGCTTAGTTGCTTGTGTACGCCGAATGACCTTTAAAAGTGCAAAAGAATATTGACTAAGCAATTATGGAATATATTTTGGAATAATGCGATTATGCCATGAGATGGATTTGGAGGGTAGCAACCTGTGTGGTTCTACTTACACAACGAAGTGGGCATTGGCATGTGTTGCATAAATGCAAACCGGGGTGGGAAACGATTTGGACCTGGGCAAGTGGCGAGATGGCTTCGTGCTAGGTGGGCCTGTGTGGCGACAGAATGAATTGAGCAATGTGAAGGCTGCGTGCCGAGATCTACAAGAAGAATGTCTTGCCTTGGACAGTTAAGGACTTCACCTTGCGAGCCTTTGAACTGAGTTACTCGTACAACCACTTGTCTGGAATGGGACAGACCTAGTTCAGTAGGGTTCTAATAGCTTTCCTTGGACACCTCAGGGTGGCAGTTGCACAAGAGTGTACATGTGTGGGGGAGCGTACCTATGATACAGCTTGGTACCCATCCAACAGTATTCGCTTGATCTAAACTTTGGCTCTGAGTGAGGGAAGTGTTAGAAAGGCAATGCTGGCGAGGTTCGTAGGTTAGATGTTAGTTTCTGAAAGACTTTGTTGCAATCAATCACCTGTGTGGTGAGCGACTGTATCCTGTGGATAAAGTATACAGCCTCTACAGATTGTGTGTTAAATCTATTCGAATAGCCGCGTCCGCGGTATTGGACAATGCTCGGGGATTACAGTCAAGGGTTAGATTTTCAAAATGAAATGTGGAATGGGTGGCTGTGTGCCAAAGACTGGTGAAGCAAACTTAGGGCTGTGTGCCAAACTTTTGGAAAGGAATTGAGAAATGAATTATTATAGTAATAGTTTTTACCACTTTTAATCTGATTAAGATTATCTGTTAAAAGAAATGCTACTTCATGCAAAATAACCATTTAAGCCTTTCCTTTGGAATAAGCCATGCATGTAGTAATAGAACTGCATTGTGCATGACTTGTTGAGTATGTTGTATACTCACCCTTGCTTCAACAAAAACCTCAGAAGAAGAAGTAACACCAGCTTGGGAGGAGGAGTTTAACGAAGGTCCGGAGAATTAGTGTTGAGCCTAGTCAGTTGCCTGTGGCAATATGAGGGGTTCATTGCTTTACTTTTGCTTCCGCTATCGAACTTACTGTACTGTGTTATTTACAGCCCTGCGTGGCGAATTATTGTAAGGAGACCATAAGGTCGTGTAACTCGTTTATATTCTTGTTTGAAGTACTTTATTATTATTTCCGCTGTGTATGATTGTGGTACTTCAACCTGTTTATCCTCTGTGCACTAGCGTGATCCTGGACTAGTGCAGAATACACAACGGGTCCGGATTTGCAGATTCGGGTCCCGACAAAATATGTATGTGACGTGGTTCCCGACTTTATGGTGCATGCCCATATCCCTTATTTGGATATTCGACAGACTCTCAAACCAACTCACCAACATCAACTCCCTTTTATGTATATCTGCAATCGGTCTCACAACCGGTTGAACCTCCCATATGTCCATAATATGCTGAGCTGATTCCATAGAGGAATCCGGCCCTATATAAGGTTGTGACGTATTCAGAACCTTTCGTTTTGATTCTAGAGCTGATACCAAGAAAGCAAAATATTAGCTATGAACACCCTTATCAAACTACGCTAGCTCAGGTGCCTTATCAACTTGAGCCAAAACTCTGGGGGCAATATGACAGTTATGATCATAGTTGGCAAGTAACTCAACCACTATTGGTCAATACAGTCAATTCGGTCGATCAAATATCTACAGTTTTACGGGGCTAGTTTGGCATACAGCCAAATGGAAGGATAACCTCCTATCAAAGTTGTATCTTGATTAGATACCATACCGTAATAACTTCAAAGTCTTTGATTTTGCAAAGTTTTCGAGTGATGATTATACCACAACCTTGGAACACATTAGGTATTTTATTGTGCAATGCGCTGAAGCAACCCACTCCGATGGTTTGAGCATTAAATTGTTCCCATTATCTTTGTCAATGGTAGTATTTACATGATTCACTACATTACCCCAAATTCAATCAATTTGTGGATTGATTTGGAAAGCCGATTCTATGAACACTTTTTTTGTGAATGTTTAGAGCTTAGAATTTCTGAACTATGTTATGTCTAACAAAAGTTTTTAGAATCAATGAGTGATTATATTAAAAGATTTAGAGAAATTAGAAATCGATGCTTTAGTGTTACCCTACCTCATAATCAGTTAGCCAATTTAGCCTTCTAAGGGTTTGTACCCTAATTGAAAGAAAAATTCGGTGGGCAGGAATTTACCAATTTAAGTCATCTATTACATCGGGTCTCGGCTCAAAAAGGCCATTTCAATGATAATAAGGGCTTCAAGGATAAATTTAGAAATAATAAAGATAAGGAGAAATCCATGGTTAAACTTATTGAGTATGAGTCATCTGAAGATGATGAGGTTGAAATAAACAGAGTCGAATGGGTTACAGGGTCTAAAAAGACTTTAATCTGTTCATGGTTCAAGCTGACCAAGAACCGACTGAAAGTCAAATATGACTTCAATGTCACAAAATGTGATCATATTTTTTATTTATTATGCAAGAAAAGATAATACAGTTACCTAAAGGACATGTATCGTCGGCTGATGAGATTAAAAAGCGAAGGTATTGCAAACGACATCATTCTTTTTCTTATAATACTAATGACTGTAATATTTTTTGTCAATAGATACAACTGGCTATAGAGGGTGGCTGACTAAAATTTGTAGAGGGGCTGACAATGCAGCTGGATGCAAATCCTTTTTCAATCAACATGGTCCACTACTTTGGAAAGAAGCAAGAGCCAGCACAAGCTGCAGAACCCAAGGGTCAAATACATATGTCATCATCCACAAAGATGGCATGTCAAGTTGATGTGAAAGCAAGCTTTGATGGCAATGAGACCCTTAGGATTATTGTCGGCTCTATTCAAATAGAAACTGACCGAGAAGGGAAAAATTTAAGAACAGCCAAGCCAAAGGGAGAATTGCAAATTAGCAAATGGTATAAGGATGAGAGAGCATTGCCACCGTGTAAGCCAATACAGAAGCCAAAGCCTATGTTTTCCCAATTATTGGTGAAATATGAAAGGAGGAATGACATATCTCGATGAAGTCCTCCATGTCGACTAGTTAATACATATCGATTAAGTGGCCCTGAAAGAGCTCACCAACAGTGCCCCTTTTGGCAATTTTGCAGAGAAAAGGTGACTAGCATTGCCTTCGTCCTTTTCTTGTCCAATGCAACATTATTGATATGAATATCAGGATGATAGGCAATGGGGATCATTCAAAGATATGATTTCTAGACCAGTCTCAGATCGAAAACAAGCATATTAAGATGAGGGATCCAATTCTACAACTAGTATGGGACGAGGGATCCAATTCTACCACTAGTATGGACCTGGCTGGAAAAATGCGAAAGCAGATCGAGCCAAAAGCCAAGATGGTGTCCTCCAGGCCTAAGCTGATCATAGTAGAGGAGACTTTAGCAACTAAGAACCCAAGAAATGAGAGAAGCCGATCAAGAAAGAGAAAGGGACGAAACATTCAATGAGTTTCATCTAATTAAAGTTTCTAAAAAAGAATGGAGGAGGAAAGAATCAGTCAAAAATGAGTTTGACTTAGCCGATGATTTGGATTCCCCTATGATTCACAATGATTCTCCATCTCCGATGGACATCAATATGGTGTTCACACTGCTAACAAGTACAAGACAAATACTACATTGACCAAAGAAGGTTTTGCTCTACTATTCTTAGGAACACAGGATGCAATCTTTGAAAAGTCTTAAGATGATCATCAGCATATGAAGCCATTATACTTAAAAGAGCACATTAATTTAATGCCCCACCTAGTGTGCAAGAAGCTGGGAAAGTCCAATGAAGACCTTATTGAGACTAATATGGTTTTAAATGACTTCACTAGATATCCTACTGAAGTAAATGGGGTGATGGTAACAGAGCTCGCAGTCGGTAGTAAGACATTGTCGATAGCTGTTTTTGTAGTTTACTATTTGGACAGGATTAGATCCACGCAAATTGTTGTATTCCATCAACTATGCACCAATTGCTAATTCAATGGAATAGAGATAAAGTCAAATATATTCAAGCTGATACATTAGCTCATATGCTATGGCTTGTTCAGAAGCCAATTGGCAATATGATGGAGTTGAATGCGTATCGAGTAAAGCTCTCGATCATTGTGATTTTGTCTACATTAACAAAACAGGGTTTGTCCCAATCAATGTAAAGATGAGCATGTTTGATTGGACCAATGAAATACTTCACCATTGGAGCCCAAATCGACAGTATATGCTTTACAAGATAACATATGAAGCTATCGGCAAATGACAGATAACTATGAGTCTATAGAAGATTTTGAAGAGATCAAGAAATTGTGCCAAGGTTTCACATCAACAGATTTATTGGATGAAATTGATATAGGCAATGTGATGGAAAAAGGCCAACTTTTGTTGGCTCCAAGTTAGTAGTAGAGTACAAGAAAAGTTGGTCAAGCTTTTAAAGAATTATAAAGATTGTTTTACTTGGGAATACCATGAAATTATAAAGTTGGTCAAGCTTTTAAAGAATTAGTTGAACATCGACTACCAATAAAATTGAGCTATAGGTTGTTTAAATAATCTCCTAGATGATTTAATTTGGTCATGTATGATAAAATAAAGAAAGAAATCAAGTTATTATTAGAAGTCAAGTTTATCAGGCCTTGCCGATATGCTAAATGGGTTTATAACATTGTTCTTGTTATGAAGAAAAATGGTAAACTCAGGGTATGTGTCGATTTAAGAGATATAAATAAGCTATACCCAAAGATGAATATCTGATACCTATAGTCGATATACTTATCGATGCAGCATCTAGAAATAAGATTATTAGTTTTCTTGATGGTAATACTGGTTACAATGAAATATTCATGGTAGAAGCTGATATTCCCTAGAAAGCCTTTAGGTGCCCAGGTGCCCTAGGTTTGTTTGGGTGGGTAGTCATGACTTTCAGCTTAAAAAATATTGGTGTAACATATCAACATGCTATGAATTTAATTTTCCACGAGTAGATTGGCCATATTGTGGAAATCGACATTTAAGCTTTACATATGGGCTGAAGAAGCAACAGTTGGAGTTTTCTTGGCACAAGAGTTCAACGAGAAAAGAGTACTTGTTATTTTCTACTTAAGCCAATGATTAATTGATGCAAAGACCAGGTAATCTTTTATAGAAAAATTTTGCTTGTCATTGTATTTTGATTGGACCAAGTTGAAGCATTATGTTTTATCATCAACATGTAAAGTTGTTTGCAAAACTGATGTTATAAAATACATGCTCTCGACTCCAATTTTAAGAGGTCAAATTGGAAAATAGGCTTACATACTCATTTAGTTTGATCTAACCTATGAATTCACTAAAGTTATCAAAGGGCAAGAGGTTGCCAATTTTATAATAGGACATGGAGTCAACATGAGCACCTTAGAGTTCATCAAATAGAGAACCATCAAAATGACCATGTTCTTGCACAAGACTAGTGTGAAAATAGGTTGCCTATGGTATTCTCATTTGGGTATGAGGATGAAATGGAAAATAAATCAAAGGAAGACAACTTTTAGGACAAGCTATGGATGGAATTAGATTTTTACCTTGGAATCCATCAACATTAAAATAAGAAAGGAGATGAAAGTGATGCAAATGTTTATACTTTAAGATAATCCTGATTATACAAACTTTTGCCTCGATACATCTAGGATGATTAGATATTTAGTTAGAAAATCTATAATTGGTTATGCCTTGTAAATGTTGTTGTAGAAATATCTAAGGAGAAGAAAATTTCCAACAACAAATACTAATCATGGATGTTCTTCCAAAAGAGGAAAAAAATGTGGATCGCAAAGTTTTAAATTCATGACAAAATTGGCTTCCATCTCTTATGTAGTTGAATATTTCTATGACAATATTTTGGTTCCAACAGGCAAGACGCTATTCAGTAATAGGATTAATTCAAGTTGAGCAAATGTTAAGGATAATTTCAGGTGATAATACATTGAGAAGATATGATATCACAAATATCAATAAGCATACATTGAGAAACAATATTTTTTGATAGATCAAGACAACGTGACCTTAAGGCTTTTCCATGTCTGTCATCATTTGTGCTGAAGCTTCTACAACAAAGGCTTTTCGGTTCTCCCTAAAGTTTCATAGCTCCAACTCAATGCCCATTTGTTTGACACCAATAACATATTGACTTCCAGTCATATCTTTTAATCCCTACAAAAGCGGCATGTTGTTGTAAAAAGGGTGTCTTGGATATCATCACTAACCACATCAAATTAAATACTAGAAACTTTTATATTACTTCTATGAGCTCAGCTTTGGCTTCTTCCAGCTCTGCATTCACCCTACGCTCCTTAAGACATTCAATATCTTATGATTTATCATCTATCCTTCAATTTTTGTTTCTTCTCAGAAATCTTTTTTATTAACTCAGAATCTTCTTCACTTCTGTTCTGCTCCATTATATCAGACTTTTCCTTCAGTCGTTCTTTCTCTACCTTAAGTTTTTGTTTAGCATTCAACAGCTTTTCTATGTCATATATCTTGTTTGTAGCAGGGGTGCAACTGGAACGGATATTTTTCAACTGACCGACTGACCGAATCAATTCGAATAGCGATTTGAATAGTTTTTCGGATATTCGAAAAAAATTTCGGATACGGATAAGGATAGTTATCTCGGATAAGGATACGGATACGGATAGTAATTATCCGACGGATACCGGAATATCCGAGTTTATAATCGGATAATATCTAGATATAAAATATGGATATTATCCGAAAACTTTAAAGACTTCTCTAAGGCGTAGTGAGTGTAACTCTCCAATCAAAGAGCACCGATCACGAGTCTAGAGGCACTAGTACTAGTGTACCAGTACCACTCTTGGTAGTCTACCAGTACCAGTGCCAACTGCCAAGTGCCAAGTACCAACTACCATTCTACCAAGTGCCACCTCGCCCTTTGCCAAAGTGCCAGCGCCAAGTGCACCACCAGCGCCAAAGTGCGTTCATTATTAATTCTTAATTATGTACAATGCAACTATAGTAAATTCTTGTACTATTTTCTTCACATTTTGTCAATAATTATTCATAACTCATAAGTAATCTACCATTCAAGTATGTTACATATGCAATAAATGATCTATATTTTTGTGTATTATCGGCTAAAAATATTACGTGCCGTATTGAATCCGGTGCAGTATTAAGCCGTATTAAGTAAGTGATAGTATCCGTATTATTCGCATTCGTATTCACATCCGACACCATTCGTATCCGACTTCGTATTCGATAACAAATATGGATACGGATACGGGATGAACAATATCCGACCGTATCCGATCCGATTACATCCCTAGTTTGTAGGCTCTATTTTGTGTGTGCAATTTGCAGTCACTAAGACATAAATAAATAAATGGCCATGGTGAGATTTTAATGATGTAAAAAAACTTAGTCCTCTATTCATGCAAGTTTGACATAATTTACAAAGTTAGATTTCAATGTTAGAACTAGTTTCATATTGAAAGACCATGTGGAGGTCTACCCATGTGTGTGATGAGTTATTAACATTGTTCGAGCAAGTAGTGTTTGAATTTGAGGGAGATTCGAGGTTTAAATCCAAATTTGAAGCATTTGGGAGAAAGTGCCCAGCACTTGCGGTGCCACTAACCTTGGTAGCCCGATGCTACCGGGTGGGCAGTAGCACCGGCCCCCAAGGCAGTGTGTAAAAACCCAAGAGGGTGTTTTGGGGGATCTGGCAGTTCGGTGCTACTAGCCACGATAGCCTGGTGCTACTGGGCGAGTGGTAGCACCGGCCCTTTGGAGCGGTATGAAAATTCTAGAGAGGATGTAATTCTGGTTCGACATCGGGTGATGTTACCGGCCTGGGGGCAATAGCACCAGCTTTAGGCCGGTGTGAAAATTCTAGATATGTGCTTTCTAAGGGATGATCATCGGGCAGTGCTACCAGGCTTGGGACCGGTAGCACCGGTCTACCATGGGCTGTGCTACCGTCCTAGCGGCAATAGCATTGGCCCTCATGTGTGAGGATGAATTGTTAATTGCAATCTTTGATGATTATTGAATATCTTTTTGGACATTGCTATGTGATGGGTTTTTCTTATCTTTGATGATTGCAGGATATCAGGTTTTGATCATAGTGAGGCGGAGGATGATTGGGAGGATCATCGGAAGATGATTGGAGATGGAGTCGGTGCAAATCTAGAAGACAAGGAATGGATAAGATGCTAGCTAGGAGCTGATCGGATCAAGGAGGACTGTTGGATCATGGTCTAGATGATAGAGTAGTGGATCTAGTTAGTATGATTTAAAAGTATGCAAAAACCTGTTATGTATGTGGGTTTTGGGTTAGCCCATGTATGAGTGAGTGAATCAATCCTAATCCTTGATGGTGGTCCTTAGGGTAGAAGGAACTCATCCAAAGGTGGAGGGTGACTCAAGAGTAGGATAAATAGAGTGGTAGGGGTAGCCTTCTCCCTCTTGAAGGTTTTGAGGTTTTTAGTACTCCTTTGAGTTTTGCCCACCTTGTTGTGAGGCTTTGTAAACTTCCCTTCCAGAAATCCAAGACACATTTCCTTATGCTTAATTTCCTTTATGCATTTACATTATGTCTTAAATTCCGTATTTATATTCTTGCAATTTACATTTACGCAATTTAGATTTGCCTTCCCTCCTTCTACATGTTTTTGCTTCTTGTGCCAAGGATGTTGATTGATGGATGAATCTTCTTTAAGTCATAGCCCAATCATCTAGTCAATCCATGCATCTTTCTTGCAAAAAATGGGTCATGTGTTCTTAAGTGAATCATTCTTATTGATCACGTTTCTAAGGTTTAGAACTTGTGTTCTTGCTTGCTATGATGTGTGGGAAGTCATCCAAGATCATCTTGATCATCAAAAACCCATGAGTAAGTCTTAGATCAAGTTCTTGAGTTTTGCTCAAACTTGGTGTGTTCTTCCTTCAAAGTGAAAAAGGTTGGAACTTTGATGTCAATTCTTGCAATTGATGGTTAGAATAAGTTCCTGACATCCTAAGAAAGACATCAACCAAGTTTTGTGAGTTTTTGCTCAGCCGATCAAAATATTCCTCAAAAGTGGCTTTTGGAGTTTGTGTTGTTCTTCCTGCTATTCTTGAGCCCGGTGCTCCCAACCTCATCCTGGTGCTATCGGACCCCAGTGTTACCGGACTTACCTCGGTCATACCAGAGCCCGGTGCTACCAACTTTGGTCTGGTGCTACCGGCCTTGCAGAATACTTGCTTTATTTCATTTGCTTCTTTTGAGAGCTTTGGTTGAAGACTTTCTTGGACTATTTTGAGCAGAGAAAAATTTTATTTGGGATCATTCACCCCCTCTGATCGCCATCTCAATCCTTCACATATAATTTATGCCACGGTAGATTTCAACCAATTTGACATTGCCCTTTGAAAGTTTTACACATGTTTGACAATTTATACAATTTTGAACTCTGAACATTTAAATAAATAAGACATCTTAACAAAATGATCTAGATTTGCTAGAAAGATCCAATAATAGTACTCGAAATCGATGGTAAGATTTAATTCTGGCATACAACTCCTAGTTCAAACCATTACTTGATGTTTGTTTGTGAAGGACCAAGTTGGCCTAGAGGGGGGGTGAATAGGTAACTTTACAAATTTTAGCTTCTTAGATAAAGAAAGATTTCTTAGCTTAAGGAGAGATCTAAACACAGCAAGAGGACAGAGTGAAAGGCACAAGCAATAAATGGCAGCGAAAATAACTCAACAATAAGCAAGTGCACAAAAGAGACAAGAATTTTATCCCGTGGTTTGGAGCCTGCCTCCTACTCCACGTTGGAGCACTTCTTCTCGAAGTATAGCTCCCCAAAGCTAGTTGCGGTAGCTCTGGTCTTCACTATGGCAACTCTTTCACCACTCCAGTGAGATGAGTTCCAGACCTCTCACAAACCAGGTGGCCTTCCACAAGCTCCTTTGGATAGGTCACACCTTCACATCCTCCGAGCCGTCTAGAATAACTAAGATCCAAGAGTAATAGACTCCACACAAATCATGTCTCTTGGTTCACTCAGCACAATGCTACTAAACTTAAGCTTGGAGCTAAAACCCTTATGAAAGAGTTAAGTTTTAGATTTGAATATGAAGCACAGTCTCCTTAGTGGAATGAGAGCTATAAGGATGCTAAAATGTCAAGGAGATCAAGAAGTTCTTTGGTAGATGGCTCAGGAAATGCTTATATAGGTATTTGGATAGAAAATAGCTGTTACACCTACCACTGTGACCGTTGTAACGTGTTAGACTGTCAAAAATCAGGATTATATGTTTACAATGGACTTAACAAATTTACTTAGCGATACTAGTCCTATGTACTCCTGACCAATTTAGTATATTTACGTCGGACTAAAATATTTGGTCCGTTGTACATGAGATGATTGAAGGATTTGGTCCGGTGGAGAGATAAGGATTTTACAAGTGCACCAGACCGATAAATTTAGTCCGTCGTACATGTAGTTCAATGAAGTTTTCAGCCACGGACTTTTGACATAGTGAATGAGTTTAACCGAGAGGATGGCTTTTGCACCGGAGTGAAATTAGAGTTAGTAGAATTTGGTCCGACGTGAATGGTGTGTGCTCAGTTTGCTCTAAACAATGGAAACTTTCACCATGGACAAAGCTAGCACCGGACTAAGTATTTGCAAAGGAAATTCGGTCCGCCGCAGAAAGGTTTCCAAGGAATTTGTACCAACAAACCTTATTGGAACAAGAAAAGTCTATTTGAGAGAAATACAACTGCACTGGACTAAATTTTGAGTTAGCGAAGATTGGTCCTGCGTGAATGGTGTGCGCTCGGATAGAATTTTAGCCATGTATGTTTTGGCGCCGGACTAGAAATGAATGGTTCGGCGAAAATAGAGTTTTGGACTAAAGTGGCACCGGACTTAAGAGATGAGGAAATGAGGTTTAGTTCGGGACATTTTTAGACTTTGTGTGACGAAAGGTTTTGATTCAAAGTACAGAATGACTAAGGGCCTATTTGGTAGAGCTCCAGATTCCAGCTTCACCTGAAATCTGAAACTTGTAGGCTAAAATAAAGTGAATTAAGTTTATATTTTTGGTCTAAAATGTAAACAAGATGATCTATCTAAACACTCTTAATATACTCACAGCTTCAGCTTCACGAATCTGGTGAAGCTAAAATTTTCAGCTTCACCAGATTCACGAATCTAGAGAAGTTGAATCCCTGCCAAGCACACCCTAAGAGTTTTAACTCCAATCTGTCTAATTTGTCTTAGCCTTATGAACCAATTCACTAACTTGTGCACAGTCCCCCTTTATAGTACGGCCCAACTAAAATAATCCTAACTACTTGGCTTGAATCTTCTCCCAAGCCAAAAACTAGTAAAAAAAGCCCCTTAATCTTGTCATTTCAGCATACTTCTTTTATGCTTCAACCAATATTCTTCATAGCTTAATGATTATTGACTTAATCATCAACACCAAAACCATATAATTAAACATGATAAAGGAATTGAGGGGGCCTAGATGCTATCAGTCTCCCCCTTTTTGATGATTGATGACAACATACCTTTTTAAGTCAATAAAATCTCAAATATTCTGCAAAATAGAGTTAGCTTGACAGAGTATAAGTATTTTTATGCAGGGATTTATGCTCCCCCTAAATGTGTGCAAGATAGAGTATATCAAAGCTAACAATATACCAGAGCATCAAATCTGATCATTATCACTTAGAGCAAAATTATAAAGACAGGATTAAATACATCAGAGCATAAAAATGAACTAAATCAAACTTAACAAAGCATCACAAAATAAGGATAGCTAAGAAACTTCATGATATAAACAAAGTATCAGAACAGATAGATCAGAACAGATAGTTAAAACATTCGAGCACTACTTCACTTGAAGTTCATAGCTAACACAACAATACAATATCAAATAACATATATTACATATAATAGCCCAGCCCAGAGAGAACTAAAAGATTCTCCCCCTTTGGCATCAATTGCCAAAAAGGGTCCTACAAGCGCCTGGAGAATGTCTTCTTGAGCTGTCTGAAAACTGAGCTTTTTCTAGGAGGGGAGATGACGAATACCCATACCAGGGGATACCCCACAGCAAAGTATATATCTACCTCAAGATCGCATTTCTCCGAGTTATCTAGCCTCGGAGTCCGGGTTATGGGTGAAACCGACATGGCTCTCGTTCCTTACCAGAAGGGGGTTTGCTGCCGAATCTCGGGTCGAACGCACCCGCTGGCCCCGACCGACCCAGGGCCGACACCTCCGCAGGCACCTACTCCGACCCGACCCGCGCCGGTACTACCACGAGCTCAGGCCGGGACCTCGACCGGGGTCCCCGCAGTCTTGGCCTCACAATCTCTGCGTCGGCGATCCACGCCGAAGGGCCACATTGCATGGGCCTTAGCGGTAATATTAGGCAGACGGTTCCTTCCCAAAACAACGAGAGGGCAGCCTCGGCTATAACACCTATCTTTTCAAGGCGTCGACATCGGACAGGCGCTCAAAGACAGAACTTGCGCCCTCGAAAGGGCGCCGCCAGCTCTGCCACTCCGTATGGGGCCTACTGGAGCTGTCGATCATCATTCTTGAAGATCGGGTCACGCAGACGAACAGCCTGCCTGTCATCATGACCGAAGATTTGAACGCCCGAACAACGCTTTTCCCTGTCTCTTTTTCAAATCCTCGTGTACCCTGCCCCCTCGGCCTATATAAAGGGAGGCAGGGCCCTTGGAGGAGGGGAATAGATTGTTGTTCCTTCACACGCACTCACGCTGAGTTCGCCCTTGCACCGCCCTTTAGATCGCTCGGCGTTCTCAGGCCGGGTCGGCGCCCGAGTTTAGGAAGGCCCTCCAGGCTTCTTCTTCGGCGGCGCTAAGGGCACATCCTTAACCTCCATTTGTAATCTCTGTTTGCTCCCGAGCTCAGTGGAAATTCAAACCGCCACCTGAATGGAAGTAGGGACATTAAGCCGAACGATATAAATCTGAGACTTCTTTGGTCTAACCATTCGAGGAGAGGGAGCGCGCGATCCCCTATACTTACGAATTTACTTGCCGGTTATACGAAACACCGACAGTTGGCGCGCCAGGTAGGGGATCTCGTGAGTCATCTTCGCGATCTCTGGATTCCCATTTTCCTCCTCGATGGTTTTCTTCACCAACGACGACGCATCCGCGTCAAGGGGCTGGATCCGTTTCGGCTCCCTCGACTTCA
This sequence comes from Guadua angustifolia, assembly GCA_036346375.1. NCBI lineage: Eukaryota > Viridiplantae > Streptophyta > Magnoliopsida > Poales > Poaceae > Guadua > Guadua angustifolia. The sequence continues at coordinate 29,851,187 of CM070520.1, forward strand.
TCACCATCCCGGCGGGAGAGTTCGTGCTCATCCCCACCACTCTCCAGGCGCGAGCGCCCGCCTCGAGCCTGGACTCTGTCATCCACACCCTCGGTGACCTTCGGCTTGGGGACCTTGCGCGGGCCCCAAGGTGGGAGTCCGTCTATCACCACGCTACCTCTAGTAGCGGTCCCTGCGAGCCTGCGTGCATGGCGGCGTGGCACTTCGTGGCCATGGTCGGCCATCTGTCGACCTCTGTCTATGATCTACTGGAGAGCCCCTCCAGCCTCGATTCCGGCTCAGACGCGGAGCACACCTCCAGCACGTTGTACCCTCGTGAGTGCAACATGGTGGGGCTGGACGCCCGGCCACTACCTCTGTCGGCAGGGCGCTGCCCGGCCTTGCAGCGGAGGCGGAACTCAGCCATGAAGCGCGCCGAGGCTCTCAAGCCCGCGTCAGACGGAGCTCCAGCGGCAGCGCGAGCAGCTGGAGGTTCAAGAGGCTGAGCTTGTCAAACTCCAAGCTGATCTGGAGCAAGGCAAGCCTGGGCCTGCACATGCACTGCCCGCCCAGCCTGTGGCAGGTTCAACAGCTTGTGGCGAGGGGTCGCATGACCTCACCGTGCTTCCCTCGTGCGGCCGAGCGTCGCCGCCGCGGCAATGTTGCCAGCGGCATCCCGAGCGGAGGATCCAGGGGCTAAGGCCACCTACGAGAACCTCCGGGCTGGTGGAACATCTCGCGATCAGCGAGTAAGCCCTCCGTTCCCTCGCTCGGGGCTTCTTCGATCACCCCAGCGCCGCCGCTTGACCGCCAGAGGCGGCGCTTCTGGCGCCGCCCGGCGGCCCAGGTCTCTCGCGCCCGGTCGCGAATACGGCGAAGCCGCAATGTTAAATGGCGCGTGGGGACCGGAAGAAACGGACGACGAGGCGGTCGATCGAGAACGCGGACAGCGGTCGTCGCCGCCACCGCGATCTCGAGCCCAGACGGTGCGAGGCCACGAGCGTTCGGCCAGAAATCCGCCTTGAAGTTCCCGCCAGATTCGGGCCCCACCAACAAAACCAAGTACTGCTGGGGCCTCGAACCGGTGTGCGGTTAGAAGACTTCGGCTCGCATGCGAGGCGGGAGGCACCGCAGACGATCTCTTCGTCATCGGTACCTCCCATTTACCTCGCGGATTCCGCCGAGCATGGCTCAGTATTTACTGCGAACACCATCGAGCTGGGCCGACCTAAGGGCGTCTTCGTCGGCAACTTCGGGGCACCTGGCGCCGAGGAACTCTGGGATCTCAAAAAGCAAGCGGCAGCAATGGGAGTCTCTCCGGGATTATATCCGGCGTTTCTCCCAGCAATGCAACGAGCTCCCCGACATCATCGACGCCGATGTTGTCGGGGCGTTTATCTATGGTACCTCGTCGAAAGCCCTGGTGCACAAGCTGGACTGCGCCAAGCCCAGGACCACCAAGGAGCTTCTCGACATTGCCACCAACCACGCCTCCGGCGAGGAGGCTGTTGGGGCTATCTTTGACAAGGGGAAGGCCAAGCGAGAGGCCGCCCGACGCCGGTGCTACCTCAGGCCGCCGACAAGAAGAAAGCGGAAGGAAGCGAGGCGTCGAGGAGCCTGTGGTTCTGCGACAACCGACCGCCGCCTAAGTAACAAGTCGTCGGGATCCCGACCACTTGAAAAATTGATGGACAGCCCATGTCGCATCATGGGTACCCGTCAAACACAAATCTGAGGATCTGCGAAACCCTAAAGCGTTTCATCTCCGGAACCTCCGCATGGGGTAAGGGGAAGAAGCCTGACTCGGCACCAGATGTCGAGCCCAACGAGGCGGCCGAAGAGTTCCCGGAACCTGATGGCTGCCTCATGATCTTTGGCGGACCAACGAGCTACGCCGACAAGCGTCGAGAGAAGCTTGCATTCATGAGTCCACCTGGCGGCTCCGTTGTGCTTAAGTACCCGGTGGTGGTCGCCGATCACCTTCGACCGGAGTGATCACCCCGATCACGTTCCGCACCCGGGGAGATATCCTCTGGTCGTGGCCCCCATTGTGTAGACGAAGTGCCTTTCCAAGGTGCTTATGGATGGCGGCAGCAGCCTCAACATCCCGTACGTCGAGATCTTCGATGCCCTGGGGATCCCTCGCTCAAGTCTTCGACCGAGCAAGGCGCCTTTCCACGGCATCGTTCCTGGTCTGCAAGCCCATCCGCTCGGGCATATCGATCTGCCCGTAACCTTCGGGAGCCAGGCCAACTTCCGCACCGAGACCCTCACCTTTGAGGTCGTGGGGTTTCCTGGCTCCTATCACGCCATCATGGGGAGGCCATGTTATGCCAAGTTCATGGCGATCCCCAACTACACTTACCTCAAGCTGAAGATGTCGGGGCCGCGGGGAGTCATCACCGTGGCTGCATCCTTTCAGCTCGCTTACAACTGCGAGAAAACCAGTTGTGAGCTGGCATCGGCGATCATCGCGTCCGCCGAACTCGAGAATCTCCGGAAGGAGACCTCGGAATCCGCCCCCGACTCCAGCAAGTCAGGGTCCGGATCCTTCAAGTCCGCCGAGGATACGAAGGAGGTCATGGTCAATCCCGAAGATCCGACCAAGACCGTGCGCACCGGGGCCACGCTCCCTGCCAAATAGGAAGGCGCGCTCGTCGACTTCCTCCGAGCCAATCGGGATGTCTTTGCATGGAAACCCTCTGACATGCCAGGCATCCCACGGGAAGTCGCCGAGCACTCCTTGAATATTCGGCCCGGCTCGAGGCCGGTCGTCCAGCGCTTGCGCCGCTTCGACGAAGAAAGGCGCAAGATCATCGGCGAGCAAATCGCCAAGCTTTTGGCGGCGGGGTTTATAAAAGAGGTCCGCCACCCCGAATGGCTGGCCAACCTGTCTTTGGTAAAAAAGTCCGGGCAATGGAGAATGTGTGTTGACTACACGAGCCTCAACAAGGCATGTCCCAAGGACCCTTTTCCATTGCCTCGCATCGACCAAGTTGTCGACTCCACCGCGGGGTGTGAATCCCTGTCTTTCCTGGACGCCTACTCAGGCTACCACCAGATAGCAATGAAGGAGTCCGACCAACTCGCGACCTCGTTCATCACCCCGTTCGGCTCGTTCTGTTACGTAACGATGTCGTTCGGTCTGAAAAACGCGGGTGCTACATACCAGCGATGTATGCAAACGTGTTTCGACGACCAGATCGGGCGTAACATCGAGGCGTACGTCGACGATTTTATCGTCAAAACTAAGAAGGCTGACGACCTTGTCGCCGACTTAGAGGAGACTTTTGCGAACCTCCGAAGGTTTCGCGCCGATCGCTCAACCCGAAGTCGTCTTGGGGTCCCCAAGGGAAAACTGCTCGGCTTCATCGTCTCCGAGCGCGGCATCGAAGCTAATCGGGAGAAGATCGTCGCGATCATGAAGATGGGTCCGATCAGCAACCTGAAGGGAGTCCAGAGGCTGACGGGATGCCTAGCAGCCTTAAGCCGTTTCGTCTCCCGCCTCGGTGAGCACGGAATGCCGCTTTATAAGCTGCTCAAGAAGTCCGACCACTTCATCTGGATGCAGGAAGCGCAGGAAGCCCTCAATCGATTGAAGGCATTCTTAACTACGCCCCCAGTGTTGGTCGCTCCAACGCCAGAAGAATCGCTCCTCCTCTACATCGCCGCCACGACCCAGGTCGTTAGCGCGGCGCTTCGTCGTAAGCGGCCCGAAGGTCAGCGTACTCAAGGTGCAGCGGCCGGTGTACTTCATCAGCGAAGTACTCTCCGAGTCCAAGGCCCAATACCCTCAGGTGCAGAAGCTGCTCTACGCGGTGCTCATCGCCAAGAGGAAGCTAGTCCACTACTTCGACCGGCATCCGATCTCCGTGGTAACTTCCATGCCGCTCGGCGAGATCATTCGTAGCCGCGACGCCTCCGGGAGAATAGCCAAATGGGCTCTCGAGCTCAACGGCCACGACATATCGTATGTCCCCTGGACAGCTATCAAGTCGCAGGCCCTGCCCGACTTCGTCGCAGAGTGGACCAAGCCAGCGCCACCGCGCGAACACCAATCTTGGGCGATGTACTTGATGGGTCCTACACCAAAAGCGAGCAGCGCGGGAATCGTCCTCATCTCTCCACTTGGAAACAAGCTTGATCGCGATTCGGTACGCCGAGCGTCACCAACAATGTCGCCGAATATGAAGCGCTCGTCAATGGTCTCCGGATTGCTGCCGACCTCGGCGCGCGCCGTCTCTACGTACACGGTGACTCCAAGCTTGTCGTCGACCAAGTCATGAAGACTTCCGAGCCTCGCGACGATCGTATGGCGGCATACTGCCGAGAGGTACGTAAATTGGAGGAAAGGTTCAAGGGTTTCGAACTTCACCATAGCTACCGCCGTTACAATGGGGAAGCCGACTACCTGGCCAATCTGGCTTCCAGCTGGGGACCAGTCCCGTCAGGAATCTTCGTCTCCGACCTCTACAAGCCCACCGTTCGGCTGGATTCTTCATCCGAACATCCAGCCGGCCCTCAGCATGCGCCCGCTCCGATTGTCGAGCGTTCGAAGTCGGAGCCTTCTGAATCAAGTCACGGCGTACTGCTCGCCGACTCCGACTGGAGGAAACCTTTCATCGACCGACTAACCGACAGATCGCTCCCGCCGATCCCACCGGCCGGCGCCTCGCTTCGTGGCGAAATCTTCATCTTGGTCGGAGAAGACCTCTACAAAGCCCCTCCGGGTCCTCGAGTGCATCTGGCAAACCAAGGGAAGCAGCTGCTGTTGGACATCCACGCCGGGATTTGCGGACATCATGCCGCCCCACGATCCCTCGTGGGCAAAGCCTTTCGCCAAGGTTTTTACTGGCCAACGGCGATGGCCGATGCCGAGCAGATTGTTCGCACCTGCGAAGGGTGCCAATTCTTTGCTCGACAGACGCATCTTCCCGCGCAAGCCCTGCAGACGATCCCTATTACATGGCCGTTCGCCGTTTGGGGACTTGATCTGGTCGGCCCCTTTAAGAAGGCGCCCGGGGGCCTGACACACCTGCTTGTCGCGGTGGATAAGTTCACCAAGTGGATAGAAGCTAAGCCGGTCGCCACCATCACTTCTGTCCAGGCGGCCAACTTCTTCCGCGACATCGTCTATCGGTTCGGAGTCCCGAACTCCATCATCACCGATAACGGCATGCAGTTCACAGGGAAAGAATTCCTCGAGTTCTGCGACGACTTCAACATCCGCGTCGACTGGGCGGCTGTGGCCCATCCGCGGACTAACGGCCAGGTCGAGCGTGCCAACGGCATGATCCTCCAAGGGCTAAAGCCGCGGATCTTCGATCGGCTGAAGAAATTCACGGGACGGTGGGCAGCCGAGCTGCCCTCCGTCCTTTGGAGCATGCGGACCACGCCGACCCGATCGACCGGATTCACACCATTCTTTTTGATGTTCGGCGCGGAAGCCGTTTTACCCACCTACCTGGACTACGGCGCGCCGCGACTGCAAGCTTTCGACGAGGCGCGGGGGCTCGACGCGCCGCAAGATGCCATCGACCAGCTTGACGAAGCGCGCAATGTGGCCGTTTTGCAATCGGCCAAGTATCAGCAGACGCTGCGGCGTTACCATGATCGACAGGTCCGCGGACGATCCTTCAGCGTTGGCGACCTGGTCCTGCGCCAGGTCCAGTCCAACGTCGGCAAGCATAAGCTGTCCCCTCCATGGGAAGGACCCTTCACCGTCGTGGAAGTCCTCCGACCTGGTACCTTTCGACTTAAAGACGCCGACGGCAACGTTGTGCCCAATGCATGGAATATCGAAAAGTTAAGGCGATTTTATCCCTAAACTTTACCCTTATTCCTGCGACCTTGGCCAAACCTCCAGGCCCGAAGCGCGACGTACTGATCACACCCTGATCTTCGTACGTCACTCAAGGGACTCCCTACTCGCGTGGCCATCAGAGATCGTGCGCCAATCGAACATCGAGGCCTATCTCAATGGTAACTCCTTTTGCCGAGAGCGCTACGGCCCGCGCCCCAGCGGCTAAGCTCTCGAAGTAGCGCGTCACGGTAAAAAGGGGGATAACCATAGGGGACGGTCCCTTATCGGTTCGAGGCACGACTCTGGGCCGGCGTTTTCATCACTACCCTCGCGTTTCCTTTAAGGTATCAGCGCCCTGGCCCTGCGCCCGCGTAACTTCGGAAGACTCCCAAAGACTACGGTCATCCAGTGAAGCGCTTGTCACGAAAGAAGAAAATGCGCAATGTAAGGCAAAATCCCCAAAAGCTCCATTATGCAGTGTGCGTATATTACAAAAAAAAAGAGAAGAAGAAGAGAAGCGGGGAGGGAGCCTGAGCCGTCTCCGGGCTACGTTCAGGCGTCACCCTCAGCGGTGTCATCATTAGAGCTGTCGCTGCTCTCAAAGACGTTGCCCAGCTCGGCCACCTTCTCCGCCGCCGGCCTCACCCTCGCCCGCGCTTGGTCCGCATTCCCCTCGATCCCGGCAATGGTTGCAATCGGGTCGAAGGATCTTGTCATGGCGCAAAGACGCTTGAGCGTATTCCATGGCGGCCGCGGAGGCACCGACCCTCATGGCCAGGCACGCTCACGAAGCCTTGCGGGCAAGTCGGAAAGAGCGTCGGCCGCCTGGTTAAGGCGGAAGGCGTACCCCGCCGGAGTAAGCTCCAGAGGCTCCGGCAGCCTCACCCCCAGAGACTCCAAGCTCCTGCCTAGGTTCTCGAAGGCCGGGCGGAGCAGGGAGAGGAGGCCCTTCCGCGAGGCTAGTTGCTCTGCGTACATCGAGCTGAGGTCCTCCACGGCGGCCTCAGCCCGGGCACGCTGCGACGACACGTCTTCCCGCGCCGTGGCGAGCTCCTCCTCGAGGGCGGCGACAAGAGCCCATTCCACCGCCACCTCCTCGCGCGCCTGCGCCAGCTCCCCCTCGGCGGACCGGGCCCGTGCTTGCTGAGCAAGCACTTCCGCCCCCCGAGCGGCGACCGTGGCAGCCTGCGACACTAAGGAAGCATCCAGTCGCGTCAGCGCGGCCGTCATACTGGCTGCCTGCGCCCTCATCGTAGAAGCGATGGCGTCCACCCCTCCCACTGAGGTGGCCGGCGCGGTCACAGCAGACAGTTCGCTAGAACCAGAGCCAGTAGCGCTGATCAAAATGGCAAGCAGGTCAGCATTAGCAACAAGAGGAAGACCGGAGCCATCGCCAGAATGAACAAAGAAGACTCACTCCGAACGAGGGTTCTGGATACGGAAGATCGGCGAGAACAATCTGGCGCACTCTTCGCTTGCGCATCTACGACGGGTCGGCAGCACGAGATCTCTTGGAACCTGACCCCAGGGGGTCCGCCGCTGCCTCCCGCTTGCCGGTCCGCTGATCGTCGCCGCCGCTTGCCATCGACGCCCTTGCCTCCCGACCCTTCTCCTCTTCTCTGGACAAAAGGTAAAAGTGGAACAGGAGGGCGGAGGGGGCGAACTGCGCATAGTGGTTCTTTCCCACCGCACCATATTTATAGGGCCGGGGCGGAGTGGTCGAAGTGGAGTCGCCCCGGGCGGCGCGTCGCACGGGCCTTAACTGCATGTCCCGCACGACGGGACGTGCCCTGTCCACGCCCCTCGCCTCGCATTAAAATGCGACGTGACGGTTGGGGCGAAAGGACGCTGTGCCGGCCAGGGAAACGCGGTGCAACCCTTCGATTTCCGTTCCGACACAGGCTGGCTGCGTCGCCAGTGGACGCCAAGCGACGTCCGGATGGGTCGTGGTGGCCCCAAGTAAAGGTCTCGGCCGCCACAACACCTCCCGCATCCGAAATAAAAGATAAGGCAACCTTTTCCTTGAATAAATTTTTCCATACTCATTTTTTTCACTTCGAGTCCCCACACACCGCCCGGGGGCTACAAGCTCGCGTATTTTTACGAGTCGGGTGACCGAGTCGGCTACAAGGACCTCCCTAGCGGTAGCCCCTTGACCCGAGCACTACGACCCACGCCCTGGCCCATCATAAGTAGTGCTCTGTGGGAGAGGGAGGTACCGTCTGAAGGCGATCCCAAGCGGTCGGGGCACTCTCGCCTCTTGGCGAAAAAGAAGCGAACCCCTTACTATCCGAGCTTTCCTAAGAAATGCCCACACGGTGACCGGCGCTTATGTTACCCCCGCGGTTTTCTAAGCCACGGTCGTCATTCATGGAAAGCGCGGGGGATGGGAATCGGACCAGCGTCTGGATAGCCATTTGATTCCCCTCATGATGGTAACCCTTTCGACCCAGTCCATGACATTTTGCAGGAACGGGAATCGCAGAAAGCAAGGGAGTAGTGATGACGAGAGGTAGGAAAACACCCTAGTCCTCGTTACCCCAAATTTACAGGTGCCTACCGAATCACGTGCTGGCTGGATACACATCGACTGACCATTTGCCAATCGAAGCGCCGCGTGTCCCGTCACAAACACCACGACGAGTAAGGGGCGAATTCACCCGGATCCACCAGATGGATCCCTCGCTGACCCCGGCAGGCAAACGAGCAAGGGGCGAATTCAAGGCGAACCCTCGGTGTGTCTTTAGTTGGGTCGGCGGACGACCCAATCGCCTTAGTTCGTGTCCGAGACCATACTTCAAACTCTCCATGAGCCCGGAAAGGCGGTGACCAATGCGCCCGAGCTCTGAAGCGGCTCGGGGTTGATGCACGGATTGTGTAAAGAAAGGTTTTTTATGAGTCACCCCCAGCGGGTCGGACACCCGACGCAGGGATCGTCCGCTCGGAGGTCGCTTGACCTCCAGGGCCCACTCGGATAACTCGTTTGTAGCTCCACGAGCACGGTGTTCAGCCGACGTAGGCAAACAGCGTCTGCTCACCCCTCCAGTCCCACACCGCGACGGGCATATCGATGGGATCGGCAATGGCCTCTCCTCTCGTAGATTGCCTCGCCCGACGAGGACTCGAGATGGACGCCCTCTGCCCAGCTACGGCGTAAAAATAGCACTAACGCGTCTAGCTACGATGTTAAACGAGCATTCGGGAACCGGAACCTCCCGCAGAGGCATCCGGACCTCCCTGCTGACCTCGGACGCGTCTAGCTTCGACGTTAACCGAGCATTCGGGAACCGGAACCTCCCGCAGAGGCGTCTGGACCTCCCTGCCGACCACGGCCGCGTCTAGCTTCGACGAGAAACGAGCGACCTGCGTAAGGCACCCATGCCGACTAACATGGTCACGCGTTAGGGCCGGTTTCGTTCAAAGCCACGTAACCCCGACCAGCTCTCCAGGCACCGCCGGGGCTCGGGGCTACACTCCAGGTGCTTCGCGCGCACCCAGTCAAAACACCGACCATTGGTTGGACTCGACGAAACAGGACGTCCTTCTCAGGAAGACCTGTTCCCTCTTCGCGCCACGACGTTCCATACCAGACGAAACGGAAGGTCCCTCCAGGAACGCTAGCGTTTCAGGACGGCCCTGGGGGCTACTGACGAATACCCATACCAGGGGATACCCCACAGCAAAGTATATATCTACCTCAAGATCGCATTTCTCCGAGTTATCTAGCCTCGGAGTCCGGGTTATGGGTGAAACCGACATGGCTCTCGTTCCTTACCAGAAGGGGGTTTGCTGCCGAATCTCGGGTCGGACGCACCCGCTGGCCCCGACCGACCCAGGGCCGACACCTCCGCAGGCACCTACTCCGACCCGACCCCGCATCAGGTACTACCACAGGCTCCGACCAGGACCTCGACCAGGGTCCCCGCAGGTCTTGGCCTCACAATCTCTCTGCGTCCGGCGATCCACGCTGAAGGGCCACCCTGTTACTGACGCCTGCTTGGTAATATTGGGGCGGACGGTTCCTTCCCAAGGCAACCAGAGGGCAGCCTCAGCTACATCACCTATCTTTTCAAGATGTCAGCATCTGACAGGCGCTCAAAGGACAGACGTGCGCCCTCCGAAAAGGGCACCGCCAGTTGTGCCTACCCACTCCGTATGGACGCCTATTGAGCCTATCGGTCATCATTCACGAAGACCGGGTCGTATCAGATTTAACAACTTGCCCGTCATCATGACCGAAGACTAGAACGCCCGAACGGCGCTTTTCCCTGTCTCTTTTTTAAATCCTCGTGTACCCTGCCCCCTCGGCCTATATAAAGGGAGGCAGGGCCCTTGGAGGAGGGGAATAGATTGTTGTTCCTTCACACGCACTCACGCGAGTTTGCTCACTAGCACCGCCCCTTTAGATCGCTCTGGGTTCTCTGACCCGGGTCGGCACTAGGTTTAGGAAGGCCCTCCCGACTTCTTCTTCCCGAGCGAGCGCTATGGGCCTGTCCTTAGCCTCCATTTGTAATCTCTGTTAGCTCCCCGAGCTCAGGGCAATTCAAACCGCCACCACGAACTGGAAGTAGGGACATTCAGCCTGAACCAGTATAAATTTGAGACTTCTTTGGTCTAACCATTCGAGGAGAGGGAGCGCTCGATCCCCTATACTTATGAATTTACTTGCCGGTTATACGAAACACCGACAGAAGATAACCTAAACTTCTTCATCATCTGATTTTTCTTGAGCTTGAGGACTTGGCACTGAAGCCATTGCTTGATTGTGCCAGCTTGGATAGTCAGGATCACCAGGCTGAAGAGACATACTATGTAAGTCTTGTTGCATCTTGTTTAAGGAATCATTGATGGCAATAGTAGAATCAGTGATTTCACCCAATTCATCAACAGTGAATCTCTGAAACTGGTGTTGACAGTCTTCCATCCCCTTGAAAGCATGCTCAGTTTAGTTAAAATGATCTTCCAAATTTTCACCAATCCAATTAAGAGACCTATGATTGATTTTGAAGCCATCATCGACTTGACTAGAGATTTTCTTTTGATATTCATCAACCTTCAGGTTCATATCATATAGTCTATCTTTTAGAAGATTTTGATTGGTTCCAAGTTGCTCAACCCAATTTCTCAGATCCCATTGATTCCTTCTTATGTGGTCAAATCTTGTATAGGTTTCATTCCTAAATTTGACTTGTTCTTCATATTGCCTCCTTATCTATTCTTGGATCTGCTCATGGTACGGCTGCATAGCTTTCATGTGATCTTCATGCCTTTGAGCTGCAAGTCTTTGTTCCTCTACATATTTTGCTTGAAAGCCCCTTTGATCAGTATAGTATTGCTGCTCAAAAGATGAAAACCATGTGGGTTGTGTATCAAATTGATTTTCCCATCCTAGGAAAGTGTTTTGCTATGCATGTTATGGGTGAGCTTCTGGAGGTGGAGGGTAAAAAGTTTGATGAAAATCTTGAGACATTCCTGACCCTCCTGCTTCATAATTATTTGCACCTGTTCTTACTCGTTGACTCTGCAGGAACCTCTCAGCTGCAGCTAACTCTTGAAGATGGTGAATTTGTTGCTCCTCAGCATGAGATTGAGCAACTGAAGTGGACATAACCTGAGTTGTAGAAAGTTCTTTAGGATTCCATGAACAGTCTCCATATACTTCAGTAGGCTCATATGACTGAGAGAAGGCTCTTGATGCTGACAGTTCTGGCATTTGAGTATTGGGCATTGAATGGTGAGCAGTCGGCGCATGACTTGAGTGTTTACTCTTACTGCCACTGTAGGCACTTCCCTTTTTACTTTTCTCTGATTGGTTTGCATTGTGATGGCTACTTTGACTATGTGAGTGATAAGAATGATGACTGTAACTACCACCAATGTTGTATCCTTCATTATTAGCTCCATCATGAGCACTTGGCTCATATCCTTCATCAGTTCCATTATGAGCACTTGGCTCATATCCTTCATAGTTCCATATTCAGGGATGATCTCCACACTTGATTGTTTTGCTCCTTCTTCCACATTTTGCTGAGCTGGTTCTTGAGGCTCATTTTGTTGCAAGGAGTGCAGAAATCCTGTCACTCTAAGTGCTTGCCCAGTAGATTGATGCATTGTGTACTTCTTAGGAAAGCACTTAAAATCCCTATTTAGCTCTTCTTGACCAATGATATCTTGTGCAAGCAACATCTGAGTTATTTGCTGAGCAAAAGATAGGGGACTTCCCATTTTCTTGTATATAGCTTCTTCCATTTTCCCAAAGATGTAGTCCACCAAGTCAATGGGCTGTCTTGATAGAAAAGATGTAGCAACCAAGCCATATTGGGAGTCACTCCTTGTTTATAACCAGATTTGGGAAATATTGTATGTCTTAGGAGCAGCTATAGAAATTTTGCCTCTTCAGTCAAATAGTTAACTCGGTTGGGGTTGAAATGTGCTTCAGTGGTATCTCTATATATATGGGCTGACACTTGCTATTCAGGCATGTCACCCACTTGCCTCCATCTCTGCCCTGGAAACATTTTCTCATGAACTCTTGTTCTGTTGAACAAAGGGCTTGAGGCACCTATGGCAGCTTCAAACTGAGGAGATCTCACTTTCCTGATCTTTCCATCAATAGTGAACATAATGTATCTCCTTTGTTTGTTCACTAGAAGAAAGGCATAGAACTCTAGGGTTCTACTGACACTCCATGGAATGGTCTTATTAAACATCAGATAAGCTAATACAGGAGTTGAGTTAAATACAATCAAACAGTCTTGTGGAACCAGCAAGAGAGTTTACTTGGTCCCAATCCACATATTGGTGATTTGAAAGAGCTGACACTAGAGTTTCTTTTATATCTCTTCTATTCTTGTAACCAATAAATATATTCTTTTGAAGATTGGTTATGAACTGTTCATTTGGAGGAGCTCTAGAAACAGGAAACCTTGTCTTCTCATTGACAAGTCTTATTGCCCTTAACTTCTTCCCTCCCAAAGTGACAAGATTTTCCCAGTTCAATATATCCACATCATCAACCAATTCAACATTTTCTGAGGATGATCCACTACCAGGCTCATAATCACTATCCTCAGATGAAGATTCTGTTTCAGCCACTTGTTTTCCTTTCCCTTTCTTTGGATGAGGTGTGACAACTTTTCTATTCATCCTACTGGCTGTGTGAGAGTCTTGTATGAATGCTGGTCCTTGATGTTGTCTAGACAATGAAATTCTAGGAGAACTAGTTGTTTTCTGCTTTTTCCCTTTGACCTTTTCTACAATTTTCTCAATCAATCCCTGTTTATCTGGGTTCTTTGACCTCATACTGACACACTGACCCAACCAAGTATTTGATCAATTTTGACTTGCTAAGAACCTTTTCCAAACACAAGACCTGACCTAAGCAGAAAAAGAATTGAAGTCTAAGTTTTAGGTCTAGGGTTTTGACAGGAAATAAAAAAGAGGAAGGTCCGGGGTTAACTTACTGAGTCTTGAGAAGATTCTTGCATAGGGAGACCAGAGGAACACCGTTGCCGGAACCCGATTTGGGATTGCTTCGGTGTAATGGGGAAAAGATTTCTGGTCTTGAGAGCTTTGCGCAAGGGAGAGGGACTGCAATGGGATTTTTTTTGTTGAAGGAGGAAGTAGCTGCAGTTAATGTGGATGAAAGAAGTAAACATGGTCTTGGTAACTGACACCTTTATTGCAGTTAATGTAGAATTTTTTTATTAAAAGAGATCAAATTTATTTGAATTTTAGTTAAGAGCAGACACAAAGATATCCAAATGTATGCCAGACTGATTGAGAGGAATGCAGAGAGTTTACCTTTTTGCGCCAGACCAAACTTCTTAGTGGATAATTTGGCTACGAACTTAAATAAATTTGGTCTGTGGTTCAAGAGTTCTGTCTTTATCAATAACCCAGACGAAAACTCTTCTGCGTCGGACCAAAACTTTCAGTCCGTTGCACATAAAATTTTGTTTTAGAATTGGTCCATCGCAAATGAGTAACTCTCAATTCACTTAATTTGGTTTTAGTCCGCAGTACATGTGTATCTCTCTGAATTTTAGAAACTAAGAGATATAGCTAAGTTCCTTTAGATTTTCAAGGATCCACTTGAAATAGCCAACTGAACACTGAAAATGGATCCTGATAAATCTCCAGATAAAGGATCAATCAACCAAGAAAAGTACAAAACTCAGAAGGATTTAAAATCTTTGGAAATGTGTGAGCCTTGTTTACAACTAAAAATGAGTATGACTAACTCAGTCTCAACAGAAAGGCTCAAGTGCTGATTAGAACTTCTAGAAATAATTTTGCAGCTAAATTGAAGGAACTCAGATTTTTCCTTGTTTTTACTACAATTTGGATGAGATGAGATAGATGCATAGAAAAGGAGAGGCTTGTAGCAACAATTTCAATTTTAGTTCTTAAATCTCATTTTATTTCGAAAGTTGGTTCTATCCTACATCAGCACTTGAAATTGATTTGTTCACTTAGTGGGTATCAAGGATTGCATAATAAGCAAACTTGGCTCCCCCCTAAATGTGACATTATCAAGCAACATTTGAATAGGCAATAATGTTTAATTCATTTCTCAACTTAGAGAATCTAGCCTCATCAAGCGGTTTAGTGAAAATATGTAACATTCCAAAATTTGGCCATTTTGAATTTCATAAGTATTTTGAATTTTTGAGAATTTTTGGAATTTATTTGGATTTAATTGGAATTTCTGGAAATTAATCTTTCTCTAAAAATTAAATAAATGATGAATAAGTTTTCGAAAAAAAATAAATGAAATTATTTTATTTAAGTTCAAAATATTTCAAAATATTTTCTGAAATTTTTCTGGAATTTATTTGATATTTTAAATGCCTCAAATGAATTAAATGAATTTCAGGAATTATTTTTATTTCAAAACCGGGGAAAAGCTGTTGAACAGTGTTGGGCCGAGCCCATTACTGTGCGGTCGCCGGCCAATCGAGCGGAACCCTAAATTGCATGGGATCTTTGCCGTTGATTTTTCAGCGGACGGTCCTGGAGAGGCCTCGTCACTCGAGCTCGACCGTTGTTGGATCGTTGCTGCGTGGACGGATGTGATTGAGCCACGTCGCTTCGTCTTCAGTTTTCGGAAGCGCCGCCGCCGGGCGTTACGGCCGGAGTTTCCGCGTGCCATTAACGCCGTCGCGTTAATTCTCCGCCTTCATTAGCTAGCGCGTCGTGCAGACCACCTCTTTCTGCACCATTTGCGCCATTTCACGCCTCCCGAGACACATCGTAGCGCCCACACAAGCTCGCCGTAGTCCCAAGCATCTTCGCCGTGTTTTGCACCATCTCCGGTCACTCACCGCCACGTTGGGGGTTGCCGTCGAGTCGCCTGCGTCAAGCCGTGTCCATTGAGCCATCTCGTGTCACCGAAGGAAGCCCCGAACACCGTCGCTGTGTCGTCTTCTTCCTCTCCGGCAAGAACCGCGCCGCCGCGGCATTGCCGCCGAGTCGAGCTTTGACCGCCGTCGGATCTTCAATCACCGGCCCAGATCTCGCCACGTTATCGCCACTACAGTGAGTCTCATCTTTACCCCTTAGCCGTTGGATTAGGATGAACGGTTCAGATCAATTAGTGAAGTTTAGCTTTGATGCAATATCAGCCGTTAGATCTGTGGTGTGCAGTTTAGATTAAGCCACGTCTCCATTCAACAGTAAATCCCATCTTCATTTCTCAGCAGTTAGATCTTGATCGTGTGGTTCTTGTTTCGCCGCGTAGCAACGTTAACCGTAGCCGTTGGATTTGTTTTGATAGCGTAAGATTGAATTAATCTAGACCGTCAGATCTTAGTTGTGCGGTGCAGATGCGTCCACGCGTCACGCACCGGGGTAACCACGTAGCGGGTCGTGATGCGCAAATAAGATTCAATCTAGGCCGTTGAAATTTGAATGAACGAATCTGATTGCGCCACGTGCTGGACCAGTTCCGCGCTGACGCATGTCGCACGAAAATCGAAGAGTCAGCGCTGCTGTCTCAGGCGACGTCATACGATTTAGTTTTAGCCGTCCGATCAGAATCCAATGGTCACAATGAAGCCACGTGTCAGCTCCGAGGAAAACTTGAGCTGAATCGTCGTGTTGATCTTGGCCGTTCGTTTTAAATCGGACTGAGGAGATTGAATCGAGTCTCGATTGATAGTTTTGCGCCGCGTGTCACGTCCAGATCGTGCCACATGTCATGCGGACGTCAGCAGCTGATGTCATCAATGGGACCCACATGTCAGTCGTGGTACTGTGGATGCTGACGTCATCCATGACACCATCCGTGACGTCATCAGTGGGCCCATGTGTCAGCAGAGGTACTGTTCCGTAGACCGAGTTCACGGTAGACTAAGCCCGAACGGTAGACCGAGTCCATGAACCGGCTGACGTCATGCTTGTGCAATAATTCGATTTTCCTTTAGAAAAATAATTCAGTGGAAATTCAATTCGGTGATGAAGTCATGCTGACGTCATATTTCCGAATTTTTCGTATAAAAATAAATAAAGAAATTCGGTTTATTCTTTTTAATTGATTTTTAAACTTCAAATGACTATAACTTTTGCGTTTTAACTCCGATTTGAGTGATTCCAATTTCTAAAAATTTGTAAAATCAAGATCTATTTTTTGGTGAATTTTATGGAATTTTTAGAGTTGATTTTTCTCTCTGTAAATTATGTTTATTATGTGTATATTTATTTCGAGTAGACGTTGATTTGATGGAGAGCTTCGAGGAGGAATTTCCAGCGCAAGACCAAGCTCCAGACCAGGATCAACCACTGTTTGAAGGCAAGTTGTGCTTTGATCATTTTGCTCCTAAGTTTTGAAAATGTATTTTTGATTCAAACTATGCATGTTAATTTAATTAAAAATGGATTTAATCAAATTGGGTGAATTAGTTAATCAACCTATTTGTTATTGCCACCTTGTCACTAATATTTGTATGCCATGATTCATTTGTTGCCCTAAGTTGATAATATTAGTTGGATGTAATGATATGCCAACACGGAAGGCTAGACCGTGAATAGTTGCTTAGCTTTGCATATACCGTGAATAATCTTTTCAAATACAAAAGCAATAATGACTAATGGAATAGTGAATGTATTTGATAAAAGGTGGAATGTTGTTGGTAATGACGTTGGAATGTAGAGACATGTGTGGTTCTACAAGAAGGTTGATTTACAGGCATGTGTTGCACCGTAAAACAACTTGGGTTGGGAAATGTTTTAGACTGGGACAAGTGGACCGAGGCTTTGTGCCAGGGGAAGCCTGTGTGGCAAATGAGGTGGTTGTGTGCCAAATTTTTGGAAAAAAGGAAGTCTTAACTTGGTCACCTTAAGGACTTAACCTTGCAAGCCTTTGATCTGAGTCATTCATATAACCACATGGCTAGTATGGGACAGACCTAGTTGAGTGTGATTCCGAAGTCTTAGCATGTGAGATCTCAGGTGGTTTTGTATCTGTGGATGTGGGAAGAAGGGTGTAGTGTTTACCATTGCGGTCTTACATCTCTTCAACGGTATACGTTGGCCCTGTACTTCTGCTCTGTGAGAGAGAAGGGACAGTGGAAACTATATCGGGAGGTACGCATGCGAGAATGGAAGTTTCGGAAAGACTTTGTTATGGTTACTCGCCTGAGTGGTGTTTAACTATATCGTGTGGGTAAACTGTATAACCTCTACAGAGTGTACAAACTATTCGAATAGCCGTGTTCATGGTATTTGACGAATACTCATACCAGGGGTACCCCACAGCAAAGTATACATCTATTTTAAGGTTCCTGCCCTCGGTCCGTCCAACCTAACCTCGGGTCGGGCACCCGAACCACGCATCGAGACCCAGATATGACACCGCCGCGACTCGAGCAGCGACTAGGTGCCCCTCAAGGGGCAGCTCTGAAGACGGGGATCGACGCCTCGCAGGTTCAGGCCGGGTCATGGCTAGGGCCCCCAGCAAGCTCTAGCTCCGCAACCTCTGCCACATCGACGGTCTACGCCGTGCTTGTCGCCTTGTCTTACGGACACAACCACCATGTCGAACGGGTGGTTCCTTCCCGAGGCAACCGGAGGGCGACCTCAAAGAAAACACCGTCCCCTCGTCCGTCAACATCGGCGACAAAGATATAGACAGTCGCACCTTCCCAAAGAGGCGCCATCCGTTGGGACTACCAACCCGGCATGGGGTGAACAGGAAACTGTCAATCGTCAAAAGACCAAAGACCGGAGCACCCGGGCACGGCGTATCTCTCCTGCTTTCCAAAATCCCGTGTAACCTGCCCCCTCCGCCTATATAAAGGGAGGCAGGGCCCTTAGGATGACCCCCCCGTCGCGCAAGCGCCTACTGGCACATACGCTCAATTTCTAGTTTAAAACACTTCAAGCCTTCCCGACCTCCTAATCTCCGAACGAGTGTTGAGGGCCTGTCCTCAACCCCCGTATGTAATCTCTGGTGACCCTTGGTGCACAAAGAAATACAAACCACCGCCGCCAACTGGAATTAGGGATATTCCGCCCGAACCAGTATACATCCGGGATTTTCTTAGTCCAACCACTCGAGGAGAGGGGACGCGCGACCCCCTACTACTTACAAATTTACTCGTCGGTTTTACGAAACGCCGACAGTTGGTGCGCCAGGTAGGGGCCTCGCGCGTCATCTTCATGATCTCTGGATTCCCATCTTCCTCTTCGATGGCCTTCTTCACCGACGACGATGCGTCTGCGTCAAGGGGCTGGATCCGTTTTGGCTCCCTCGACTTCGTTACCATCCCAACTGGAGAGTTCGTACTCATCCCCACCGCTTTCCAGGCTCGAGCATCCGCCTCGAGCCTGGACTCCGTCACCTATACTTTCGGCGACCTCCGGCTTGGGGACCCTGCGTGGGCCTCGAGGTGGGAGTCCGTCCACAGCCGCGCTACCTCTAGTAGCGTCTGCACAGCAAGCTGGCAAGATGACGGCATCACCCGTGGGCTCGCACCTCGTGGCTACTGATCGGCCATTCCGACCTCTGTCTCGACTTCTTTGGAGAGCTCCTCCGGCCTCGACTCCGGCTCCGACCACGAGCACACCTCCAGCAGATGCCCT
Source organism: Guadua angustifolia (assembly GCA_036346375.1). Taxonomy (NCBI): domain Eukaryota; kingdom Viridiplantae; phylum Streptophyta; class Magnoliopsida; order Poales; family Poaceae; genus Guadua; species Guadua angustifolia. The sequence continues at coordinate 29,870,052 of CM070520.1, forward strand.
GTGCCTCGCGAGTGCAACATGGCGGGCGGATGCCCGGCCACCACCTCCGATTAGCCGGGAACCGCCGCGGCGTGCGAGGCACGGAGGCGGAGATCGGCCATGCGAGCCGAGGGCCTCAAACCGCCCGCAGACGGAGCTCCAGCCAACGCCGAGCACCGGAGGCTCAAGAGGCCGAGCTTGTCAAGCCTCGGCCGACTGGAGCAAGGCAAGCTGGTCTTCACACGCACTGCCTCGCGCGACGCGGCGTGGCGGAGTTCAACAGAAATTTGGCCGAGGGTTCGCATGATCTCCCGTATTTCCCTCGCGCCAGCCAGAATGTCGCTGCAGCGGCAATGCTGCTTCGCGGCATTTCTGAGCCAGAGGACCCAGGGGCCAAGGCCACCTACCAGAACCTCCGGGGGGTGGTAGAACGCGCTGCGATCCAGCATGTGCAGCCTTCCATCTCCTTCCGCTCGGGGGCCTCCTCCAGTCACCCCAGCCGCGCTGCTGCCCCGGATTGCTGGGGCCCGGCACCAATAGTGTCGCCCCCCGAGCAGCCCCAGGCCTCCCGCACCCCGGGGCGCGAACACCCGGGCAAAATCCGCAACGTTCGCGGCACCGTCGAGGCCCGGAAGAAGATAGACGGCCTGGCAACCTAGTCTCGGGCCGCGAATTGCGACCGTCGCCACCACCGCAGCCCGAGCCCCGATGGTGCGGGGCGCAAGGGCGTTATCGGGGAAAGTCGCGCGCGAACTTCCCCGCCAGATCGAACTCCACCAACATAACCAAGTACACCGGGGCCACGAACCCCAGTGTCTGGTTAGAAGATTTCCGGCTCGCATGCCGGGCGGGAGGTGCTGCGGACGATCTCTTCATCATCCAGTACCTCCCCATCTACGTCACGGATTCTGCTCGAGCATGGCTCGAGTATTTACCCGCAAACACCATCAGGAGCTGGGCCGACCTGAAGAGCGTCTTCGTCGGTAACTTCCAGGGCACTTACAAATGCCCTGGGAACTCCTGGGATCTCAAAAGCTGCAAGCAGTAGCCAGGGGAGTCTCTCCGGGATTACATCCGGCGATTCTCCCAAAAATGCAATGAGCTCCCGACATCACACACGATGTTGTTCGGAATCCGTTCATCTACGGCACCTCATCGAAAGCTCTGGTGCACAAGCTGGGCTGCGCCAAGCCTAGGACCACCAAGGAGCTTCTCGACATTGCCACCAACCACGCCTCCGGCGAGGAGGCCGTTGGGGCTAAATTCGATAAGGGGAAGGCTAAGCGAGAGGCCGCCCCCGACGCCGGTGTTACCCCTGACCGCTCCGACAATAAGAAACGGGAGGGAAAGCAGGGCCGCGAGGGCCCTGTGGTTGTGGCCGCCAGCCGCACCGCCGAGCGGAAGAGCGTCGAGACCCGACCACCGAAAGTGATGGTAGCCCGTGTCGCATCACTTGTTACCCTGCCTAGCACAAAAACGAGGAGGCGAAACTCAAGCGCTTCATCTCCGGGGCCCCCACCGCAGGCAAAGGGAAAGCGCGACCAACACCGGACGCCGAGCTTTGAAGAAGCGCCGACGAGTTCTGAAAGCCGATGGTTGCCTCATGATCTTTGGCGGGTCAACGAGCTCTGACGACAAACGCAGCGTAAGCTCGCCCGAGAGGTTCACATGGCAAGCCCCCAATGCGCTCCAAATACCTTTGGTGGTCGGAGTCGCCGATCACCTTTGATCGGACCGACCACCCCGATCACGTCCGCGCACCGGGGAGATATCCCTGGTCGAGTCCCTAGTCGTGGGGTCGGGACTACTTCCAAGGTACTTCATGGATGGCGGCGCAATTTCAACATCCTCAGATGTTGAGACCTTCGACGCCCATGGGAATCAAGGCGCTCGCCTCCGACCGAAAGCAAGGCACCTTCCACCATCGATCGCCTTGGTGCGCAGCCCATCCGCTTAAGCGATCGATTCGCCAGAATAACCTTCGGGAACCGAGGCAAACCGACCTGGACCCTCACCTTCGAGGTCGTGGGGTTTCACAGCCCTATCACGCTATCATGGGAAGGCCATGCACGCCAAGTTCATGGCGGTCCCCAACTACACCTACCTCAAGTGAAGATCAGGGTGTCAAGGAGTCATCATCGTGGCCGCATCTTTTCCTTCGCTGCCATAACCGCGAAAGCAGTGGCAGTTGTGAGTTGGCGTCGGCGATCATTGCGTCAGCCGAGCTCGAGAGCCTCCGGAGGGAAACCTCGGAGTCCACCCCCGACTCCAGCAAGTCGGGGACCGGATCCTTCAAGTCCGTCGAGGACACGAAGGAGGTTGCGGTCGATCGAAGATCCGACCAAGATCGTGCGCGTCGAACCCGCTCCTCGCCAAATAGGAAGGCGCTCGTCGACTTCCTCGCTCAATCGGGATGTCTTTGCATGGAAACCCTCGACATCCGGGCACCTCATGAAATCGCCGAGCACTCCTTGAACATCGGGCGGCTCGAGGCGGTCGTTCAGCGCTGCGCCGATTTAAAGCGCCAGATCATTGGAAGCAAATCGCCAAGCTTTTGCGCATAGGTTCATAAAGAGGTCCGCCACCTCAATGGTCACAACCCCTGTGCTTGTAAAGAAGAAGTCCGGGCAATGGAGAATGTGTGTTGATTACACGAGCCTCAAAAACGCATGTCCTAAGGACCCTTTTCCGTTGCCCCGCATCGACCAAGTTGTCGATTCCACCGCAGAGTGCGAATCCCTGTCCTTCTTGGACGCCTACTCAGGATACCACCAGATAGTGATGAAGGAGTCCGATCAGCTCGCGACTTCATTCATCACTCCGTTCGGCTCATTTTGTTACGTAATGATGCCGTTCGGTCTGAAAAATGCGGGTGCTACATACCAGCGATGCATGCAAACATGTTTTGAAGACCAGATCGGACGTAACCTCAAGGCGTACATGGACGACATCGTCGTCAAGACTAAGAAGGTTGACGATCTCGTCGCCGACTTAGAAGAGACTTTTGCAAACCTCCGCCGGTTCCGCATCAGACTCAACCCCGAGAAGTGCATTTTCGGGGTCCCCAAAGGAAAACTGCTCGGTTTTTATCATCTCCGAGTGCGGCATCGAAGCCAACCGGGAGAAGATCTCCGCGATCATGAAGATGGGCCCGATCAGCAACCTGAAAGGAGTCCAAAAGCTAACAGGATGCCTAGCAGCATTGAGCCGTTTCGTCTCTCGCCTCGGCGAGCGCGGAATGCCGCTCTATAAACTGCTTAAGAAGTCCAATCACTTCAGTTTGAACGCAGAAGCCTGAAGCCCTCGGCGATCGAAGGCATTCTCGACCACGCCCGGTGCTGGTCGCCCAAGACCGGAAGAATCGCTCCTCTACATCGCCGCCACAACCCAGTCGTCGGTTGGCGCTTGTCGAGCGAAGTTAGCGAAACGCGATGCTCAAGATGCAATGTACGGTGTTCTTCATCGAGTACTCTCGAGTCCAAGACTTCAGTATCCTGAGTAAGAATTGTCTCACGATCCTTATCGCTAAGAGGAAGTTGCTCCACTACCGACCCAACTTTTCGGTCCTTGTGGTGACCTCCATGCCGCTTAGCGAAATCATCCGCAATCGCGACGCTCGGAAGGATAGACAAGTGGGCTCTTGAGCTCAGCGGCCATGACATATCGTGACGCTCCTCGGGACGGCGATCAAGTCTGAGATTTTGCCGCCGCCGCCGAAAGTGGACCAAAAGCCTGGCGCCGCGGCTTGAAGACCTTTAATCTTGGACAATGTACTTCGATGGGTCCTATACCAAGAACAGAGCAGGCGCCGGAGTCGTTCTCGTTTCGCCGTCGAAATAAACTCCAAGATGTCAGTCCGACCACATTTTGACGCCACCAACAACGCCGCCGTCTGAAAGTTTCGTCGCAGCGGTCTCCGGATCATTGTCGACCTCGCGGCTTGCGCCGACTTCGCATTACACGGTGACTCCAAGCTGGTTGTCGACCAGGTCATGAAGGCTTCGAGCCTCGTGGACGCCGCGCATGGCCTCATGTCGAGGGTACGCAGCCGAGGAAAAATTCAAGGGCTTTGAACTCCGCCATAGCTACCGGCGCCACAACGGAGAGGCCGACCACCTGGCTAATCTGGCCTCCGGCCGGGGACCGATCCCACTGGGGATCTTCGTCTCTGACCTCTACAAGCCCTCCGTCCGACTAGACTCCCCTTCCGAGCAACCGACCCACCCACCGGGTGTGCCCGCTCCGACGGCTGAGCATTCGGGTCCGGAGCCCTCAAGGTCGGGACACGGCGTGCTGATGACCGATTCCGATTGGAGGAAGCCTTACATCGATCGACTGACTGATGGGTCACTCCCCGACGACACCACTGAGGCCCGGAGCCTCGCTAGGCGGGCAAAATCCTTCGTTACAGTCCGGCGAGGACTCTACAAGAAGAGCTCCTCGGGGTCCTCGAAGTGCGATACCGCGGATCAAGGAAGCAACCGCGCTCTCGACATACACACCGGAATCCGCGGACACCACGCCAAGGCCACGATCCTCATAGGCAAGGCCTTCCGCCAAGGTTTCATCGCCAACCGCGATGGCGATCTCGAACAAATCGTTCGCGACCGCGAGGGTGCCAATTTTCGCTTTCGGCAGACGATCTCCCGCAAGAAGCCTGCAGACGATCCCCATCACCGGATGTTCGCCATTTGGGGACTCGACCTAGTCGGGCCCTTTTTCAAGAAGGCGCCGGGGCTTGACTCACCTACTTGTCGCGGTGGACAAGTTCACCAAGTGGATAGAAGCAAAGCCGCTTCGCCACCATCACCTCGTCTGGCCAACTTCTTCCGCGTGACATCGCTCTGTCGGTTGAGATACCAAACTCTATCATCATCGATAATGGGGCGCGTTCACGGGAAGGAGTTCCTCGAGTTCTCGCGACGATTTCAATATCGCGTCGTGGCGGTTGTAGCCCATCCGCGGACCAACGGCGGTCGGTCGAAGCGGCATGATCCTCCAGGGCTCAAACCGCGAATCTTGATCGTGAAGAAATTCACGGGCGATGGGCGCTGAATTGCCCTCCGTCTTTGGAGCTGCGGACCACTCGAACAGTCGACCGGGTTTCGCCCTTCTTCACAGTGTTGGCGCGAAGCCGTTTTTACCGACCGACTGAGTACGGTGCCCGGGCTACAAGCTCGACAAAGCGCGGGGCTCGGCGCGACAACAGATGCCATCGACACCTTTCGACGAGTAGCATAATCTGGCAGTATTCGATCGCCAAATACTAACGAAGATGCGGCGCTACCATGATCGTCGAGTTCGCGGACGGTCCTTGGCGTCGGCGATATGGTCCTCGACGGAGTTCGACCCAACGTCGGCGAGCACAAGTTGTCCCCTCGTGGGAAGGACCCTTCACCATCGCAGAGGTCCTCCGACACAGCACCTTCCGGCTCAAAAGCGCCGAGCGGCAACATTGTATCAACGCATGGAACATCGAAAAGCTAAGGAGATTTTATCCTAAAGACTTTTCCTATCTTTGTGCCTAAAGCAAACCCTCAAAGCGCGGCGCAGCAGTGTGCGGTCGCACTGATCGACATGCGCCGCTTAGTCGCCCCACTGCATGACTAACCCGGCGCCGACCGGCCAATCGCATAATTCCCCAGTAACTCATCTCACCTGAAGCGCTTCTGACCTCGCCCTAGCGGCCACTTGATTGTAATGGCGCCGGCAAAGAAGAGTTACCCTTGCGGGATAGTCCTTAGCCGGATTAAAATGCGCCCCAGAAGTCAACCGGTCACCGTTTTCACGTTTTCAAAGTGTCGGCGCTCGGCCCGTACCTATGTAACCTAAGCGGTTCCTAAGGACTACGGTCACTCCAACAAAGCGCTAATCACGAGGAAGAGCAGCGATATGGGCGAGTCCAAAAGGTGAAACATACCATGTTCATATACAAAAAAGAGACACAACAACCACGTGGGGCCGAGTGCCTGGGGTACTCCGAAGCTCAGACATCGCCCTTGACGGTGTCCTCATCAGAGCTATCGCTGTTCTCGGCATGACGCCCGATCCAGCCACCCTCTCACGCCGCAAGACGACGGCTGCTACCGGTGTCGCGTCCCCTCGATCCCGCAACTTGATCGCGTCGGGTCAAAAAGGCATCGCGGTGATCACGGCGAGAGCCAGCCGTACTGGCCGCGCAGCAATGGAGGTGGCCGCTCGCGGTGAGCGCTCGCTTCGATAAAGCGCGGTCGGCAAAGGCATCGGCCGCTGGGTGAGGCAGAAGGCATACCCCGAGGGGTAGGCTCGAGGCTCATCAACCTCACCCCAAGACTCGGGCTCCTGCCCATACTCTCGAAGCATGGGCGGGCGGAGAGAGGCCCTGCGAGGCGAGGCGGTCGCGTACATTGAGCCAAGGTCCTCCATAGCGGCCTCGACCGCGCCCGCTGCGATAGCGCCTCCTCGCGCGTCGCTGCAAGCTCCTCCTCCAAAGCGGTAGCCGAGCCCTTCTGCCGCCACTTCTCGCGCACTCTCGCCAGTTCCACCTCGGCGGCCCGGGCCTGGGCTTGCTGAGCAAGCACTTCCGCCTCCTGGACGGCGACCGTTGCAACCTGAGCCGATAGGGGCGTCGGCCGCGTTAAGAAGGCCGTCATGCTAGCCGCCCACGCTCTCGTCCTGGAGACGGCAGCGTCCACCTCTCCCGCCGAGACGACCGGCGCGAGGCGAGTGACGGCTCACGGAGCCGGCGGTGGCCCTATCGAAAAAACAACCAAGCAGTTCAAACACCAGCGGCAGCAAAAAGCTGAGGCCATCACCAACTCAAGCAAAGAAATTTACTCCGGAAGGGGGTTCCGGATCACGGAAGATCGGCGAGGACATCTGAGCCCTCCCTTCTCGGACCTTAAGGACAATCGAGCGACGGTGCGGGACCTCTTGGGGTCCGACCCCAGAGGGTCCGCTGCCGCCTCCCGCTTGCCGGCCCTACGATCGTTGTCCCCGCTCGCCATCAACGTCCGCGTTTTCCTGACCCCTTCTACTTTTTTCTCGTTACAGAACAAGGGGAGAGCAAGAAGAAGAAGGAAAAGACTGCGAATGGTCACTCCTCGCCCCGCGCCATATTTATAGGGACGGGGCGGGCGCTCGAAGAGGGAGTCACCCAGGCTGCGCACCACCGCATTATCTTCACATCCCGCCGCGATGGGACACGCCTACATCCACGTCCCCACTTAGCATTAAAATGCGGCCGCGACGGTTGGGACGAAAGAACGACCTTCGGTCGAGAAGACGCGTACGACGACTCGATTTTCGGCTCTAGGGCGAGCCAAGCTGCGAAGGCTGGGCGAGCCACAGGGCACCAAGGCGGCGAAGGCCCTGCTAACTCGACCTCCCGCCCGGCGCCATCTCCGGCATCTGGAGGAGAGCTCGGTCCCCACGCCTTGCTCAAGAGCCGCAAGTTCGCACACCTTTTGGGACGGTGATCCGAAGCGATTCGGTTCTCCCAAGCGTTTGCCGCCCGAAGCTTGCGGTACCCGCACGAAGCGTGCCAGCAAAGACAAGCATCGGCCGTCGCTTGCGATCAAGCGGACGTCGCTCCGATCGAAGCATCGTGCGTCCCATCGTAAACGCCACGTCAGGACGCTGGTAAGACGTATCACCCCCAATCACTCCAATTCGCATTTAATTCCCGCACGCGCATTAAATACTTGTAGAGACGTCGGGGTATCGCTCCGGGCGAAACGCCCCGCGACCTCTAGATCACCGCCTCCAGGTCGGCTCGAACCAACCTGAGGCAGAAAGAAAAAGCCCACCAGGCCCTAGCAGCCTCGAGGTGGCGAGAAGGCTTGAATGCCTCACGATTAAGACCTGGCCGCGGGTCCCAAAGGCAAAGATCCACCAAATGGATCTCCGGTGAGGCCAAAGAACAAACGAGCGAGGGCAAGTTCAAAGCGAACCCTCGGTGGGTCGATGAGTTGGGTTGGCGGACAACCCATCGCCTTAGCTCGTATCCGAGACTATACTTCAAACTCTCCTTGGAGCCCCGAAGGGCAAGTGCTAGCGCCCGATTCTGACGGCTTAGGGTCAGTCTGGGATCGAGTAAAAAAGGTTTTTATGGGTGCCCAACGTCAGACACCCGACGCAGGGATCGTCCGCTCGGAGATCGCTTGATCTCCAGGGCCCACTCGGATAACCTGTTTGCAGCTCCACGAGCACGGTGTTCGGTCGACGTATGGCAAACACGCGTCTGCTCACCCCCTCCAGGTCCCACACCTGCGGACGGGGCGTACACGTGGGACCAACAGTGGCCTCTCCTCCCGCAGGCTGCCTCGCCCGACGAGGACTCGGGATGGATGCCCCTTGCCTAGCTGCGGCGTTAAACCAACCCGACTAACCTGCCTAGCTGCGGCGTTAAACCAGCCCGACTAACCTGCCTAGCTGCGGCGCTAAACCAGCTCAACTAACGCGACTAGCTACGACGTAAAATGAGCACCCGGGAACCGGAACCTCTCGCGAAGGCATCCGGACCTCCCTGCCGACCACGGCCGCATCTAGCTACGACGAAAAACGAGCACCCAGGAACTGGAACCTCTCGCAAAGGCATCCGGACCTCCCTGCCGACCATGGACGCGTCCAGTTATGACGTAAAACGAGCTTTCAGAAACTTGAACCCTGCGCAAGGCGTCCAATGCTCGACACCAAGCAGCGGCTTGTCGGTTGAGGCCCTCTGATCCGTCGGTCGGACTCGTCCGACCAGGTAACTCCCCGAGCCGGCTCTCTAACCCGCTCGGGGCTCTGGAACTACACCCGCAGTGCGCTTCGCGCAGCCTGGTTGGAAACGCTTCGAGCTCGTCGAGCACGCCCCTTGCTCGGGATTCGCTTGGCGATCGCGACGATTCATTGAACCACTCGGGGGCTCGGGGGTTACACCCATTGGGTTTGCTCGCATGCACCCGGTCAAAACCGACCAGCCAAACATGTCAGGCTCGGCCGAGCAGGGAAGTCATCCCCAAGAAGACCCATTGCTTCATTATAAGGCGCCACATAGAGGGGATCCGGCCAGCCGAAGACGAAAGGTCCATCCCGGAACACCCGCGTTTCAGGACGGCCCCGGGGGCTACTGACGAATACTCATACCAGGGGTACCCCACAGCAAAGTATACATCTATTTTAAGGTTCCTGCCCTCGGTCCGTCCAACCTAACCTCGGGTCGGGCACCCCTGGAACCACGACCGAGACCCAGATATGACACCGCCGCCCGGCTCGAGCGGCGACCGAGTGCCTGCGAGGCAGCTCTGAACCCGAGACAGCGCCTCCGCGAGTTCAGGCCGGGTCATGGCTAGGGCCCCCAGCAAGCTCTAGCTCCGCAACCTCTGCCACATCGACGGTCTACGCCGTGGCGGTCGCCTGTCTTATGGACACAACCACCATGTCGAACGGGTGGTTCCTTCCCGAGGCAACCGGAGGGCGGCCTCAGCAAAAGCACCCGTCCCCTCGTACCGTCAACATCTGACAGGTGCATATAGGACAGGTGCGCACCTTCCTAAAGAGGCGCCGTCCGTTGGGACTACCAACCCGGCATGGGGTGAACAGGAAACTGTCAATCGTCAAAAGACCAAAGACCGGAGCACCCGGGCACGGCGTATCTCTCCTGCTTTCCAAAATCCCGTGTAACCTGCCCCCTCCGCCTATATAAAGGGAGGCAGGGCCCTCAGGAAGAACACCCGTCGGCATAGCGCCCTACTACTTTATCGCTCAATTTCTAGTTTAAAACACTTCAAGCCTTCCCGACCTCCTAATCTCCGAGCAGTGTTGAGGGCCTGTCCTCAACCCCCGTCTGTAATCTCTGGTGACCCTTGGTGCACAAAGAAATACAAACCACCGCCGCCAACTGGAAGTAGGGATATTCCGCCCGAACCAGTATACATCCGGGGTTTTCTTAGTCCAACCACTCGAGGAGAGGGGACGCGCGACCCCCTACTACTTACAAATTTACTCGTCGGTTTTACGAAACGCCGACAGTATTGAACATTGCTTGGGGATTACAGTTAAGGGTTAGATCTTTGAAAATAAAATGGGAGTGAATGGCTGTGTGCCAGGGATAATAGTGAAATTTGATTAAGGACTGTGTGTCCAAAATTATGTGGAAAATATTTGTAGAAACTTATTATATTCTTATGGCTTGTTGCTTTTATATCTAAATAAATAGTAAGTTAAAATATTGATGCAATGCAAAATAACCAATTGAGCCATTCCTTTGTAACAAGCCATGCATGTAGTAATAGAACTGCATTCTATGCATGACTTGTTGAGTACGGTGTGTACTCACCCTTGTGGACAACAATTTACCAAAGGAGGAGTCTACGCCTGCTTGGGAAGAGGAGTTTGCTGGGGAGCCAGAGAACTAGGGAGCAAGCCTCGTCAAGGTGCCTGTGGCAGGAGATGGATCATCACAATGTTTTATTTTCCGCTGTTGAATTCTTATTACTCTGATTTATGTAAGCCCTGCGTGGCAAACTATTGTAAGGAGGACCATAAGGTCGTACAACTCGTTTATATACATGTTTGAAGTACCTTATTATTATTCCACTGTGTATGATTTTGGTACTTTAACCCTGTTTAGCCTGTGTGCACTAGCGTGATCCTGGACTAGTGCAGAATACACAGAGGGTCCGGATTTGCAGATTCGGGTCCCGACAAAATATCAGCCAATTGGTTCTCAGTTATTACATAACTAAGCATAATGTCACCCTTGGTAACATGATCACGAATAAAATGATGTCGGATTTCAATATGCTTAGTTCTAAAGTGTTGGACCAGATTGTTTGCTATTTTCACAGCACTTTCATTGTCACACAACATAGGTACATTATCAAACTTAATGCCATAATCCAAGAAGGTTTGCTTGATAAATAGAATTTGTGCACAACAACTGCCAGCAGCCACATATTTGGCTTCGACAGTGGAAAGTGGTACTGAGTTTTGCTTTTTAGAACACCAAGAAACTAAAGATCTTCTAAGCAAGTGACAACCCCCTTGAGGTTCTTTTACGATCAATTTTGCAACCGGCATAATCGGAATCTGAATAGCTAAGAAGCTCAAAAGAAGGACATTTAAGGTAGCATAAACCAATGCAAGGGGTAAACTTTAAATATCTAAGTATTCTTTTAACAGCACTAAGATGAATTTCTTTAGGAGTGGCTTAAAATCTAGCACACATACAGACACTAAACATGATATTGGGCGTAGATGTTGTTAAGTAAAGAAATGATCCTATCATATATCTATATAGCTTTTGGTCAACTGACTTACCTCCCACATCTTGATCAAGATGTGTATTTGTTGCCATGGGAGTTTTGATTGGCTTGCATTCTTCCTTCTTGAAGCGCTTGAGGAGGTCCTTGGTATACTTTTCTTGTGAAATGAATGTTCCCTCCTTCAATTGCTTGACTTGAAAGCCTAGGAAGAATGACAGCTCCTCTATCATGGACATCTCAAACTCTTTGGTCATCATGTCTCCAAACTCCTTGCAAAAAGAGATATTAGTATATCCAAAGTTAATATCATCTACATATATTTGACATATCATTAATGCACCATTGATTTCTTTTAGAAACAGTGTTGGATCAACCTTCCCAATTTTGAAGTACTTAACTAATAGAAAATCTCTAAGGCACTCATACCATGCCCTAGGGGCTTGTTTCAAACCATAAAATGCCTTAGACAATTTATAAACATGATTGGGCAAATTTAAGTCTTCAAAACCGAGAGGTTGTTGGACAAAAACAGTTTCATCAATGATACCATTAAGAAATGCACTTTTTATATCCATTTGGAAGAGAGTAATATTAAAGTGAGAAACAAAGGCTAGAAGGAACCGTATGGCTTTAAGACGTGCTACAGGGGCATATGTCTCCCCATAGTCTAATCCTTCTACTTGAGTGAAGCCTTGAGCTACTAGTCTTGCCTTATTTCGTACCACAACTCTATTTTCATCTTGCTTGTTTCGGAAAACCCACTTTGTTCCAATCACGTTGTGATCCTTTGGACGTTCCGTCAAGCTCCATACTTTGTTCCTTTCGAAATTGTTAAGCTCTTCTTCCATGGCCATAATTCAATCAGCATCTTCTAGTGCTTCTTCCACTGTCTTTGGTTCAATACAAGAGGCAACAGAGTAATGTTCACAAAAAGAAGCTTGTCTAGAGCGAGTTTGAACACCCTTACTAATTTCACCGATGATTTGGTCCGTGGGGTGGTCCTTAGCAATTATATGATGGCTCTTGGTGAAGGTTGGTCTGTCCTGGTCCTTTTCTTCATCTTCTTCTTGAGTTCCATCATGAGATTCCATGGATGGTGTAGGCAGCTCATCCTTATCTTCCTTGGGTTTAATATCTCCAACTTCCATTTTCCTCATTGCCTGAGCCAGGGCATCATCTCCTACATCATCTAAATTCTTATGCTCAACTTGTGAGCCTCATCTCCTACATCATCTAAATTCTTATGCTCAACTTGTGAGCCCTTAGATTCATCAAACTTAACACATAAGTTTCTTCAACTAAGCCAGTAGTATTATTAAACACTCTGTAAGCTTTAGACTTAGAAGAATAACCTAACATAATGCCACTATCACATCTAGTTTGAAACTTTTCTAGGTGTGTTCTCTTTTTGTAGATATATACTTTACAATCAAATACACGAAAATAAGATATGTTAGGTTGCCTATCTACCAAAAGCTCATATGGAGTTTTCTTGAGAAGTCTATGAAGATAAAGACGATTGATTGCATGACATGTAGTATTAATGGCTTTAGCCCAGAAAGCATCAGAAATACCATATTCATCTAGCATAGACCTAGCCATTTTAATGAGACTTCTATTCTTTCTCTCAACTACACCATTTTGTTGAGGAGTATAGGTAGCAGAGAGTTCATGTTTTATTCCTAATTCATCACAATATTCAATTATGTTGGTATTAACAAACTCAGATCTATTGTCACTTCTAATTTTCTTGATGGGGCAATCAAATTCATTTTGGACCCTTTTTGCAAAAGTTTTGAAAAATTTTCTAACTTCACTTTTATTTGGCAAAAAGAACACCCAAGTGAAATGGGAGAAGTCATCAACTATGACTAGACAATATGAGTTACCACCAATGCTACCATATGAAGTGGGGCCAAACACATCCATATGCAAGAGCTCTAGTGGTCTAGTGGTGGACATAATACTTTTGGAAGGATGAGAGTTTGCTACCTGTTTGCCGGCTTGGCAAGCACTACATAGCCTATTCTTTTCAAACTTAACATCCTTCAAACCCACCACTAGCTCATTTTTGAAAAGCTTTTTGAGGTTAGACATACCTACATGCCCAAGACGCCTATGCCAAAGCCACCCAAGGGAGACTTTAGCTAAAAGGCATGTCGAGATGTAAGAGGAGTTAGATTTGAAATCAAATAAATAAAGATTTTGAAATCTAAAACCTTTGAAAGTAAGTTTTTCATTTTTGTCAAACACAGTTACCCCATCAATTGAGAAGGTACAGTGGAATCCAAGATCACACAATTGAGCAACTGATAGTAAATTGAAATTTAAGGATTTTACAAGAAGAACATTGTCAATTGAATGATCATTGGAGATAGCAATCTTACCAATACCCTTTACCTTTCTCTTGCTATTAACTCCAAAGGTAATTTTGTGGCTTGGATTACTTTCACCTTCAATCGAGGTGAACATTCTTGAGGTCCCGATCATGTGCTGTGTATAGCCACTGTCAATCACCCAATGCCGGCCTCCACTTTTGTAGTTCACCTAAATAAAGAAATTCATTTTTTGACTTTAGGTACCCAAAAGCTTTTGGGTGCTTTAGTGTTAGTTTCAACAATCTTGGGGCCAAAAGGATTTAGATATAAAGACTTAGGTACCTGTCGACGATTCGGGACAGCGTCCCTTGAAGCTACTTGTTGAATGAGGATCAACGTGAGGCCCCTTTTCCGCAAGGGTTATGCGCCCGAGAGTATACCGAGCAAGGAAGCGAGGTATCTTGGGACAATCGGAAGGCACAAGGGGTCAATTTTAGCTGGTTCGGGCCTCCCACGATGGAGATAACAACCCTCGTCGATGGAATTTCACTAGTATGCGAGAGGTGTTACTGAGCACTTGCTCGGGGTCCCTAGAGGTCCTAAGGACCTACCCGGGCTCAGGCGTGAATGTGTGTGTATTACAGGAGGTTCCAACCCTCAATCCATCGTGGGAGGGGTATTTATAGGGAATTACAGGAGACAAATCATTTATTACGAGGAGGCGCTCTTGTAGAAGACGTCTGTGAGTAGTGCCGCGCCACCGCCGGTACCACGGCGTGGGCACAGTGGGCGTGGACCAAGTCAGCGCGGACCGTGGCGGCGCGCGATCCCTGAGCCGCCATGCATTTAATGCCACATCGCCTTGTCGAGGACCCCCGAGCTGGCTTGCTAGGGGCTGGGGTGCACGAAGGTCGGTACTGCATGCGTTGTCCGGGCAAGGGCATGGTCGGTTGGCGCCGAGCTTCAATGGTCGTCTTGGTACAGTATAGCCAATCCCCGACAGCTAGCCCCCGAGGCTAAAGGGGGAAGAAGGCCTTGCCGAGGCCTCCGCCTTGAGCCTCTAGACTTCCTAAAGAGGGATTGGAATCATGCGGTGAACAAGCTACCGCGGAACCCGAGCTTCCTTGCTCGGGGGTGGGGGATCTCGGTAGCGGAAAACTGCCACGGCGCCCGAGGAACCATGCTCGGCGCGGGAACCTGTGTGAAGAAGCGCATGACATCTGGTATCACGCTTGGGAAGAAAGGGGCTCATAGCGAGAGGAAGGCACGTTCGCGACATCCGAGCAACTGGCGGGGATATCTTGGCGCCTGTGTGGCCGAACATACTTGGTGAAACACGGGCGAATAACACACGTGGGTGGAGCGCGAAATTTTGCTGCTCCTTCCTCATGAAGCGTCGCGGCATGGCCCTGACAGCTTTTTTTCCGGGAACTGCGCCTTGCCAGGCCCGCTTTGGAGACCGAACCGCCACGCGCCGGCAATCGACTGCCTTTACCCGTCCGTCCGACTTCTCCGCCTACGAATTGCATCGGGTACGCCTTGAAAAGGCCTGCTGCTTTCTTCTTTTATCTTCATCTTCTGCGTAAACACTCCGCCCCAGACTTCCTAAATTCCAAACTTCCTCTTCCTGCCGCGGCGCCCGTTCGTCTGAGTCCTCCCATGGCGCGGTTTGGTGCGAGCAAGATCACGGTGGAGAGGCTCAGGGCGTTGCAGGATTATGGATACTGGACCCTTATTCTTGGAGGGTCCCGGATGGCGAAGAGCCCGGCGCCTTGGCAGCATTACTGAGATAGTCTCGTCTTGAGCTCTACACCGTCAATGGGCTCCGGATGCCGAAGCGAGTTCTGGAAGGTGTGCTAGCGAAATGCCGGTGTGAGGTCACCCACCGAACCCCAACTCCATCCTTGTTTTGAACATTTTCGCCCACCTCTGCGAAGGCCGTGGGCGTCCTTCCTCGTCGGATCTTTTCTTCCATTTTACAATCTTTTCCGTCATCGGGGCTCTTCGCTCACCGGTGCCCTATACTTCCTTTGAGGCCTAATCGCCGTCTGAGTTCCCGTCTTCACCCTCAAGGACTCGTCGTGAAATTGGGTGGGCAGCATTGGTTCTACTGGAAGGCTGTAGGGACTCTCTGCGCTATACCAAGCAGCGGCGCCAAACAAGACGCCACGCCCGCCGGCCGACCACGAGGAGGCGGATCTCGATGGCGATCCACGAGCTCACAAACATGGGGCTCCATGGGCGGGACATCGTCCGGGACTTCCTCGGGACCGGATATCCCGAGGCGGAGAGCACCCTTTCTTCAAAATCGCGGGTGGGGCGACCTCACCCGCTGAAGGAGAATGGGTAAGGTCCATGACTCGCGGCAATTTTGTCCGCCTATCTTTGCTTGAGCCGTCTTGACCCTCGTGCGATGTGGTGATGACCGAGACCGATTGGTCGAGAAGAGGGTTGCCGAGATGTTCGGAACCCGAAGAACAAAAGCTTCTAGCATGACCGCCAAGTCTTAGAAACGTGCTTGCTTTCGGTGTGGCGTGGTAAGCCCTTGGTCATTTATGCTCGGGAAGGGCATCCGAAGCCGTGAGTGCTTGCGCAGGAACAACATCCGAGCTATTCGGCGTCGCTCCGTTGTCCTTTGGTAGGAAAAGACGCCTTGGAGTGGGCGTGGCGAGCTCAAATCAAAGCGGAGTAATGGCGGCGTCTTCTTCCATGACCAAGGCCAAAAAGGGAAGGGCAAAAGGCGGCGCGCCGCCATAACACCGAAGGCGTCAAAAGGCGCCTGACACCACGGAGACCCCCGGCGACACTTGGAGTATGCCGTCGGATGGAGGTAAGCCGCTGAGGCTCTGGTTGAAGAATTATAAGCTCAGCGATTCGGATCGAACAAATCGAGGCGGAGGAGATTGATCGAGGATGGTCTTGAGCTCGGCGGGGCATACGGCAAGGAGCTCGAGGATGTGAGAACAGCGACCGAGTATAAACTTCGGGAGTTCGGGATCGTCGGTAGGTATGACTCATGAGAGCCCGAGCAATCGGGAAAGCGCGTTGGTGGAAGTCGACATGGAGGAGTCGACCCCAAAGCGGCGAGAATCACCCAAGCCGCCGATGAAAATGGCCCGGTGCTTTCATGGCGGCGGAGAATCAATTACGTGGCGAGGAAGGCTCGGCCAAGGGTAAGTCTCGACACTTGCTTTGCCTTAGCTTTGTTCTTGTGTCTGCGACCGAGCTAGCCCACCTAAGCGGCGTGGGCGACATAGCTCGTAGGTTCATTCGGATTGCCGGAAAGTGGCTTCTGAGATCGTTGACAATGTCTTAAGCGGCGATATGCTCGATGTCGCCGACATTGTGATGGCGAGGAGTGGAGGTGGCGGAGGAGTTTGGCGCCGACGACCAAGGTGGGGCGAAACCCTGGCCCTCCGAAAGCACGGTAGGCGTGCAAGAGGTGGCCGAGCTTCAAGATTGAGGCGAAGAATCGCCCAAGAAGGTTTGAAGCCCGGCGAATAATATGTTAGGCGACCTTCCGCTGCCCAGGCGAACAACGTCTTGCGGAGGACAGCGAAGACCACGAGCAAGGGCTCGCTCAGGGAGGGGGCGAGGTGCTCCATGGCGATTCCCCTGCCCGGGGGGAAGCGTCGTCGTCCCCGAGCGATCTGCCCCTTTTCGGGGACTCCGGGCTTGAGCGTCCCCTCCTGCCGAGGTCCGGAGATATCCAGGCGGCGGCGATTTTCGAGCAATACCGGGTGAACCTGCGTGCCAACGTTGCCGAGGTAAGGATGCTCTGGCACCACCACGACTTTCCTTATTTGGATTTTGCGGGGGGAGCTTTACTTGGGTATTTTACGCGCGGCTTCTTGAAAAAACCTGGCGACTTTGAGGAGGTCTTGATCGTCCCTAACTCCGTGAGCGCTTCTATGAAAGCGGCTCGTGTCGATGGGAAATTTGGAGGAAAGTGGGCGAACTCAAGCGAGGTCGCCTGCTTGAGCAAAACGCCTCGAGAGCAGGATGGCGTCTCTGAGTCAAGGCGTTTCCTCGTGCTCGGCGAGCTTGAGCGAGAAAGGTCAGACTCTTGCTGTGCAAGGAGAATCGCCGCCGAGAAGAGGGTGCTTGCGCTCGAGCAAGAGTTGGGACAGTGAGGCAAGCAGCCGTGGCGTCGAAGGACCTTGCCCTTAGCGGGACAAGGTCCGTGGCCTCGAGCAAAGCTTCAACAACATAAGGAGTATGCAGGACCATGGAGGCCAAGGTGGCCAGAGCTCGAGGTCGACAAGGCCAAGGAAGAACTTTCGCGGTGGAAGCGATGCCGACCATCACGGAGAAGGACCTAGCCGTTAGCCGGAAAAGGCTCTTGGCTCAGGAGGAGCTCGGCGGGAAAGGCGGCGTGCCCAAAGCCTTGAAGCCAAGGTGGCCGGCTGGGCCAGGCGGCGCAGGCGACCGCCGCTTTGCCGACCAAGATAAAGAAGAGATCGAGCAACTCCGTGAGGAAGCTAACGAAGGTCGTGAAGCCGGCGGAAGGTGATCGATCTCAAGCCAAAATCGCCGATTATAGGCGAAGCTTTCCTTGGCCTTCGAGCGGCCTTGCGACCCATAGAGTTGTATATTTTTGTTTGAAAAAATTTTTTGGTGCCGATGTCTTGGAATGAAAATTCTTCCTTAGTCAATTGTAGTATTTTGTAGCGGTGCCTTTTTCTTCTTTCTTTTTCCTCGAAGATGACCGCGAGATAGGCGTAGGTCGAGGTCAATGCATGGGCGACACGGGCTGAAGTAGGTTGTAAAAGGATGACTTTGCATCGGAAGGTGATGCTCGACGAGAGCAACACTTTCTGGCGAGTAGTGCCTTAGCGACAAAAGATCTGGCGGCTTGGGAACTCGCTTCCATCCAGCCCCATTGCGAATAATGCTCGTGCACCAAATTGCGAGCACGAGTTTGTTCGCGGAGAGATGAAAGAAAACGCGCGGCCCCTCAGGCCAAAGCAAACTGTCGCGAGCAACAAGCGTGGGATAGGTCGATTGGAAAAACGCGTGTGCTGAAATTTGTTAGCGCTTAGGACGCGCATCCTAATTCTGGTGTGGTCATTTGAAGGGAGGGCGTGGGCAATTGGCGAAGTGTGTAGCGACCAACAGCATAAGCCGAGCTAAAACTTCGAGCCGACCCGAAAGGGTGTCTGTTTGCGACTTGTATCGTGTAGCGAATAGCTCTGCGGACCAAGGCGGCTTATCAAGGCGAAGCCTTTGGTGGTGGCGTTTAGTGGCGGATGTTGCCCATGATGCGTTGTGTCATTAAACACGCGCAATCCGTGGCGATAAGATGAAAAAGGTGCGGTCGGATGAAAGGCTGTATTGCCCGAAAAGTAGGGACGCGGATTCACAATATAACGTAAAGAGAACATGAGCTTAGACATAGAACTTGCGCAGCTGGTCGATGTTCCATGAATTGGGGAGCTCGCGGCCGTCCTCCATGGCAAGGCGGATAGCCCGGTAGCGTCGTTAAAGCGATTGTGAATGGTCCTTCCCATTTGGGGGAGAGCTTGTTGGCCTTTGACAAGTCCTGAATTCGGCGTAGGACAAGGTCGCCAACCTGCAAGGATCGGGGTCGGACTGTCTTAACTGCGTGCTTGCGGAGTGCTGTTGGTAGGCGGTGATCGGAATTTGTGCCTTGGCGAGATTCCTCGGCGAGATCGAGGTCTAAGCGGCGCTCACGACCACAGTGAGCGATGTCGGTCAAATGGATTCTTGGGGATCAAGAATGATTTCGGCGAGCAAAACGACCTCCGCACCATAGGCAATTTGGAATGGCGTTTCGCCCGTAGCTTCGGCTTCTTTGTGGTCTTAGTAGAACCGGAAGGGCGGAAGAAGCTCGTCCACCCATGACCCGCCTTGCCGGAGAGGTCTTTGAAGACCCTTTTCTTGATGCCTTGGAGTATTTGGCCGTTTGCTCTTCGGTTTGCTCCATTGCTCTGTGAGTGAGCTCTACAGAAGCGAAGATCTTTGTTCCTATTTCCTCGCGAGAGGCTTGAAACGCTTCGCTTGTGGCGAGTGCCGTTATCCGTGATGAGGCGATTGGGTACCAAGCAGCGTCACTGCGTTCTTTGAAAAAAATCTCTTGGTCGCTTGAGCGAAATGGTTGAAAGCGGCTCTGTCTCAATCCACTTAGAAAGTGTCGATAGCTCGAGCAAGAATTTGCAACCCCTTGGACCACGGGAAAGGCGAGAATGTCGGTTCCCGGTCGAGAATGGCCATGAGGCGGGATGGTTTGCGGTAGCGTCTGTTGGTGAGTGGGACTTCTGGCGTGGAACTCGCGCTGACAAGTCTAACAATTGCCCGGCGTCGTCTAGTATTGTTGGCGATGAGTACCGGCGGAATGCCTTGCTTCTGGCGTCCGAAAGGATGAGTGGGCTCGCACATTCCCGCATGGATGTCACGAGAAGGAATTAAGCCCTCTGCTCGGGATCGCGCTTGGAAGTACCCCAGTCGCCTTTGCGGTATAAAGCGCCGTCTCGAGCTTGTAGGCGGATGACCGCCTTCTTGGCAAACGCTCGGCTTCTTCCTCGGGCAATGTCCGTGGGTAAGATCTTGGATGAATGGCGCCATCAATCTACACCTTGCTCGAGGAAGGAGAGCGTTACGCCGCCTCTTGTACCTCCTCGGAGGAATGGGGGCTTCGCAGATGCTTTCGTGGCGCCTCGGGCGGGCGGGCTTGAGGTGGTGCCTCCTCTCTGAGAGGAATGGAGGGCTTGTGCGGTGCTCAACGAGTGCCCAGTGGGGCGAACAGCTGAGGAGCCGACCTTGGAAAGTTGGTCGGCGAGGTGTCCTTCTAGGGATGTAGAGTACTTGAAATTTCTAAAGTATCGCTCCATCTTCCTCACTTCAACGGGTAAAGCACCATTGAGCCATCAGAACACCGATACTCCTTGTCTACTTGGTTGTGACTAGTGTGAATCGCCCTTCACGGTCGATCGCTGGACTCCGAGCGCCTTGCACGCCCGAAGCCCGGCCAGAGGCCGCCGTACTCCCGCGTTGTTAGTTGCGGCGAAGTGTAACTGGATGACATATTGCAGGCGGTCCCCCTGAGGGGACACCGAGACGACCTTGACCCTCGGCGTTAGCTCGGGATCCGTTGAAGTACATGGCCCAGCGGCCGTCCCTAGATTCTCGAGATTCGGTGGCGGGTTGGCGGGGTTAAATCCATTCGCCACGAAATCGCCAAGATCTGGGACTTGATTGCCGTCTTGAGCGAGAGAAGTGTATGTCGAACTCCGTGAGTTCCATGGCCCACCATTGTCCGGCCCTTAGCGTCTGGGTTTCTTAGGATCTCCCTAAGCGGAAGCCGGTCGGGACGGCGACCTTGTGGGCTTGGAAGTAGTGGCGTAACTTCTGGAAGCCATGAGCGGCCAGTCTGAGTTTACGGACCTCGGTGCGCTCCTTTGGCCTTTGCAATACTTGGCGACGTAGTACCTTTGAATGCTGCGTCCCATCTCGCTCTCCGCCAAGATGCACTTACGGCTGGGGTGTCGCCCATGAGTAAAGTAGGGCGGCTCCCCGACCTTGGCGTGGCGAGTTGAAATTTGGGACAATCTTGCTTTAGCTCGTCGAAGGAAGCGGTTAGCTTCTTCGTCCATACAAAGCCATCATGCATGCGAGTGCCTTAAAGAAAGGCAAGCGCGTTCGCTGATCGAGAAATGAAGCGGCTAAGGGCGCCATGCGTCCGGTCAAGGTTTGCACCTCCTTTACGGAACTGAGGGCGCATCCTTTCGATAGCCTCGATTTTTCGGGTTAGCACCGATGCCGGGGCCGATGACATACCAGTACTTTGCGACTTTCACCCCAAAACACACTTCTCGGGATTGAGCTTTATTTTATGTGCGAAGATTACAAAAGGTTTCCTCAAGGTCGCATATATGACTGAGGAGCTTACTCTTAACTACGATATCATCCACGTATACCTCCGGGTTTGGCCTATCTCGGTCTGGAAAGTCTTACGCATCAAGCGCTGGAAGGTCGCCCGCGTCCGCAACCCGAAGGACATGGTCGTGTAGCGAGCGTGCGAGCGGGGTGATGAAGGAGGTCTTTTCCTCGTCTCCGGGAACAAGGCGATCTGGTGGTAACCTGAATAGGCATCAAAAACTCATTACAGGACTCCGCCGTTCGTCGACCGATTGATCAATTGGCGGCGGAAGTTGTCCTTGGCGGCGGCGTTTAGGCGGTGTGGTGCGACACACATCGCCACTTGCCCCCTTCTTCTTCACGATGGTGGGTTTGCCACCACTCAAGTGCGACTTCCCTAACGGCGGCCTTGAGGAGTTTGTCGAGTTCGTCCGGATAATCGCTGCTTTCCGGAAAAGCCGAACCTCTGGCGCCGCGCTTTTTGCCGGTGAGCAGCTAGCTCAGTGCTCAATTACTTCCTTGGGACCCGGGCATGTCGGACGGTTCCCGGCGAATCGTCCGTGCTCCTCCGGAGGAAAGTAATGAGCTCGAGTTCCTATTTGGGGTCTAAGGAAGACCCGGATGGAAGACAGGACGGGTCGGCCGTCGAGAGCGACCGCCTTGGTCTCTCCTCCGGGTTGGAGGTAACTTTTGGTCGGGAACGGCCGGCGCGCTCGGTCGGGGCATTGGGCATTGCCGACCATGTCGGCGCCTTTTCATCGCGATTCAAGGCCGCCTGTGGTCGCCCTTGATGGTAATAGCGCCATTTGGCCGGAGCCTTGAGCACTAGTAGGCGTGGTGTGTGGCGGCCATGAACACAGGCAGGGCGGCTGCCGAGGATGGCGTTATGGTGACTTGAAGTCGGCGACTTGAAATTGATTAGCTTCGGTCGAAATTGGCGGACCCCGGCGTTACGAACGCGTGATCTCGGCGAGGCTTGACCGAAGTGCGGGGCGATCCGTAAACGGACGGCAACGCTCGATTACGGGCGAGGAACACGCATCTCGTCGGGGCCGAAGCGGATATGAGGTCGAGGAGCTTCCGCTCTCGAGGACTCGGCCGACCTTAGCGTTCTTGATGGTTGGGCTTACGACCAGCGAGAGCCTCACGAACTGGTCATTCAAGGCGATCCTCCTTGGAGAAAGTGAGGCGGCTCGGACCACGAGGCTGGCTGGGCGGAGGCGGTTTGCCGTGAGTGATGTGGCGGACCTCCGTGCGCCTCCTTGAGTCGCCGGGACTTGTATGCGCGAGCCCCGAATATGGCGGCGATGTGGTTTGGGGCTCTGGAAGCCTATGCCATCGTCACCGTCCTCCGCCGGGCCCTTGCCCTTGCCGTTATCACTTGCTGCGGGGCGTGGGCATGGGACCCTCACCGTCGTAGAACCTTTCGAGCGTCGCCCGAGTTGGCGATTCGAGGTCGTGACCGCCGCTTGATGGTCTGGCGAACCGGACACCGGGCGCCCTTCGCTTCGTGCCATGGCCGCCTTGGCCTTGGTCGTCGGGGTCTTAGTCCGCGTTCATGGTCGCGGCGAGCTTGCTTTCGGCGTCGGGCTTCCGTCCCCGGCCGAGCACCGCGGCGGCGGCGCCGGCGGAGGCAACCGTGCGGCGCACCGACCTCTTCTTCTTTGGCTTTCTTCTCAACCGAGCTGCGGCGTTTCTTGCGAAGACCCTCGAACCGGTTGAGGTGGCGGCTTGCCTTCGTCGATCATCCTTTTCCATTGCGGCCTCGTCGGCGTCAGCATACCCGATCGGCCATACGGAAAAGCTCGTTGGCCGTCGGTCGGGTGGATTTCTAAATCTTGTGTGAAGCGCCGCGTCGCGGACCCCAAATTTGAAGGCCGGACGACCGCTTCGTCCGAGATGCTCGAATGGAGTTCCTTACTTTGATGAACCTCGGACAAAGTGGCCGAGGTCTCCTTGTCCATCTGGATCAGCCGCTCCAGATCCCGAGCGTTGCCGGCGAGTGTAGCAGCTTTGGAAATTCGCGCGGAGGGCATCGCAGAGCTGCCCCCACGAGCGGATCGAACCCTCCTTCTGGTTGAAGAGCCATGTTCTAGCAGAGCCATCGAGAACCGTGGGGAGGTAGTTGGCCATGACTCTCTCGTCTCCCCCGGCCGCCACGATGGCGGTGGAGTAGATCGAGAGGAACTCATCCGGGTTCTGGGTCCCGTTGAATCGCTCGATGTGGCCGGGCTTGAACTTGCTCGGCCACACTACCTCGCGAAGAGACGCCGAGAACGCTCGGCAACCGAAAGTCGGGCCATCATGGCGGCCCCCGCGGGGGTAGAGATCGCGATGGTCGGGTCCCAGTCGGTCCTTCGCACAAGGCTTGACGCGGGAGAACATGCCCCGGCGCGGGCGCCTCGAGGACGAGCATTCGGAAGGCTCGTAAGCGGTCGGGGCACGCCCCCGAGCCCGTGAGTCTGCCCGGGAACTGCTCCGAGCATCATCGCGGAGCCGTTCTTGCTTCCACAGCCCCTCGGCGGGACTTGGGGCACCGTGTTGGGAGCGAAACAGAGAAAGAGTCGGTGGTCCGGAAATGTTCGGGGCCCTTAGGCGCCGGCCGTCTGGAGCCCTATGTCGGCGCAAGATTTTCGGTTTTTTCCCTGTCGCCCCCATGGCTGCCAGTCCGCTTTGTTGGAGAAGTTTTGGAGGCAGCGTCTGATCGCAATGGCGTGGCGCTCGGCGCTCTGAGGGAAGCGACGGGCGATCTTGGTAACGCCAGCGCCGTGCTCGGGAATGGTACCCAGGGGTCCTTGCTAGGCGATTCTCGCCCGGCGTCCGCCCGCTAGGTTGGTGGCGGCGACACGGTTCCTTGGGAACAACTCCGGGGTCCCGCCGGCATCGTCTTGGTGGTAGGGGAAGCTTCATGGGGTGATGCTGCATACTGGTCGCCCTCCGCCCGCCATGTTGACTGCGGGAATACCAAGGCTCGTGCGAACGACAGGAGTGGTGTCGTCGCCGTGTTCTCTGGCTGAGCTCGAGGCGATCGGGAGTGGCTCGATGCCACCGAGGTCGCCGTGTTCTTCCTCGCGGCGAGGTATTGATGCGGCGGAGAAGCGCTCTCGTGCGCAGCCTCTGGGAAAGACTCCGGTCTCGGTGTATACGGGTCGGCCGTCGCCTCGCCATCGCCTGGCGTAGTACTCATCTCCGTCCTCCACGTCGTTGAAAGCGAGAGGTCTGATTGTCTGCGAGTTCGGCATCCTCGGGATTTCTTGCGAAGGACTTGATCGATCCCCAGACGGCGCCGGTATCGGCGATTCGAGACAGCGTCCCCGCCGAGCTTACTTGTTGAATGAGGATCAACGTGAGGCCCCTTTTTCGCAAGGGTTATGCGCCCGAGAGTATGCCGAGCAAGGAAACGAGGTATGCGGGACAATCGGAAGGCACAAGGGGTCAATTTTCGCTGGTTCGGGCCTCCCACGGTGGAGATAACAACCCTACGTCTAGTAGATTTCACTAGTATGCGAGAGGGTGTTACAGAGCGCTTGCTCGGGGTCCCTAGAGGTCCTAAGGGACCTACCAGCGGGCTCAGAGCGTGAATGTGTGTGTATTACAGGAGGTTCCAACCCTCAATCCATCGTGGGAGGGGGGTATTTATAGAGAATTACAGGAGACAAATCATTTATTACAGGGAGCGCGCTACTGTAGAAGACGTACGCAGAGCAGTGCCGCGCCACCCGCCGGGTACCACACGATGTGTGCACAGTGGGCGTGGACCAAGTCAGCGCGGACCGTGGCGGCGCGGATCCCGGGCGCGCGATCCCTGAGCCGCCATGCATTTAATGCCACGTCGCCTTGTCGAGGACCCTCGAGCTGGCTTGCTCGGGGCTGGGGTGCACGAAGGTCGGTACTGCATGCGTTGTCCGGGCAAGGGCATGGTCGGTTGGCGCCGAGCTTCAATGGTCGTCTTGGTACAGTATAACCAATCCCCGACAGTACCCAAATAGCTCTAAGTTTTGTATCAAGATTAGAGGGGCCAACATATTTTACATTCATCTTACCCTTAAAATCCTTAAAAAGCATGTAATGAGCATCTACCATGCAACTTCTGTTTGCTTTAGCATGAGAGGCATTAGCAAGATAACAATTTTTAGATGCATGGTTTGACTTATGACAGTAATAGCATTAAGTTCCTTTCTTGACAAAAATCTGTTTAGTTTTGGTCCAACCAATTTTCTTAAGCAAAGTCTTAGGCTTATACCCTAATCCCTTTTTGCCTAAGTTGACCTTTTGTTCAACAAGAATTTTGTCAAGAGTAGCACTGCCAAGAAAACACTTCTCAAGACCTTTATCAAACTTTGCCACTTTAGATTTCAGTTCTTCATTTTCACTCTTAAGCTCCCTAGCACAGGATGCATTATTGCAATTTCCATTACAGGTACTAGATGAGCTCGATGCTAAACTTTTATCATTGAGCAAATCACAAGAAATTGATATATCACATAAAGAATCAATATTTGATTTGTTAGCATGCATTTCATTATCAATTTCTAGATCATAATATTTGTTCAGCAAATCTTCATGATTCTTAGCAAGAGAGGCATGATTTGCAGCTAAATCATTTTGAGTTTGCACAAGTCTTTCTTTTTCATTAGCAAGCTTATCATACTTGTCTTGAAGCAACTTTTGTTCATTGATTAAGCCAGCAATAGTTTTCTTTAGAGCTTTTACAGAATTAGTTTTAGCATGCAAAGCATTATTAAGCTCTTCTATAATCTCCACTAGTTCATCATAAGAAGGAGAATCATTTACCTTATCCTCATCAGTTCTTGCCATGAGGCATAGTGGGAATGAAGGTGGAGGCGGAGTCGATTCATCCAAGGCAAGCCCAGGTAGCCGTTTTGTTCTTGTGTCTTCTTCATCCGATGAGAATTCTTCGCTTGGGTTTTCTTCATCAGTAATCCACTCCCTGATATGTGCTTCTCATTTTCCTTTCTTTGAGTATCTTTTAGAGTACCCTTCTTGAAGTATTTCTTTCTGTACTTGTCATGAACCTTCTCTTCTTCTTCATCATATTTGCCTTGTTCTTGCTCTTTTTCTTACTCTTATTTGGACATCGAGCAGCTATATGGCCCTTTTCATTACACTCAAAGAAAATAATGTTAGAGAAAGGATTTTTCTTTGAGTAGTAGGAATTAGACCTTTGTCTTTTGTGTTAACCCTTCTCATGATTTTGTTGGCCCTTCTCATGAGCAGGGCTAACTTCTTCACATCTTCATCTTCATCATTACAGCTTGACTCCTCATCTTCATTGTCGGAGAAGTCTTGTACTTTCTCCTTGGCCTTAAGAGCAATGGATTTCTTCTTTGGGGCATCCTCTTCGGCCAAGGTGAGCTCATGAGCTGATATTTTACCTAGCAGCTCGGTTGGTGTAAGCCTCTTGAGATCACCACTATTGGACAGATATGTGATCAAGTTGTGATAGGCCCGAGGAAGAACTCTTATCATCTTCCTGCACACTTCAACATTAGAAATTTTAGTTCCTAGGCCTTTAACTTCATTAACAATGGGATTAAGCCTAGAGAACATATCATTAGCATTTTCATAAGGAAGTATTTTAAACTGATCAAACTTCTCTCTCATCACAAAATATTTCTCTTCCTTTACATCGGAAGTTCCCTCATGAATTTCTTGCAAGGTGGTCCAAATATCATAAGCTGAAGTGAGATTACTTACTCTATCAAATACTTCTATGCTAAGACAAGAGAATATAGCATTTCGGGCTTGAGCATCATACTGTATATTTTGAATCTCACTAGGAGTGGGATCACCGTATGCAGTTTGCCCTTCAGTTATAATGCGTAGAGGCAAAGGCTTTCTCTGTGACTCCCACACATCATACCCGACAGCCTCTAAATAACATCTCATCCTATTTTTCCAGTAAGCATAATTTGTACCATCAAAAACTGGTACTCTACCAACACTAAAAGTTGTAGATCCATTTCACTCGGCCATTTACCAAGCTGGTTAAGCTTTTTATGGTAAATCTTGCTCTGATACCACTTGAAGGATTAAGTTGGCCTAGAGAAGGGTGAATAGGCAACTTTACAAATGTTAGCTTCTTAGATAAAGAAAGATTTCCTAGCTTAAGGAGAGATCTAAACACGGCTTGAGATTTTTTATATATATGTACAAAATTGGTACTGCATCCTGAACATCATGAATGTTGCTATAGATTCAACATCATAAACAATTACTTTATGACACATTTTAGAACCAAAAGCCTAAACAATCATAGCAACTATACAATCAAAGAATAAATGATGAATAATATCCAAACCATGCATATGGCCAAGGCCCGAGGGCTCAAGGAGGCTACCTTAGGGCATGCGGAGAAGGCGCTGATGGGCTTGAGGGAGGAGGCAGCGATGTGCTCGAGGAGGAGGCACGTGGGCTCAGGGGTAGCTGCGTCAAGGATGGGTGGTGATGAGGGGCTTAGGAATGAGGCCGAGGTCGATGAAAGAGATTTTGTTTAGGTGAGGAGTGCGATGGGTACAAACCCTAGAATGATATATATAATAGGAAAGTATTATCACAGATGGTTCGAGTAAAAAACTGTTTGTGATAAGCTAATATCACATCATAGACTGTTTGTACCACGAACCGTCTATGATATTAGCTTATCACAAGCCGTTCTTAGCACATCCTTTAACTTTGATAGTCCTACTAGCAAAACCATTTGTGATTAGCTTTAACACAGATGGTTTTTGAAAATCGTATGTGATGAGGCACCTTATATAGGCCTTTTTCTAGTAGTGTTGCCAAAATAAGTTTACACTACTATAGAAAGGCCTATATAAGACATCTCATCACAGATAGTTTTCAAAAATCGTTTATGTTAAAGCTAATCATAGACAGTTTTGCTAGCACAACTATCGAAGTTACAATATATGCTAAGAACTGTCTATGATAAACTAATATGACAGATGGTTAGTGGTACAAACCGTTTGTCAATATCATAGACGATTTGAATCACCAACCGTCTGTGATAAGCTATTATCAAATACAGTTTATTAATCATGGTTTGTTAATCAAACCGTCTATGATAACACTTCTATGTTATATATATCATACTAAGGTTTGTGTGCACTGTATTCTTCACCCAAACGAAATCTTACAGATGACGATCGGTCTCATCCCTTAGCCCATTGCCCGTCACCTCATCCTGGAGCCCATCACTACACGCCTCATCCTCGATCTCGTCGTCTCATCCTCATGCTAGTCGCTGGCCACCTCATCCCTGAGCTCGTCGCGTGCCTCCTCTAGCATGTCACCACCGCCTCCTCGAGCCCATCACAGTCTCCTCCCTCGAGCCCGTTGTAACATCCCAAAATTTCATTTCAAAAATAGGATAAAAAAATATTTTAAATTATTATTTTATTGGTTGTCTCAAGTTATTTGTCTTCTCTTTATTTTCTGGATTTCTCTAGAGTTCAAAAGAAAATGACTTTTGCCTATTTTTAGAAAAACTTAAAACTATTTCCTTAAAAAAACTATTTAAGTTGGAATTAATTTTAGAAAAATATATCACAAATAACTTCAGAGAATTTTTCCATTATTTGTTAAAATCCTGATTTCAAAAACTTTCCAAAAGTTTCATTAATTAAAAAATATACTTTGGAGACAAAGTAAAAGGTTTGGTTTTGCTAAAACTATCTTATTTAATATAAATAAACCTAAGGGAATTTCTGCGAAATTTCCTACAATTGTCAAATTATATATTTTCTAAAGCCTTCCAAAGCTTTAACAAAATAAAAATATATGTTGATATAAAATAAAATATTTGGTGGTACCAAAATATTTTAGTTGATCTTAAAATGTCCTAATTAAACTCCTGAATTTTCTTAGAATTTTTGGGGTTGTTTTAGTATTTTCCAAATTAAATAGATATTAAAACAATATAAAAGTATTTACTGTACATGAATAAAATTATTATTTTATGTAATAATATTTTATTTGTGTTACTAAGGCTGTGGGTCATGTTCCAGATTTTTCCCGGAATTTTTAACGGTTGTTTGACATTTATTTCGATTTTTCTTGAACGGTTAATTGATTTTCGGATTAAATAAACAGTAACACTACAGTAATTCTGGCAGATTCCAGTCATAACTCCGGTGAGCGTTTTCTGACGATCCGCTGGTCCGATTGCCCTATAAATTGAACCACAGATTCTTACGTGCGTTATCTTTACAACCCAATTGGAATTTTCCCATCCAAGTTCTGGATCGTCTTGTATGAGTCATTTTTTTTAACTCTGGCGAAAACTTCGACGAGCTCTCCTGGTCACTAATGAACTTATTTCGATCTGAAATTTTTACCAGAGCTTCCTATTGCTGTTCTCTACCTCCAATAAAATCAGATTTTGAAAATACCTACCGGAGCACCTCCGGCAACCGATTTCTTTCCCACCTCCGGCGAGCTTTTCCCGTTGATCCACCGCTCCTTTGTATCTGAACATTGAACCCTAGACGCCTCTCCACATTCCCCACATCATACTCAAATATCAACATCAGAATCGCAACGGATCTCCCTCGGTAAGCCTTCTTCCCCAACTCCGGTGAGAACTTCGGCGAGCTCTACCGGGCGCTCCCGATCTCCGTTCATCCTCAAATTTTTTGTGGAGCACCCCCATGATGTTTGAAACACCCCTGTAAAACAATTTTGGAAGATTCTAAACAGAGCAGCCGCGCCGCCGCATCGCCCCGAGCGCCGCCCCCACGTCGGCCTGTTTTAGCGTCGCGTTCCCTGTCAACTCGTCAACTCTTTTCACAATCTGTCAATGTCACGTCGTGCCTCAAGGTACCCTCTGTCTTCCATCCAAATTTGGTGCAATTTCATCCACTGGATCAAAAGTTATGGCCGTCCAAAGATCAAATCTTGCCGGAGCCCGTTCTCCCTCGTTTCTGCGAGTTTGGCGGTGAAATTTTTATGGTAGACTCCCCTTGATGTCCCCTACATGGTGCTCACCCTAACCCATGGTTTTGACCTTGTGATTCTTCGCAGAAAATTCTTTTCTCCGATCAGACTGCGTTGCAAACATCAGAAATCTTCGTCGCGCGTTCCCCGTTGATCCGGAAGGTAAAACTCATATCCGTTCACGTCACTTTGTGCCAAATATTCTCAGATAGCTCTCTGTAAAATTTGGTTAGGTTTCGTGCAGTACTTTAATAGTTATGATCGTTTGATCTATTAGCTCCGGGAACCGTTAATCGGCAGTTTGTGATCAATCCATTAGGTTGCCGCCAAATCCGACTATACCGTTGAGTTCGTGTCGTCGCGTTCTACGTGGTGCTCACTTTTCCTTTGCTGTTCCGTCCTCCTAAAATTTTAATATTCGTTACCGTCGCCTTTTTGCCACCGCCGTGTGTCGTCTTGTGCCGCCAACCATTTTGGTTTGTCGTGGCCATGTCATTGTGTCCAGTAGATCATTATTCACTGTTTTGCTCATTGGTGAAGTTCATTTGATCCCCGGTTGCCGTCAAAACCATATTCTAGAATCTACTCGTCGTCTTTTGGCCTAGTCCTTCATATCGGTGCGTGTTTCGGTTCGCCATCCTTGGTAACCTTTAATCGCAGAGCCAACCCTACCGATCTACCCTATGTCAAGTGTATCCATCCTTGAATCGTTCCGCTGTTAACGTTTCGTCATTAACGTCTCGTTGTTAACGCTTCGCTCTCATCACACGTGTGCATGCAAGTAAAGGCCCTAGTGTGATGTCCTTACCTTTTTTATCGCCTTATTGTGATCTAGCCCATCACGTTGAGTTCAGCCTCGTATTCCTGTCATCACCGCCTCGTCGTCGTCGAGTTCCGTCCTCGATGTAAGACTAACCTCCGGATCGAACCGTAGTGGATGTCAATTCCATCCGTCCTTGTCTTATCCTTGAAAATCTAATCTGCCATTAACCTAGAATTCATTCGTGGTCTTGGTTGATAGACCATTAGCCATATGTCATATTCTTATGCCAGACCTAGCCTATCAGTCTATCTTCCTTTTGGTTGATTGTGCCACTCGATCAACGAAAGTCAACCTCGAGCATCTGCTTAGTTCATGGCGAACTAACGTATCATCGTGGACCCGATCTATAGATCGAGAGTCCATATGTCATCGGCTATCCAATCAAAATAATAACTTTGGAAGAAATATTCTTCGGAACATCATTCCTTCTTTCTCAGTTATTAATCTTTCTCTTCGGTGTATTTTCTGAAAGCCGTTCTATTTTGTCTAATCATCGACCTAATCCATTCAAGTTCTAATTTCATCTAAGCTGTTGTGCCCAATGCTATTCGTTTTTAATTTAGAGTTTACTTAATTTGCTTTTTGAGTTTTGTGGTATTTGTACTTATTTATCGTTAGACGCGTTGCCGGAAGTCGCTCGAAGGAGCTGAGGATCAAGCAAGCGGAGATTGAAGATCGAGAATCAAGGATCGAAGATAAAGAGTAAAGAATAATAAAAATTGCAAGGGCCAGGCAAGTTGTGCTTTGACCATATTGATCCCATGTTTTAAAATTACTTCGTTTGAAATTATTGCATGCTAGTTTGAAATAAACTGATTTCAATTAATCTGGGATTAGATAATCAACCTACTTGTTATTGCCACTTTGTCTCTATTATTTGTATGCCATGATTCATTTGTCACCCTAGATTGTGGATTAATAGTTGGACATTAATAATTTGCCAATATGGGTTAATTAGACCGTATGTAGTGTGCTTAGCCCTGCCACGTAGATTTGTCATGATTTTGGAAAATTAAAGTTAATATTGACTTAATGAGATATGGAACATGTTTTTGAGAATGAGACATGTGTTATTGAGTTGATGATGGCACGTGGTGCATGGTAAAGGACTGGGGTGGGAAAGTGATTTAGACTGAGGCAAGTGGCAAGATTATTTCTGGTGGGCCAAGAGTGGCAACTGGGCGGTCGCATTTGGTTTTAAGATTGTTTCTGGTGGGTCAAGAGTGGCAATTGGGCGGTCGCATTTGGTTTTATGACATGTTGATGTGATGAACTTTTGGTTAGTCTTGCCTCGGTCAACTAAGGACTTAACCTTGCGAGCCTTTGACCTGAATCATTCATACAACCACAAGTTTCGGTATGGGACGGACCTAGCTAAGTAAATTGTGAAATCTATTCCTCGGTACTGTCGTGGTGGAGTGAGTCCCGAGTGAACGGGTAGTAAAACTCACAGGCGCAAGAGGGGGGCCCTGGATGTGGTAACCAGTCTCACCAGTGTTGAAACCTTAGCGGGCAGTATTGGGTTTAGACGGATCTTTGGAAAGGCTTTGTTATGATCGCTCATTCGCATACTATTGTATGGCGATTCACGGCTGACGTGGTGAGTCGATTATATCTTGTGGGTAAAGTGTATAACCTCTGCAGAGTGTAAAAACTATTCGAATAGCCGTGTCCACGGTATTGGACATTGCTCGGGGATTACAGTCAAGGGTTAGATTTTGATAAAAATGAGGTTGGGAATGTGGACAATGTGATATGGAAATTGGTTAAGGATGAGAAATGCTTTACTTGAGAATGATTACGAAATTTATTATGAGTATTATTGTTTTACTGCTTTTCTATCTATTATGATTATTTGTGAATGCTGCTTTATTGCAAAAGAACCCTTTAGCCATTCCTTTGGAATAAGCCATGCATGTAGTAATAGAATTGCATTCTGTGCACGACTTGTTGAGTACGGTTGTGTACTTACCCTTGCTTTAACAAAACATCACCAGTTGAGGAGAAGTCTTTGTCTTCGAAGAAGGCGAAGTTCTGCAAGAAGGCGAATATCTAGGAGTTGAACCTTGTCAAATGCCTGTGGTATTTTGATGGGATTCACCGACGTTCTTCATTCCGCTACTGTTCATTTTACTCTGAGTTGAAGCCATCTAGGCTTCACAATTGTAAGTTGACCTTAAGGTTGTTCAACATATTATATTAAAAGATGAATTCTTTATTTATTAATCCGTTGTGTATGATTGTGATATTCATCTTTGTTAACTGTGGGCACTAGCTACTAATCCTGGGACTAGTGCTGAAAACACATAGGGTTTCCGGATTGCGAATTCGGGTCCCGACACCCGTCACCACCTCCTTCCCGAGCCCTAAGGTATTTGAAGAGTGCAAATCAAGTGCTCTTTTCTACTTCTAATTTTATATGTAGAGTTTGAACTGGTGTCGAACTAGCTAAATCACGTGTTGCCCTCGTCCTCTCAATGTTTCATCAAGTTCAGAGCTTGTTTTAACTGCCACCCATCCTCATCTGAACTCTAATCTCCATAACATACCTCCCTATTCATCCATGTGTCGCCTTCTGGTTCCTGCCGCACGAAGCGAGTAGAGCGAGCGACCGTAAATTAGTCGCTCCCTAGAATATATGCTAACAAGTCTATATGTGAAAAGTTTTCTTTGGAATGGTTGTCACATAAAGCACATGATTCTTACTCATAGAAATTTCAACATGATACAAAT
This sequence comes from Guadua angustifolia, assembly GCA_036346375.1. Lineage (NCBI taxonomy): Eukaryota > Viridiplantae > Streptophyta > Magnoliopsida > Poales > Poaceae > Guadua > Guadua angustifolia. Next base: position 29,903,972 of record CM070520.1, read on the forward strand.
GGTAGGTAATGTCCACTATATAACAATAAGACCGATTATTAATCACAAAACACACAATAACATGCAAACAGAAACAAGCAATGTCCATTATATCACTACTACAAAAGGATTTATATTAGACTCTTCATCACTGACGGTTTTCAAAAACCATCTGTGATAAGGTATCATTACAGACGGTTTTTTTTGCAAAAACAAGAGCACACAGACAGTTTTAGCCAAAAACCGTCTATGATGAGGAGGGGCACATCACAGACGGTTTTACCCAAAAACCGTCTAGGATGATTAGCATCATAGATGGTTCAATCTTAGAACCATCTGTGATCTACCAGCTACAAAGCCATCCACGTCTTCGTTCCACGTGCAAGAGTTCCAGCGCAAACCCTAGTGTCCTACACCCGTGCTTCCACACAAAAGTCGCCTCCTTCGCCCGCGCATCCGCCTTCCTCGGGTCGCCTCCGCCTCCCTCAGGCCGCCTCTGTCTGCCCCTCTGCCTCCTTCGCCTCCCTCGAGTACGACTACGATCTTTTAACCATCGGCATGGGGAGCAGCGGCATGCCCTTCGCCACCATAGCATATCAGCGACCTCAGCAGCACGTAAGCGAACTTCCCCCCTCCGCCCCCATATTTACTCTTCGTATGTTTAGTCGCAACTTTTGATCCACGAGAATGTTTGTTCGGAATTCGAATTCCGTGTTTATAGTCAACACGCTTTTGCTATTAACAACATGTATATTCAATGTTTTGTCGAGTCTTGTTTCATATCCATGATTCATGAAAATGGGCCACCCAGGAATAGAGCATGTTATTGATTCAGATGTAGCATTGGACTTGCCTTCAAGACCAGAGAAGATTGCAATAGTAGGAGGTGATTATATTATTTTGGAGTTTGCTGGCATTTTCAATGACCAAATACAAAGGTTAATATCATATGACTATATTGTTTCCACTTCTCTTAATCAGATTTTATGCATCGTAAAATTTCTAGATACATGCATCTTTATAGAAACCATATACTTGTAGAATTTGGGATTGGAAGAGATTGGGGTCAAAATGGATAAACATGGGGCAATTATGGTATGTGTCTTTTGCGGACTTCAATTTTCTCCACTGTTGGTGATCATTCAATGATATTTGGAACTCTAATGTTATGTTAATGAATATTTTCTTACCAGGAGTTGGCATTAGGATTAAAGAGTGAAATAACTGACAAGTTGCCATGCTCTTGAATTGTTTCTTATCAAAAGGAAGATCAAGGGCCCTTCATGGTTATTGATTTCTAAATTTGTTACGTGTCCATCTACTCAACGGGTATATCATCAACTTGACTCTATCCTATTACTCAGTCCTGTTTCATATCAAGCTATTTAATATTCTAGTTGTCCAATTTTACCGTGACTTGGATAGTCGAAATTTAGCTAAGTGTTCAATTTTACCATGACTTCAATAGCCAAAATTTAGCTAAGTGCCCAATTCTATCATGACTTCGATAGCCAAGTGTCCAATTTTACCATGACTTCGATAGCCAAAATTTAGCTAAGTGACCAATTTTACCATGACTTGAATAGCCGAAATTGGATAGCTAAGTGTCCAATTTTACCATGACTGCTTAGAGATTTGAATCTCTAAGTGTGATGTAGCACCGTCAATTGAAGTGTGCATTTTTTTATGTCCATAAAATTAGTCAAAAACAACAAGTGACCCTTCAAAAACAAAAATAGCAAGTGAATGTTTTAAGGTTTGCCCTTGTACTATTTTGTGACCGCTTAGAGCTTCAACATGATTAGTAGTTCTTTTTTCCTTTTCTAGCCGGTAATAGCAGTTATTGGAGATTTCCTGCCACATTTGCAACCTTATGCAATGGCTTTCGTTGAAACTAAGCTTAAAGAATCCATGGTATGTGACTAAATATTTGTTTTTATTTTGAGCTATCTAAGCCAAGTCATAGTAAAATTGGACACTTAGCTAAATTTAGGCTATCCAAGTTATGGTAAAATTGGACACTTCGCTAAATTTGGGCTATCGAAGTCATGATAAAATTGGATATTTCGCTAAATTTGGGCTATCGAAATCATGGTAAAATTGGACACTTAGCTAAAATTTAGCTATCCAAGTCATGGTAAATCATGGTAAATTTGAATACTCACCTAAATACTTATGGTATAAATTCTTGTATATATAGTTGATGAATATTCATTTCTATTCAAGTCCGCTTCTAACATTTGTTAAAGTATGTTGACTAAAATCTTTTGTTGTATTCTGTTCTTTACATTTTAATGCAGTGTTTTCATTACATTGTACAACTTTACATAGTATCCTTAATAATAAGGCATATAGTCCTATGTTTTTATGTAATATTTTTGTTTTAGAGGGCGTGTCATCTAGTGTGATAAGAGCATATCACAAATGGTTCTAGACTAGAACCGTCTATGATGAGTGATGATTCCATATTACAAACGGTTCTAGACTAGAACTGTCTGTGATTAGCCCAGTTCTAGGATAGAACCGTCTGTAGTGTTAATTTTCACTGACGGTTCAAAAACTGTCTGTAATGATCTATTGTTATCACTAACACTTCGATAAAGACGATTCACAAAACCATCTGTGATATCATTTGTGAACCATCGTCTATAATATGCGGTTGTCCAGTAGTGTATGACAATGAGGTCGAGTGGGCTATACTAGTCTGTTACCCCACCAAAGACATGGGTGACAAGTTTGCTACGGAATGGTTGTCACATAGAGTCTGTGAGCTCCCAATCATAGCAATTCCAACATGATACAAACAGTATCTGATGTTTATATGATGTACAATAAGGCCGGTTATAGGTCACAGATTCGCAGTTAGATGCAAATACAAATACAAACTAACTACAAAAGTAACACCTTTCGAGAGAGTCGCCAAACGGATCCCTTGCCCATGACTCCATGAGCCCTACCCGGAAAAATAAATGGACACTACATGAATCAACATTATTTTCGTCGGTCTAAAACCAACGAAAATAGATGTTTTCGTCGGCAAACCGACGAAAATAAGTCGACGAAAGTACGTAGACAAAAATAAATAGCAGTATTTTTGTCGGCCGAGATAGCCAACGAAAATACCGGCCGAGACAGCCGACGAAAACATTTGTGTCATGCCACGTGTCCTATTTTTGTTGGTCTAGACCGACGAAAATAGTCCAACAAAAATTCGAATTGCCCGGGCACAATGACTAGATTATTTTCGTCAGCCTTGTCAAGAATACCGACGAAAATAATTATAATTTTATTGGTTATACTAGACCAATAAAATTATTCAGTTATTTACATTGATCTATTTTTGGCCAACAAAAATATTTTAGACCGATAAAAATAGTGTAGATTCCTGTGGTGTAGTGGGAGGCCTCTCCCCTCCAATAAAAACGTGCGTTAAGTTAACAATGACCCCATAGCAGGCATGGTGCTCCAATGGCGCCCCTGCCGACCTCGCACCGGCCTGATCTCTCCCTCTCTCTAACCCGATTTATTCACACATCTATATATATATATATATCGCCCAATAGTGTGCAGTGTCTCTCCCATGCTTTCTCTCTACTGCTCAGCCTTCTCACTAGAATTAATAGATCAACTGATCAAGTACATCATGATCTGTTACATGCTGTACTCTGTAGCATGTTGCCTCTTGCTGTACTTGTACTGTGTCAGATTTAGGTCTTACAGCCATGGGCATGGGCCAAGGAGCTACCCGGTGATCGGCTGCCTGGTCGCCTTCTACCGGAACCGCCGGCGGCTCCTCGACTGGTACACCGAGATGCTGGCGGCGTCGCCGACGCAGACCATCGTCGTGGACAGGCTGGGCGCCCGGCGGACCGTGGTGACAGCGAACCCGGCGAACGTGGAGCACATCCTCAAGGGCAACTTCGGCAACTACCCCAAGGGGAAGCCGTTCACCGACGTGCTGGGCGACCTGCTTGGCATGGGCATCTTCAACGTCGACGGCGAGCTGTGGCATGCGCAGCGGAAGCTTGTGAGCCACGAGTTCACGGCGCGCGCGCTCCGGGAGCTGGAGGTCGCCGTTCTCGAGGCCGAGGCGCGCGACCGCCTCGTGCCGGCGCTGGATGCGGCGGCCACGTGCGGCGGCGACGCCGTGGACATGCAGGACGTCCTCCGTCGCTTCGCGTTCGACGTCATCTGCCGGGTGTCGCTTGGCGTTGACCCCGGGTGCCTGGACCCGTTATTACCTGCGCCGAGGCTGGCCGCGGCGTTCGACGCCGCAGCCGGGATCATTGCCAGGCGCGGCGCCGCGCCGGTGGCTGCCGTGTGGAAGGTCAAGCGCGCGCTGGACGTCGGCTCGGAGCGGACGCTGCGCGAGGAGGTCAAGGTGATCCACGAGGCCGTCATGGACCTCATCCGCCTCCGCAAGAAGGAGCGAGCTCTAGTCAACGGTAATGGCGACGGCACAAGGAACGACCTGCTGTCGCGGATGATCGAATGCGGCTACGCCGACGAGGCGATCCGGGACATGGTGATCAGCTTCATCATGGCCGGCCGCGACACGACGTCGTCGGCGCTTACTTGGTTCTTCTGGCTGCTCATGCGCCACCGCGACATCGAACAGGAGGTCCTGAAGGAGATCGAGAGCTTGAGACGCGGCGCCGAGTGCGACTGCACCTGCGCCGGCGAGGGCTTTGACCTGGGAGACTTCCGCGAGATGCGGGTTCTACACGCCGCGCTTTGCGAGACAATGAGGTTGTACCCGCCGGTGGCGTGGGACTCCAAGCACGCGGCAGCGGCGGACGTCCTTCCCGACGGCACCCGCGTGGAGCGCGGTGACCGCGTCACGTACTTCCAGTACGGCATGGGGCGGATGGAGGCCATATGGGGCTCCGACATCGGCGAGTTCCGCCTTCAACGGTGGCTGTCACGGCCGGACGACGCCGCCGCACCAGGCTCTGCTGCGGCGGGCGGCGTGTCGCCGTTCAAGTACCCGGTCTTCCAGGGCGGGCCGCGGACGTGCCTCGGCAAGGAGATGGCCTTCGTGCAGATGAAGTTCGTCGCCAGCGCCGTGCTCCGCCGGTTCGAGCTCCGCCCTGTCGACGAGGGCAGCACGCCAATGTTCGTGCCGCTGCTCACGTCGCACATGGCCGGCGGGCTCAAGGTGACGGTGAGGAGGAGGAGCGACACACGCAAGGACGTGCGTACCGTCTCCGGATGTTTGCCACGCACTCCAAACCACAGGCGTGCTTCCTCCTGCGCGAGCCACGCACTCAGCCATTCTCAGCGATTTCAGCCATTCTCCCGCGCGAGCCACGCTCGGCAAGCGCTATGTCCACGCGGCAAACATCGGAGGAGGAGGAGAGACCGGATCACAGAACACACGCAACGGCATGCATTACGCGGCTGGGAATTAAAGTAGTAGTACTACCCTCGTGTAAGTACTACTCATGTTCCAAGGACTATCATCTTTATTGTACATGCACTATTTGTAATAATTGTATCATATGAAAAAGAGATATACGCTGGCAAAATCGCCTCGCGAGAAATTTTTTAAGCTAAAGTACGCATGTAATTAAGATTCTTTTTCGTACAATTTAATCCGACTACATATTAGATGGTGTAAATCATGAGTAGATCAAGAATTTAGTGAAAATTCGTATCAACATCTAGCACACATTCTAAGTAGGATATACGTAATGTCTAACTTTTTGTTGTACGTTTATGACGTGCACATGTATATATGAGTTGCTTGCCTGGTCGATGTGAGTTTGGAAAGTTGGATGAATTTAGTTTCTGGTTAAGATAGTGGGGACATATCTAATGCAATCAGGATTTTGGTATAATCACTGTGCAATTCAACTAAAAAAATTCAAAAAATTCTGAAAAAAATCGTGGATGTACATCTCATCTTACCCCATCTACATATAAAATTTCATGATCAAATTCGTCCTATGTTAAGAGTAATAAAAAAGACAAATTTCCGACAAACTTGAATAGTTCAAATGCACCCTAAATGTCTTTTTTGTAACTTCAAGCATAGGACGAATTTGATCATGAAATTTTATATGTAGATGGGGTAAGATGAAATGTACATCCACGATTTTTTTCAGAATTTTTTCTAACTTTTCTTAGTTGAATTGCACGATGATTACATTAAAATCTTGATTGCACTGAATATATCCTCTAAGATAGTGTAAACAAGGAGCATATGGGGTTTTGCTGCAATAGGGGGGTAGGTGAAGGATGTGTGCCAAGTGCTTGTCGCAATCACTTGCAGGAGTTGGAAATTAAACGTTTGTGGAAATATCAACTTGGGACCAAGGAAAAAGGTTGGTAAAATTGCGACCCATTAGACGATGGAGAAGAGAAATTAAAAATATTTTGTTGCCAGTTTGATGCATCGTGGACCACGTGCAGATTGAACACATACAGCGATATTCCCCAGTATGACCTTGCTACCTATCTAGCTTTTGCACTGAGTTGGTGACAACAATTAAGAGAACTTTTTTTTTTCTCACGCCAGGGGATTACTGAATCATATATAATTGGCCAGAAAATTACTAATAGGTGAAAAATATCTCAATTTGGAAATTACTTTTAGTGAATTGTAAAAGGAAAAAGTGCTTAATGATATGCTATAAGTAAAGAAAAAATGTTAAATACAGTGACTCATATATAGTCTTTTGGGATTTGAAAATGTGTGCTAGATGAATCATAATAGGAGTGTTATTCCTAATTCGAATAGAAGTAGGATTTCTATTTGCTTCCTAGGAGAACTAGGGAGGCTATATAAACCTAAAGGGTAGTCATAGAGAATCCAAGAAACCAAGAAGCCACAAGCCACCTCATCCAGAGGAAAAAGTGCATGAGAGGATTAGAAGCTAGTTTACCCTTTAACACTAGATTCTTATATATATAGCGCAAGGATTCGAGGACCGTAAAAGATTTGAGAGGTTATGAGAGAGCAATAATTTCTTGTACTCTATTGAGATTATGCTTAAAGAATTTGTTATTGGTTTCACCAAATCTTTTTTCTCGTTGTGGTTGCTTCAATTTCATTATTTTGGTTTCTCTATGAAATTTATCTACTTTGTTCTTGAGACCATACACGCTCGTGCCTTATCTTACAAAACTCTGATCTAATCAGATGGCTACTACACATAAGGGGGTATAAGATCATAACAAGTGGTATCAAAGTTAAGGCCGGATTAATCAACTTTGTTAAAAGGTTGGTAAAGTGTTAGGTGACACAAAATCATGATTGATGTTGACAATGTAGAATCAAGTAGAGAAATTTGATAGTAGAGAAAATTTTATCAAGTGAAAATGTGTGGTGAAGGATGTCCTTATCCAGCAAGAGTTAATTGCTGCTGTTGAAGGGGATAAACCGAAAAAGATATCGGTCGAAGATTGAAAGGTAATGGAGCGGAAGGCTATCAATACAATCCATCTATTTCTCTCCGATGAAATAAAATACTCGATGATCAAGAAGAATTCACCGAAGAAATTATGGAAGGACTTAGAAGAATTATATATGGCAAAATCACTTACAAACTAATGAGTGCTAAAGCGACAACTGTATAGGTTTTACATAAAAGAAGGTACACAGTTTGTTAACCATCTTAATATCTTCAACAAGCTTATCACACAACTGTTTAGTGTGGATGAGAAAATTAAGGAGAACGATAAAGTCATCATTCTAGCATCATCTCTACCACCATCATCGGAGCAATTCGTTATGAATATCCTAGTTGGACAAAACACTCTCAACTTTAACAAGTCAATTACATATCTATTAGAGGTAGAGTCCTTGAAATCCAAATCTTCATCCTCGGGTGATCAAGAATTGGTTGCCGTAAGTGTTGCAGACAAAAGTAAGAGTTACAAGAAAAAGAAGAGTAAGAGTAAGAGCACACGTGTATGCTCTCTATGTGATGGGGAATGTCATATGATAAAGGACTGTCCTAGTTTGAAGCAAAATGAAGGGTGCATGTTCAATAGTGGTAGCAAAAGATGATTCGGACATACTTGTCATCAATCAACCAAGTACTTCTCATGGATGGATGTTAGATTCAGGTTGATGCTTCTATATATGTTCAACGAGATAGATATTTGACTAAGGATCTCTATGCCTAGTGCATGAAACTATTCACTTGGCTGATTACAAAGAGTATGCAATTATTAAGGTGAGAATAGTATGTAAACTTGCATGTATGTCCAGTGTGCAACACATCCTGGTACAATCATAAAGATAGATCAGATAATGATGACAAGGGCATGGAGGTGAAGAAAGGCCCTTCCGCTAACATGGCATAGTATCTGCCTATAATTCCCCGTTTGAAGCGATTGTTTGCGAACTCAAAAGAGGCAAAAGTGTTTCGATGGCACTCGGATGAGCGTAAGAATGATGGAATGATTAGGCACCCTGCTGATTCTACATAGTGGAGAAACATCGATAGGAGGTTTGAAGAATTCGCAATAGATTCGAGGAATATAAGGTTCAGATTGAGTACGGATGGAATGTATTCTTTTGGTAACATGAGCAGCCGTCATAGCACTTGGCCCGTGAATCTCTATGTGTACAACCTTCCCCCTTGGTTGTCTATGAAGTGGAAGTACATATTGATGTCTATACTTATCTAAGGCCCGAAGCACCCTAGGAACGATATTGATGTATACCTAGCACCATTGGTGGAAGATCTGAACATATTGTGGGCTCCTAGGGTGCAGGTATGGGATGCTCACAAACGAGAGTACTTCACTTTGCACTGTCTGTTGTTCTGTACCATAAATGATTATTCTGCCCTTGCTAACCTATCGGGGCAGAGTACAAAAGGAGTCAAAGTATATACTCACTGCTTGGATGATACTGAGAGTGTGTGACTAAATCACTTGCGCAAAATCGTGTACATGCATCTCCGTAGGTTCCTTCGAAGGAATCACCCATACCGCAAGATGAAGAAACAATTCGACAACACGACCAAAGATGGTTTAGCTCCAAAGCCTGTAAGCGGGATAGACATTTATGATATGGCTAAGAACTTGGATGTTGCGCTTGAAAAGAGATGTAAATTGAGGACCGTAAGAAGAGCATGTGGAAGAAGACATTAATATTTTGGGACCTGCCTTGTTGGGAGCACCTAGAAGTTCGGCACTACATCGACAAGATGCATGTAGAGAAGAATGATTGTGATAGCTTGATTGGCCTCTTACTGAACATTAAGGGTAAAAAAAGAACAGTATCAATGCACGGATTAACTTGGTCGATATGGGCATCAGACCTAGATTAGCACCGAAAGAGACCGATAAAGGCTGAACATATTGCGAACCTACTTGTTACACTCTGTCGAAGGTCGAGAGAACCGAACTGTGCCCGTGCTTGCATGGTGTGAAAGTTCCGTCCGGTTACTCGTCCAACATGAAAAGACCTGTTTCGATGCAAGATTTGAGTTTAACTGGTATGAAGTCCCATAATTGCCATGTGCTTATGACATAGATGCTCCTCATAGAAATTAGAAATATTTTACCGAGCAAGATCTGGGAGACAATCACAAGGCTGTGTTATTTCTTTAACACAATTGCTCAGAAGGTCATCGATCTCGAAGGACTAGATGCTTTGCAGGCTGAGGTGGTAATGACTCTATGTAATTTTGAGATGTATTTTCCTCCATTGTTTTTCAATATCATGGTCCCTCTCATTATTCACCTTGTGAGGGAGATAAAGATATGCGGGCCTGTGTTCCTACGTAGCATGTACCATTCAATTGGTACATGGGAATTCTCAAGTCCTACGTACAAAATCGATCTCGACCGAAGGGTAGCATTATCGAAGATTATGCAACTAAAGAAGTCATCAAATTCTGCATGGATTAAATGGCTCAGGTCAAACTGATAGGTGTGCCTCAATCCCGCCATGAGGGGAGGCTTCAGGGCATCAGAACCATCGAAAAGAAAGCAATCACGCCTAATCCGGTTGCATACACTAAAGCCTATTTCACAGTTTTGTAACACATGGTTGTTGTAGCCCCGTATATGGACAAGCACAAGAATTGGCTACGGCAAGAGAATCCATCGTGGCAGGAGTACTGGATCATTAGACATCATAATCTTCAATTCAATAGATGGTTCAAGGAGCAACAACTCATCACTGGAAGCTCGTCAGGTGATACGCTAACATGGTTGGCAAAAGGGTCATCATTTATGGTTGTAACATGGAAAGGATACGACTTAAATAGGTACACATTTTACACGAGAGATTAGGACACGAAGAGCACAAACTAGAATATCAGTGTTCGCATTGATGCACTAAATATCGCTGGATCAATGAGGAGCTCGTACTATGGGTTCATTGAGGAAATTTGGGAGCTTGACTACGTACTATTTAAGATCCCCTTATTTCGATGCCGTTGGGTTAACCTGCGGCATGTGAAGGTTGACAAGTACGGCGTCACAACTGTGGACCTCAAACATATTGGATATCAAGACGAACCATTTGTTCTCGCTAATCAAGTTGTATAAGTCTTCTATGTAACCGACCGGTCCAACAAGAAGCGCCACGTTGTTCTTAGGGAAAAAGGAGTATTATCAGAGTCAAGAATGTGGTAGATGAGGAAGAATACAATCTGTTTCACGAGTTGCCTCCTATTGGTACCGGCGTCACAATCCAAAAAGACATACCGGAGGAAGCTAGCTACACACATATTGATCATCGTGAAGGGCCAATTTTTGTACAAAAGAATAAGCAAGTGGAATTGTGATGAGGTCGTCAGGTTTATTTCAAGTGTTCCTATATTATAATTAATGAGATGTATTAATTAATAAGATGTGCATTAATTATAATTAGTAAGATGTATTGATTGAATGAGATGTATGTATTATAATTAATTATAAAACATGACATATATGTTTGTATTATAATTAATGAGATATCTATACTATAATTCTTGAGATGTATGTATTATAATTAATTATAATACATGACATATATATTTGTATTATAACACTAATTCATTAATATATGTATTATAAATAATGACACAAACTTAAATATATATTGATAGCAAAAAAAGAAAAAAAAACTAGCTCATCCTAGACTGTTCTGGGCTTGAATCGTCTGGGATGACTTTATCCCAAATGGTTCAAGCCCAAAACCGTTTGGGATGGGAGGCAGCTTGTATCACAGACAGTTCAATCTTTGAACCGTCTGGAATATGTCCCCTTATCTACCTGTTGCCCCTATGCTTGCCATTCACTAAGTCCCGCACACTCAGTTTACAACCCTAGCTAGCGCCAGTGGCCTTCTCCGGTGACACCCTCCCCACGGCCACCTCGGTGGTGCCCTCCCCCTCGGTGGCTCCCTCCCCACTTGGTGGTGACTCCCGGCCATGCCCTCCCACCTCGGCCGCGCCCTCCCCCTCGATGGTGTCTCCCCTCGTCCGCGCCCTCACCCTCGGTGGTGCCCCCCTCCCTCCCCCGTGCCCTCGCCCTTGGTGGTGCTCTTCTCCCTCCCCTGTGACCTCCCCCTCGGTGGTGTCTCCCCCAGTCGCACCCTCACCCTCGATGGTGCCCTCCTCCCTCCCCCATGCCCTCCCCCCTCGGCTTGGAGGTATGTATGCAACAATATTTACCATATAGATTCCCTGCTATAATTCATGCTTTCTTGATGTGCAGTTAATCTTTGCATATTAACTGGATGACATAGTAACAACCAAATATTTGATTCACTTTATGCCATTCTGTTTCATTTTTTTCTATGCTTGAGTCTAAACAAAAAATAAGAACACACTTGTTGTTTTATTGTGTAGTTTTAATTTATTAGTTTATTTTAGCATCTGTGATGTATGAATGTGTAGTATAGTGGCTTAAATTGAGGCTATTCAAGATGCTGTTTAGCCATTAAAATCCTTCAAGTTGCTTAATTTGCAGTTATGGAAAGATAAAGTGATAAAACATCATTGAAGCGGTATCACTGGCATATGTGTTCAACAAAGCAAACAACCACCATGAGATTGCTATTGTCTTAAATCTGTCATCCTGGTTGTGACCTTGGAATAGAATCTCTTAGTCCAATTATGTTTCATTTTGTACCTTTTCAGTTTATGTCATGGAAACTCCACCTTGCTGCCTTCTCGTTGTTCGATGATGATAATGGGTGAAGTAATGATTATAACAGTTAATTTTGCGAGTTTAGCCTTGAAAGTTAAAAGCATATATTAGCCTTTGGCCTTGCATATTAGTCATCAGATTAGAGGAGTAATTTTTGCATTATTATTTTATTCCATCTTTCCATATTGAGGGCATAACTTTCTACTTATTCTAAATATATTAAACTTTATTTCTGTAGTCTTAGCACTATGGGCTTCCATGATCCAGTATAATACTATGCAATGTTTAAACTTTTTATTTAGTTGGATGACCATTCCATCTGTGCTTGCACGCTACATAGTTTGGCTAAGATTTCAATTCTTTAATGTGCATGATAAGGTGGTAAGGGTTCAAGGCCATATTTGCTTAATTGATTGTTTAGCCCGATTTTTGAGAGCACCACAAACAAATTTACATCTTGCTCTTATTATCGCACTTTGTTGAACAATATTTATTGGTCTTGTAAGCAATTTTGATTCTCTTAACATTTTATGTACAAAACAACTCTTAACTTACCTTCTCTTAAATTTGCTTCTCTTAACTTACCTACTCTTAACCTTGCATCATACAAGATAGCGTCCCCTCAATCCTCGTTGTTGAATGGATCAGATGAGGTGCCCAATGTAGGAGGAAAGTGGCATGGTCCAAGAGGACTTAGTAAAAGGTCTCAAAGCCGATACACCATCACAGCTGTCATCCACACGATGGGGCCCCTACTGCACCTTCAAAGGCTACGACAGCTTTCTGGACCATATGCGGGATCGTTGGGCCTGAAAGGGTCCCCATCACCTATCCATTATGGAAGACGCTGACAGATGAGGAGCGTTATAACCTGTTGACAAAAATATTCGCGTCGTTCGAGCTTCCACAAGTCACCATGTCTGCACTGCGACGGTACACGCTGCTAGTGGCGGGAAAGGCGTGGAAGAACTTCAAGAACGTCCTCGTCACTAATTACGTGAATAAGGAAATGACTCTATTCCAGAAGTATGAGTTCATTTCTGAAGACGTCTAGAGATGATTTGTTGAGTTGAAGATGACGGAAGAGTTCATGCGTGAAAGTGCGATGCACAAGACCGTCCAGTCAAAAAATACCCACCCACACAGACTTGGTTCAACTGGGTACGCGGAAAAGATCGTGCAATGGACAAGAGAGGATGACGAGGCAGTCCAAAAGGAGGTCGCCCTACTGTTTGCCTCGATCGTGGATCCACATGCCCAAAACTGGGTAAGAGCGAGGTCACATCCCACGTCTTCAGAAAGTGTGTCCTTTGCAATCCCCACTGATGGGGAAATGTCCCAACGCCTAATATCGTTGAGCATGAAATCTTCCCAGGGCTCTTTCACTTTGGATAGAGAGAAAAATATACTCTCCACGGCCTTGGGAAACAAGGAGCACCCGGATCGCATCCGAGGCCTAGGTGTTTTCGTTCCATGGAAAATAGTATTCCCACAGGACTCTAACATGTACCGAAGTAGGAAGAGAAGCAAAGCCAAGCATGAGGAATGGCTAGTAGCCCTGATTGAGAAAAGGGTTGAAGAAAGATTCAGAGCGCAGTTTGATAACCAACTACAAAACTTTGAGGAAAGGATGTAGCAAATGGTGGCTACCGAAAGGCAGGCACAAAACATACAAGCCCAAGAAGCACAGGCGCAGTTCAACCCAACCAATCGTTGAAGCAATTGCGCATCCACCTCTGAGACGGACGTGGATGAAGCTAGATTTCCTCCTGACGACACCCCAGTATAATGTCTGCAATGCTTCTTAGATAGACTTTGTTGTTAGACGTGTTAGCTAATTACTTGTGTACCTTTATGTAGGTGGCCACACCATGCAATCTACAAGTGAGGCTTGCCAACGGCTCTGTTCCCCTGTAGGTTGCTTGGGGACGCACGTATGCATCCGGTGTAGGGGCATTTGTGCAGGGTCGTACTTTAGAGTTGGGCTACGTGAAGGTCCATGTCGTCGGTATACATGAAATTTGCAAGGCCGTCATGTTAGAGATGCCCCCAAATGACAAGATTTTCACACTAGGGGATGCCATCAACACATTCTTCCAGTGGTCCAAGAAGGACATCTCCTTCGATGCTCACCCAAGAGCACTAAAGCTACAAGCACTACCAGAGCTACATGATGTTCCGGAGCTACCAGCACTACCGGAGCCATGTGATGCACTGAAGGAGCCCGCCAAATCGACTAACTGTGTCCCATCAAGCACAGACTGTTACTGCAATTCAAGCCCAGTCGTCTCCTGTGAAGATGACATTTGGTAGAAGGGGAGGCAGAAACAAGGGCAAATCAAAAGGGGCCACGTCAGCCTGTGACTTTCTGTTTGCCCCATTGGTGCGGCAATTCGAGCTTGGGTAGTAGTTCGTACCAGATGAGAGCAAGGAGATGCTTACATTAGCCTGCATTATATTGCAAGATTGGTACATGGAATAAGCCAACAAACCATGGCACAACGGACATCGAGTATTTCGGTGAGCTTCAAGGAGGAGCATTTTTTACACTGGTTTTTAGATGGCATCTTCGTGGTCGGCTTCTCTGACTTGTTTGATCTGTACAACCTCAAAGCGCTCGACGCCTCACTCATAAGATTTTGGACAATGTAAGTGTGTGCAATCACCGTCTACATTTCTACCGCACCAATAAATGTCATATATATATGATCCTTGATTTTGTATATGTAGATACATGACCATGGAAGCAATAGCAAGGAAACAACTGGTGGGTTTCGTCGACCCACATATGGTGTCCAAGCAAACTATGGACGAAAATAAATGAGTCATTCACAAGTACATGGAAAAAGTAATGCTGGCTCATTCGGATAAAAAATTCATACTCTTACCCTACAACCCGGGGTAAGTAATTCATCTAGATGCTACACTTGTTGATTTGTACTATATATCGCACCTCGCATTTAGGTTCAGTGACTATGATGATATACCTATGTAAGTTTCACTAGGTTCTACTCGTAATTATACTGAGACAAAACCGGGTAATTTACCTTGATTCCAAAAAGGGCGGCACCCACGACTTACAGCCTATCAAAGATTTACTTGACACGTTGTTTGGTGTCTACAAATATAGGGGAGGACCACACAAGAAGGGCCTAGCGACTCTAAAGTATACTTATAACTTTCCGGTATCCGATAGTACGCAATAATCCTTCACACTCCATAATAATACCTTTGGAACTAATTAACCTATTATGTTTTGGCAGTTTCACCAGCAGCCAAAGGGCACTAACCTATATGGATTCTACATTTGCCACAACATGGCACTCATCATTGGTTTACACAAGACCAATGTCATACATGTCTGTCAATCTTGCAACAATTGTCTCCACTTATCAATTTATATACACACAAGACTTTACTCTTCTCATCGACAGGCTTGGCAATACGCTGAATCTGCGTTAGAACAAGCTGACCTGCTAAGTGTCAGCGTATTTCGCCGGCAGGATTTCTCCCAGGACGGAGAATAAGGTTTGGTAGAGGGCGTCTTCATGGTCGGACACCCTAATGGCTCTCCCTCGAGGGATCTGGGGGTCAACAGATCAAAGAACACACCAATGTACCCAGGTTCGGGCCCCCAATGTGGGTAACAGCCCCACGTCCTGCTAGATCTTTGTTGATGTATATTGAGCCGGTTACAATGCTTTTCCCTCAGGTTTTTTGCTCATTTTTTGCTCTCTCTTTTTCCCTTTCTTTCTCTCTCAGTTTCTTTTCCGCCCCTCTTCCATGCACCAGAGCTCCCTTATATAGACTGGGCTAGCGCGGGCAAGTGAGAAGGTGGCATCATACTGATCTACGATTCATTTATTACACCCATCACTGTAGTCCTGTCCCCCAAGCCTCATTTTCCATGTCGCTGTATGGCTTCGCCTGGTCTGCCCGGGATGTGACTTTCCTGCAACAGGTTAGGTGTGAGGCATCAGAGGGATGGGCCATCGTCTTGTCGACAACAGAACTCTTCACAATCAATGGCTCTAACACAGTGTGTCAGGGGAAGGAGACTTCGAGGCGAAGCCTCCTTCTCATCCTTTTAGCCGCCTGCGTGACTCGGCGAGTGGGGCCTAATCGCCCACCTGCTCGCTAGGCCGCTATGTGGGCCGGTCGCCCGGCGAGTGGGGCCTGATTGCCCACTTGCTTGCCAGACCTCCACGTGGGCTGGTCGCCTGGCGAGTGGAGCCTGATCGCCCGCCTGCACGCTAGGCCGCCACGTGGTCTTACTTGTCTGCAGTGGAGAGGGAACCCTGGGGTAAAGTATGCCGACAGTAGTCCCCGGGTCCGTCCTGGAACGCATGCCAGTTTCTTTTAGGCCTCATTTAATGTCGGTGCATTCCTGGATGGACCCACCGCTTCTGAGTACGCAACCATCTCGGTCCTCCCCGCTTCTGCCAATTTTTCTCGGGACTCAAAACGTTGTGTACTTTCGCCCTTTTTGCGAACCGTCTGTGTGAGGGGCCTATATATACGCGCATCCATGACCAGCGATTCACGCTCTTTCTGATTCCTGCGCACTTTGCTCTTTGCCCTTTTAACTCCCCCGTCTAAAGACCTTGCTCTTGCTCCAATGGCGCAATCCTTTCCATCTTCTGTCGACAGGGAGAGGGCGGCGACACTCTCCAAAATCACGGCCGAGGGTTCCCTCCACCTTCGCCATGGAACCCTCGCACCGCGGTGCGAACCCGGGGAGATCGTCGTCTTTGCCTGGGGATTACTGGCAGGCCTGGTGCCGCCCTTCTTCGAATTCCTCTTCACCGTCCTCCATTTCTACGAAATCCACCATCTTCATCTCACTCCCAACGCCGTCCTCATCCTCTCCACCTTCGCGTACCTCTGCGAAATGTTCGTGGGGGTGATGTCGAATCTCCCTCTTTTTCAGGACTTCTACATCCTTCGCGGCTCCACCGACGGCAGGATCGCTGGGAGCTGCCATTTTTGTCTCCGCGATGGGTTGGCCCCCCGCTACATTCACTTCCAAGCGAAGTCCAATTGGAAGGCGTGGCGGAACGACTGGCTGTACACCGGCGATGACAGCGGGGTCGATGCTCTCGGGATGCCTTGCGCGCCGGTGGAAGCCTGCGAGAGTTGGAACTCGCCCGTCGAGGAGATGGCAGAACTCCTAGCGATAGCGGCCCACATCAACCCGCATGCACTCGGGCCGTAAGTTCTTATTCTTCTTATGAATACATATTTTCTTTTGTGGTCGCCATCAACCAACATTCTTGTCTTCCTTTTTCCACTAGGCGCAGGGAACTTGGACGGCCCCGCCATCTCCAAATGGCAAGCCGAACTGCTCCCACCAATGCCGAGCGGCCTAGATTTTCCCGCTGGAGCCCAGCCGCTCTACGATCTGGAGTCCGCGGAGCGCCTCCGAATCGTCAAGATATTTCTAGCAATGGACTCCACCGGCCCTTCGGCGCTACTAGCCCGTGGTCCCTTGGTGATCAGGGACCCGGTCCCAGCCGACGATCGAAATGCAAGCAAGCGGCCGTGCCCTTCGGACGCCACGGGTGCAGACCCCAAGAGGCCTCGCACCGAGGACCGGACTCCCGCTGTCACCCACTCTGCCTCTCCTCCAAGTGCGTCCGGAGTGGCGGGATCTTCATCTGGGGCGACGACGTCTACTGCCCCTACTCCGGCGTCGGCTCCACCGATGCTAACTCCTTTGGCGCTGACTACATCGGCACCGACCTCATCGGCGCCAACTCCGTCGGCACCGACTCCACCGGCATCAATGGTTGCTGCCACCGCCTGCCAGGGCGGGCTCGCACTTCCAACGGCTTCATTCATTTTCCGGTCACCTCCAAGGGCGTCCCCCCAAGGTGCTCTAGCCAAGCAGACGCCCGCAGCGCCAACTGACGCAACGGGGACTTCTGCCCAAGGGCCACCCAGCGCCTCCAAAGCGGCCCAAGTGGACGTCGTCGGCGCCAGCACTCCCGCCCACTTCGCTTGGATCGTCCTCACCGCTTCAACCTCCCACTTGGCTGCGCTGCTCACCGAACTTGGCGAGGTGCACGCATCCTCGGACGCCCTCCTCATGGTAGCCACCCAGCGCAAAGCGCAAATGTCGCAGCAGATGGTGGCGCTGCGCGAGGAGCTGACGCAAGAGAGGGAGAAGGGGGAGGCGCTGCTGGCCTAGGAGAGGGCGACTGGGGCGGCCCTGCTCGCCCGGGCGCAGGAGGCCGAGGCGATGCAGAAGCATGCGGTGGAGGAGCTACGTCGCATGCTGCACAACCTCGCCGTCATGCTCTGACCAGCTTATCGGTGCATGGAGAGGTTCTTGGAGTCGCTGGGGGTGGACCTTCGCGAGCCGCTCGAGCCTTCAGCCCTGCAGTACGCCCATGGCGTTACTCGGGTCGCCGAGGCCCTCAGCGGCTTGCCTGCCGCCTTGGCCACTCGCTCCGCACGAGAAGGGCGAGAAGTCGCGGTTGCCACCGCGATGTTCGTGCTGGCCTGTTGCACCAGCCGCGATGCCTCCTTCGATCCGATGGTCATCGTGGTCGGTATTGAGGGAGAGCGAGGCCAGTAGCGCAGCGGCGCGAGGCGCGCGAGCACGCGGGTGGTGATGCACATGATAGACCGGACACCGCGTCACTGCTTGTCGAGGAGGAAGCCGAGGATACCGCCGGGCATATCCAAGTCGTTAACGACGAGTAGCTGCCCGGGCCGCCACCTTTGTTTCCTTCTTTTTCTTGTTTTGCCTTTCTGTATGCAAAAACTATCTTAGTAATCACAATGAAATTAGCATCTTTTGACTTTACCTGTATGTTTGTTTGATTGTATTCACTCGTGTTTGCTTGATCCAACCGTTGGGCGACCAGCCCCCAGGCTTACCGCGATGCAATCTCGAACGTTTAAATTAGGCCAGTGCTTTGGCACTTCATCTGTGATTGCACGCAGCCACTGCAAACACAAGTAGACGTTACGCGGGGCATGCGGGAAATAGACTAAAAGAACATAAGTCCCCGCGTGGGGTTGTCATGGTCCCTTTCTTTTTGGAACTTAAGCCCTTGTGATTTTTCTCGGAACCAGACTGCGGCGCTGCATGTTAAGGTAGCGGGTTCCCAGGAGTGGTTTTGAGCCTGCGGTGTTCGCGGTGACAACCCGAGGTGTGCTAGCCGCATTGAACCACCGTGCCGCACTCTCCCCCTGGTCGCCCGTCCCTGCCCGACGCGAACGCCAGCTGTTACCGCATATCAACAAGGAGCCGCCAAACTATCGGTACCAATGACACCCACGCCAAATGCTACCCACCAGGGCACAAGTAGGAAAGACAAAAAAGATAAAGCAAAAGCCTTTAAGGTAAACAACTTCACTGACCATCAGCAGTCGCCGATCAGCTAGGGGAGAGCCCACCCTTTTAGCTGATCGGAGCGAACTACCAAGTACTTACAGTTCTTAGGGATAAAATTTTTGCAACATTTCCAACACCGGTCGGTCACCACCATGAACTTGGCCAACACCAGTCAGCCAAGCAGGGCGTTGTACGGGAGGTTGAAATTGGCGACTTCGAAATCCACCATCTCCGTACGGTAGTTGCTTTCCTCCCCGAAGGTGACGGGGAGGCGCACCTGGCCCAGGGGCACCGAGCCAGCCCCGGGGCGATTCCATAGAAGGGCAAGGCCGGGCGCAACTCCTGCCGCGATATTCGAAGCGCCCGAAATGCCTTGGAGGACAGGAGGTTGATGGAGCTCCCTCCGTCCATTAGCACTCACCCAAGCTTCACATTCCGGATCGTGGGCGAAACCACGATCGGAAGGTGACCTAGGCCGGCGGTGCTCTTAGGGTGATCGGCCCGATTGAAAGTGATCGGCTCCTCCAACCACTTCAGCATCCAACCCACCCCTGAGCTCGGCACTGTGGCGCAGACCTCCCTCCTCGGCCATTTGTACGTCGTGTTAGAGGGGTAGGTGGCCGAGCCACCATGAATGTACACCATGGTTTGATCACTCGCTTTGGAAGGCAGTGAGGCGAGTCTTAAATCTGAGTCGTCATCGCGGGGGCGGTGCTCCTTAAGCCACTGCTCCACCATCTTACTCACAACCTGGCAACTGGCCAGGTCGTGGGTGTTGGACATGTGGATCGGGTAGTAGGGCCAGCCCTCCTCCTCATGGTAGTCATTTCTCCGACCACGGCGATCATCTCGCCGGTCACGGTGGTTGCGCCCACGTGGCTTGGTATCCCTACGCTCGCGCTCAGCGGTCAGGACCCACCTGGTCTCAACCGCCTCACGCCTCTTCGCCTTCTTCCTTGCAGGGCCGGGACCCCTTGAAGTCCCGGCTTCGTCTCTGCCACGACCGCCCGCGGGACCGGACATCGACCACTGAGCTTTCGCCGCCCACGCGCACTTGTGCGCTAGAGAGAAAAGCTCGGAGGTAGTGGTGATGTTGCGGGTGGCCATCTTCTCCCGCATCTTGTGGTCCTGAATGCCTCTTCGAAAGGCGATGACGATCGACTGCTCGGAAATTCGGGGATCGTATTGCGACAATGACTAAATCATTGGATGAAGTCACGCAATGATTCCCCTCTCTCCTGCTCGAGTGCATGGATATCATCCTCCACGCCCGGTTGTGTGTATGAGCCTTGAAAATTGGCGACGAAGAGGCCGCACAACTCCTCCCACGAGTGTACCGATCCTCACAGGAGGTTCAACAGCCAGGAACGGGCGGACCCCGTCAAGGCCGTTGGGAAATAATTGGCCATGGCCTTTTCGAACCCACCAGCGGCCCGCACCACTATGGTATAGATCTGCAAGAATTCTTCCGGGTTGGTGACGCCGTCATACTTTTTGATGGATGCCGGGCGAAACCTTTCGGGCCATGCCACACGACGTAGCCGTCAGGAAAACGCCTGGCACCCAACGCCGTAGGGGGAGTCATGTCGTCCACCTGAACCCCGGCCCGGAGACCGTGCTAGGGAGTGCGGATCTCGACTCTCCAAAGAATCGGAGGAGTGGACCTCCTCCTTGCTCTGAAGGTGAGAGTCATGGGAGGAGCTTTCATCCCCAGGAGCCATCCGCCTATCACGGCTTAGCCCCTGGGCGCGACGGCACTACAGGTGATTACGCAAATCATCGCCGCGCCACCGGCGATGCTTCTCCAGATGAACCCTCAGGTCCTCGCGGATCCCCATGGAACCGGGACCCGTGTCTTGTACGCCCTTTCCTTTGCTCTGGCCCTCCTGGCCAGAGTGCTTCCCGCTCGGGCAGCTAGAAGCTTGGGCACGGTCAACACGCATCCTTGATCGAGGAGTACCGACGGTACCTGACTGGTCGGGCATCCCCACACGGAGCTGGGCCGCGTCTACGAGGCCAGCAATGTCCCGAAGCACGGCGTGGCTAGGGTGTCTCCTGCGAGTTCCACCGAAGGGTGGTCCAGGAGGAGACGGACTGCATGCAGGTTCTGGGCCGGAGTGGCCGCCTCCATGGTCAACTGTCGCCGAACCAGATGTTCCGCCATTGCCCGGGAGGCACCACCGCCTCCCTGCAAGGGCGGCGTGAGATGATCCCTTGTCCGGCGGGAGTGCCGGGACGTGTCCTGGGCGTTGCTAGCCTCCGCCGCCTCCTTTTGCTGTGAGTGCGAACCCGCCATCACCAGACGTGCAGTCCTTCCAAACAGAAGACCAGGATCGGTCGGAGAGATGGCTGGGTGAGCCAACCATTAGCCCCCTACCTGGCGCGCCCCTGTCAGCATATTTCGCCATCAGGATTTCTCCCAGGACGGAGAATAAGGTTCGATAGAGGGCATCTTCGCTGTTGGACACCCTAATGGCTTTCCCTCGAGGGATCTAAGGGTCAACAGATCTAAGAACACACCAATGTACCCAGGTTCGGGCCTCAGTGTGGGTAACAGCCCTACGTCCTGCTAGATCTTTGTTGATGTATATTGAGCCGGTTACAATGCTTTTCCCTTAGGTTTTCTGCTCGTTTTTTGCTCTCTTTTTCCCTTTCTTTTTCTCTCAGTTTCTTTTCCGCCCCTCTTCCATGCACCAGAGCTCCCTTATATAGACTAGGCTGGCTCGGGCAAGTGAGAAGGTGACATCATACTGATGTACGATTCATTTATTACACCCATCACTGTAGTCCTGTCCTCCAAGCTTCATTTTCTGTGTCGCTGTATGGCTTCGCCTGGTCTGCCCAGGATGTGACTTTCCTGTGACGGGTTAGGTGTGAGGTGTAAGAGGGATGGGCCGTCGTCATGTCGACAACAGAACTCTTCGCAATCAATGGCTCTGACACAGCGTGTCAGGGGAAGGAGACTTCGAGGCGAAGCCTCCTTCTCATCCTTTTGGTCGCCCGCGTGACCCGCCCGCCTGCTCGCCTGGCCACCACGTGGGCCGGTCGCCCGGCGAGTGGGGCCCGATCGCTCACCTTTCGCCCGAGCCGCCACGTGGGCCGGTCGCCAGGCGAGTGGGGCCTGATCGCCCGCTTGCTCACCAGGCCGCCACGTGGGCCGGTCACCCGGCGAGTGGGGCCTGATCGCCCGCCTGCATGCCAGGGCGCCACGTGGTCTTACTTGTCTGCGGCAGAGAGGGTACCCTGGCATAAAGTACACTGACACTAAGTTTTCAAGGATAGTTCTGTGCCTTCTTCATGTGTGAGGTCTTAAATCCAAAGGGCATATGCCACTCAGGGCTCAACTAATGACTTGTGAATTCGTTACTTACCATGCATTCAGATTAATTTGTGAACTTTGTGCTGTGAATTTGTCATTTGTACTTCTGAATCCAATTGGTTAGTATATATGTGAGTTGATCTCTGAAATGGATGCATTGTACATATGTTTTAATGTGCAATCTGAGTTGATTTATGAAATGATGCGCAGTATGTTGTGTAACATGTGATTGGAGTTCATTTTTTAAATGTATGTCATAATAATATGCTAGTGATGCTGTGTACAATCTTTTATTTCAGAGGGCATGTCTAGCATTTCCTAAGGCTAGCCAATAAATTAAAATTTAGTAAAAAAAATAAAAAATCAACATCATATATGGTTATAAAGAAGAACCGTCTTTGAAGAGCCCCTCATCACAAGCGGTTCCAAAGTGAAACCGCCTGTGATGAGACCATTATCACAGACTTCCAAATTGGAACCGTCTGTGATGAGTTTTTTCACTGACGGTTGGAAAACCGTTAGTGATGACTCTTTGTCATCACTGACACTTCGATACGGACGGTTCACAAAACCATCTGTGATGTGGTTTGTGAACCGTCTGTAATGTGGGCATGTGCAGTAGTGAAAGTTGTTTCAAGACAAATTATGCTTTGATCATGTTGAACCTAGTTTTACAAATGTTATTTTGTTTTAATCTATGGCATGTTATTTCAAGTTGTACTATTTTAAAATAGTTTGGAAATTAGTTATTCAACCTATTTGAAGTATACCTACCTTATCATTTGCTATAACATATTTATTTGTCACCCTAGGATGGATAAATATTAGTTGGTTTCTAGTATATACAAACATGGGTTGGTTAGATTGTATGTAGTTTGCTTACCCATGCCATGAATAATTTATTTCTTTTGAATGTGTAAATTCAAATTTGATTAATGATACATGGAACATGCTTATGAAAATGGTGTATCACGTGTTGTCACATAATGATGTTGATGGCATGTGTTGCACTGTAGTCAACTAGGGTAGTAAATTATTTAGATTGAGGCAAGTGATAAGTGGTTATTTGCTAGGGTAGGTCTGTGTGATATTTGGGTTAGAGATTCTATGTGAGTCCTTTTTAATTAGATAATGAGATTATGGAAGCCTTACCTCAGTCAATTAAGGCTTAACCTTGTAAGCTATTGAACTAGGCTAATCATATAAACACATGTCTGTTATGAACCAAACCTAGCTCAATAAGTTGTCGAGTCTTGACATATCATATCTCAAGAGGATAACTAAGCCTTATGTGTGGTTAGGGAAGGTGTGTTTGTTGTAGTAGCTCTACATCTTGAACAATGATTGTTTCTAGTCTAACAATAAGTTCCTATTATTCTTTTGCTCTGTGTAAGGAAGGAATAGTGAGACCAGGCTTATAGGAAATGTCTATATTTGGATAGAGTTTCTGAAATGTTTTGTTATGATCTTCTTGTCACATGCACAAAGAAAGTGTTTAATTGCATAACAATAAGAGATTAATCATATCTTGTGAGTATAGTGTATAACCTTTGTAGAGTGTCAGTCTATTCGAATCGTTGTGTCCCTACTTATGGATAATGCTTGGAAATTTCATACAAGGGTTAGATTTTGTAAAATAAAACTTGGCAAGGGAGGCTGCGTGTAATATCTCATAAAGAATAGAGAGAATTAGGTAGTCGTGGCCTAAATTTTCCTTATGATGGACTAAATTTATCCTGTCATGGGTCGAGTTTGGGCCAAGGGGGAGGGTTCCACCTCCTCAAACCCTAGCCTTCCCTCCCACAACTCCCAACTGCCCCCTG
The DNA here is from genome assembly GCA_036346375.1 of Guadua angustifolia. NCBI lineage: Eukaryota > Viridiplantae > Streptophyta > Magnoliopsida > Poales > Poaceae > Guadua > Guadua angustifolia. The sequence continues at coordinate 29,928,540 of CM070520.1, forward strand.
TAGTCCCCATTCTAGCCGCATCTCCTGCTTCCAGGGCTTCCTCCCTCCCTGCGCAACCCCTGCCTGCAGCAACACCCTTTCTCCCTAAGCCACCCCTACCTCCAAGGCTCCCTCCCTGCCCCTCCCCTGCCTCCAGTTGCCCCTATGCCTCCCCAGCTCCCTCTACCTTCCCCTTGTGTAGCACTTGCCCTGTGCTGCCTTGGTGGAGATGGGTTGCGAGGAGGGGCGTAGATCGTACATTCTAAGGGGGAAGAATCGCAATCCTCGTGGATCCAGCGATTCTAGGGAGAAGGTACAATTTTAGATTGTTTATGGTGATATGGGTACTATATTTGGGTGGTGCCATGGTGGTTTTCCCTGTTTTAGCACTGTGATTGGGTTGGATTTGTGGGAAAATCTGTATGGGGTAATCTCTCTTCTCGAGCAGCAGTAGATGCGATTTTAGGGCAGTGATTCAGGGTTTTTGTGGTCAGTTCCAGAGGACCCAGTTGTTGCAAAAGTTGTAGATCTTAGTTTAAAGTTTCATTAGAGTACACGACCGTAAAATTTGGTTGAGTGGTTTAAAAGTTATGACTTGTTGAAGCCAGCTGCGTAGATTTGTTGCTACTGGATGCAGTCTCGGTAATTTGCAGATTAGGGTTTCTTAGTGACTGAATTAAATTATTTTAATGACCATAGAAAGCTAGATAATTTTATGTACATTTCATAAATGCCATGGTTTGCATTATGTGGAGTTGTATAGTAATAGTTATAAGGTTTTTAAGTCTACTGCCTATCGTGTTGACAGAACGGACTTCAAAGATGAATTCGAGAGGTTAGATGATTTAATAGAAAGAATTGGATAACTAGGAAATTGTAGGTAATTCCCTGTAGATTTCATAAAGTCTATGATTTTCTATGTTTGGGATTTTGAGCTTAGCGTTATGAACTTTTGACTGCTAGGATAGCAAGGGGTTAATTTGTCCGGCGAGTAAGAAGATTAAAATTAGGGTTACGTGTAGTTGCTATATTGTTATATTTGACATGTGTACTGCTATGGCATGTTTTAAGATGGTTTGCTTGCTGTAGGAGGTGTAACTTTGGGTGTGGCTTCAACCTCATGACACTCTGCTTCGCGTGGTAAAGAGGAAAGTATATTGTGCAATTGAGAATGTTTTGTGACGAGATGTGGTGCTTATTATTAAATTTGCTACTATGATGATTTATATGAATTATTGCAATCACTGGAATTATTTGTGCTCCAATCTTGATATGATGAGAATGAATTCATGTTGTGAATGGTCATTCGGTAATGTTGATACATGGCAAATGAATAATGGAAAAGAAAATGTTGCATCATTTGCATACATATCATAAAAAGAGTTGACGAACCAGGTCGGTGAGAAAGGCATATGATGTCATATGACTAATCCAGAGTGCTCTTGAGTAAGACCTACCTCGTAGTCCCATCCACGGGATGGATGGGAGTGAGACCTACGAGTAGGCCTCTCCACATGGATGGAAGCGAATAAAAGGATATGACACCGATGGGTGTACACTTAAGTTATACCGGTATAAGTTATGAAAGGTGCATTTGAGTATAAAAGTATATTGCATTGCTAATGGGAATGATGACTAATGTGATGAAGGGTTAAGACATTGAGTCCTGGACTCATCCAAAGATGATCAATGAGTTGAAATTGATAAATGGATATGTTATTAATGTTTTATGTATTTGTTGATTTTGAATAAGAAAGATGGTTATGTTATTGTTTTAAATGTGATTAATGGTTATGGTATTGTTCTATGATATACTTTGCTGAGTCTTGGATTCACGCTTGTTTATTTAATGTTTTAGATACAATGAGGCTGGCATCTATGGAAGGGGTAGTAGCACATTCATGACAAATGTTACCACACTATCCTCATATTGATGTTTAGCATTTGATCATTCTTAACTCATTGGATTAATTAGACAGATTCAATCATGGGATAATTTTAGTGTAACTAATATTGTGAGAAGATTACAGGTTGTAATGTTGTTAAATAATATGGCGGTGTTTGGCTATGACATGTTAATTAATCTTGTGGTCTATGTTTTTGTCATGAGACAAACAAGTTTATATTTGTTGTCGTTACCTTCTACTATCTTTTCTTTGTGACTATTCTTTAGTTGTTGTTTAGCGTTTAAATGATTAATAAGATGTTGCTAAAATTATTGTTGTAATTGCCTATTTAGTTGTTAGAAATACTTATGGTAGTAACATTCAAGGCACATGGAGTGTTGGGGTGTTACACTATATTCTAATGGAAGTAATGTAATTTGGTTTAGGCTATGTGCTAGTTTATTTTGAGAAAATAAATGAAAGCTTTATTATTATTATTATTTACTGCCATTTTAATTATTTATTGTATTCAATTGAAAATGCTGCTTGATTGCAAAATAACCATGATAACCATTTCTTTTGAATAAGCCTGCATATAGTTATAATAGACTTGCATTCCATGAACAATTTGTTAAGTGTTTTATGTGTTCACCCTTGCCACAACAAATCCATCAGCTGAAGAAGAGTCTACACTTGCCATGAAGGAGAAGTTATGCAAAAAGGTGAGTTACTAGGACGTGAATCTTGTCAGTTGCTTGTGGCTCATTAATGGGTCATCTATGAAGTTTTCTATTCTGCTGCTGTTATCTTTCTTAGAGTTTAAGCCTAGTGAGATCTAATAATGTAAAGTCGACCTTAAGGTCAATAAACTATCTTTTTTCAATAAATATAGTCTCGTATTATGTTTCTGTCGTGTATGGTTGTGATATTACATCTATGTTAACACTATGTGCACTAGCGTGATCCTAAACTAATGCAGTATACACAGAAGGTCTAAATTTGCATATTAAGATCCCAACAGGTAATGGCCCAAAAAATATATTACAGTGCTAAAAACATTACATAGAGGGTTAGTGATAGTTAGGTAGTAGATGCCAGAGCTTCATTAAAGAAGTTGAGTTATTTTTCTTTCTATACATTGAATCATTGGTAGAATATTGTGGCATAGTTTTGGGGTATTTACATCATGTTTCATATATTTTCCATATTAAGAATAATGTAGATAATTGTGCAAGAACGCTACATTTGAAGACACAGTTTAAAAGTTATGGCATCAGAAAGGCTGCCGTAGAAAATTTAGACACCATTAGTCATAGTTGTGTTAAATTGAGTATTATGCTTAGTAAATGACCTTTATAGAAGTGGTATGGTTTACCATTTTTTGTGTTGCATAAAAATAGATATAAAATCAGTAAGCCTGTCGTGCAATAATGCAACAAAATAGTTTTCAGGGTTACAAACAAGGATTTATGTGGATTAGTCAAGATTTTTTGCCAACTAAAAACTTGTAGGATTTTTTTTGTTTCCAAAACTCATATGGTTTTCCATGTTTAGATTCCTAAGCCAACAGTAATTGTTATTTGATCATCGAGACAGTGGAGGGGATTCCCCGGTGATGGGGATTATTTAGGTCGGGGTTATGCGTAGGAGCAGTATTATTTTATTTGATATTTATGTACTGTTGTGGCACCTTTCCGAGGTGGATATTTACTATAGGAGGAGTAACTCTGGGGTTGGTATCGACTTCACATCAATATACTCCACGTGATTAAAAAGGCAAGTGTATGGTAGAATGGTAGATAGCTTATTTGCTTTGTTGCTTGATAAATCTAATATGTTTACCATGTTGCTTGTATAAATACTCCTATTAATTATATCATCTGAATGATGATGGTTATATAATGATTACTAGATAATGGATAATGGTTCATGGTGAATGATGGCAATATATGCATTCATGATATGTTTATAGCTGACATATGTGGTGTTCATCTATGACCTACTTTTTGTAGGCATCCCATAAGAGTGAAAAGAGTAAGACCTATATTAGTAGGCACTCTACAGGAGTGGAGATGATGTCTCCATATAAAAGAGGACGGGTTTGAGGTCCCCACATGAAAAAGGGCGGGGCTGAAGTGCACACCAATAGATGTTGCACTCTGGATATACTAGTATAAACTAAAGGCATATGCATGAACATTCGCATTGCATTAATGAAGGACATAGGTGACAATGAGTTATCTGGGAGATGATATGATTGGTGACAATTAAAGAATATTGATAGTTGTGCGGAACATCATTTAGTCACAAGTTTTGTTGGACAAAGCTGAACTATTTAAGTTATCTTGGTTATTGTTTAATTGTTGTTATCACCAAAGGTAAGAAATATTTCCAGGTGCATGGTTCCTGACATTCTCAAGCACATAATCTCATGCGTTCTTAGGCGTATGGTGGTGAACGTGCTTTAGTGTGAGGTTCTAAGTTTGTATTTGTGAATATTTTATTTTTTACCATTGTTATCAATCATGTTTATTCTTAAATTGTTTCGTTGTGGAGAAATGGTTAGGGAGATTGTTGTTGAAAATTTTAGGTAAAGCTGGTTTTAATTCAGAGAGAAAATGGTAGAAAAGATATTCTGGATTCTACATATATTACACCAGGGTATTCAGAGAGAAAATGGTAGAAAAGATATTTTGCACATAATGATTACAAGGCATTTTGCATTTACCTATTAATACACTAATTCTTATGTGCTTAGCTCATGGAAGATTAGTCTTTCTACATATTTGCACGGTCAGTGTTTGGGAAGAATCATGATCCCTCCCTTGACGAGGGTTGCTTGTTCTCTTCTTTGAATACCTTTTTCGATGTAATCGAGCTAAATAAATTAGTAACATAGGAAAGTCAACTAGTGTACAGTTGTAATAACATAGGAAAGTCAACTAGTGTAGTTGTAGTGTTGTAGAAATCCATGTATTATAGAGAAACAAATATAAATAACCACATAGGGAAATCATCAATTTGTAAAAGGATCTCTATAACGCTATCCATCGGTTGCATTTGAGCCGTGGTCTAATTTCCAACAAAAACATGGATGTCTGACTACATGATATGTTTTGATCGCTTGTCCATGTTACTTAGGAAACAATACTTGTTTGACGAACTCCAAAAACAAATTCTATTGTAGTATAGGACAAGAAGGAAATATTTCTTAATAGAGTTTTTCTTTTTGTCCACTCCTTGGTGTTGAATCAATAAAAAAATTTGCTCAACGGCTTGCAGCATTTTTTTACAAGTTCCAAAAACCTAATCCATGCGAAAGCTATAAATGATTGTTCTTAATTTCTCACTATTGATAGTAACGAAAAGAAAAATTATGACTTGTCAACAAAGAAACAAATCAAAATTAAGAAATGGCACGTTGTCTAATAATGACCTTTAGATTTTAAAACCACAACAACTAGCGGTCAATATCTGAACCACATGGCAGTACAATAGATTGATTAAGAAATGTGCATACACCAAGGCGACTCTTTTGCGTGTCTGTTTGTTTCCCACTACAAGGACGTTGGACGCACACCACCGCGCGCCCACCTACGCACACGACTGGCTTCCCTTAGCATATATGTAGAAAGACGGAAGACGAAAAGTAAAAATAAATCAGTGATATCATAAAATTCCTATCAAAACACGCTAGCACATACGTAAAGATGCACCAGCATTTGAACTCTAGCAGTGAAGTCATATGAATTTTTTTAATAATACATTTTTTATTCGAAATTTCAAAAATATACCACCGAAAAAAAAATCTCAGAAATATACCCCTGTCGGGTGACAGGGGCCTAAATAGAAAAAAACACGGGCGACAGGAGGCCACGTCACCCCCGCAGCCTCCTATCGCCTGATCAAATAGCTACCGAAGCCTCTCGCCTGACGAAATGGCGACAGGATCCTGTCGCCCGATGAAATGGCGACAGGAAACAAATCGATGAATGGCTGGGCGACACGCACCCCTGTCGCCCAACCATATGGCGATAGATAATTTGCAAAAAATATTAATTTAGTTAGATAATTTGTTTACTACTTCATTGATTTAGAATTTGCGAAAAAAATATGTCTAATCGTCGACAAATATTATAAGATATTGGACGAGGGCAATTAGATGGAATTTTTTTAAAAATAATATATTTTTGTAAAAAATTTACAGAAATATTATGTCGAAAAAAATTACAGAAATACCCTATAGTCGCAATTCCAAATTGACATACATCTTTGTCTCAATAGTCGCAGTTATGTCGTGGATTGGAATTGCAACTCAAATCACTCGCGGCCACGAAACCGTGGAAATCGTGGCCACCTAAGGGTTTTCGTAGCCTCGCGGGACAGGCCGGATCCAGTCCAAAAAATACGAGAAAAATCAAGAGCGACCTACGCAACGCGTGCTACTACTTACGTATGGGCGAGATAGCCAGACGTTGCCCCGGCAGGAAGTTCCGAAAATCGGAAAAGGCACTCGCGGCCATGAAACCACAGAAATCGTGGCCACTTAGGGGTTTTCGTAGGGCCACAGGACAAGCCGGATACGGCCCAAAAAATATGAGAAAAATCAAGGGCGACCTACGCAACGTGGGCTACCACTTACGTATGGGCGAGATAGTCAGACGTTGCCCTGGTAGGAAGTTATGAAAATCGAAAAAGGCACTCGCGGCCATGAAACCACAGAAGTTACGACGTCGAAAAATTTCAGTGATATTACCATAAAATTTTTTTATGGAGGTTCCTGATAAATCAGTGATATTACCATAAAAATTTCAAATGATTTTGAGATGTGAGGAATTTTTTAAAATTCAAACAATACAACTGTCCTGATAAAACGCTGGCCGACAAGTTTGAACCGAATGAAAAATGAAACAAACTACGTTAGAAAATTTTAAAATTGTTTGTCCATGGTTATGATGCATCACTAATGTACCCATAAAATTTTCATATAATGATCAAGCTCTATGAATTTTTAAAATTCAGGCGAGTGCTAGTGTCGATATGGCAAAATTCGCATAGAGAGAATCGCTCTCAATTTTTAAAAATTTATAAAGCTTGATAAAAATTTTATGGGAACATTAGTGATGCATCATAACCATGGACAAAAAATTTCAAAATTTTATAGTCGACAACAACTCATGTTATGAACACTTAAATTATTTGTTGAACATATATAAGGGCACATACACTGAAAGTTCAGATGATAAAATAAGCAATAGATTAGATTATATTAAAAGGGCATTACAACAGTGACGAAATTGCTTGACGAACTAACTAACGAAAGCACTATTTGTCATGGTGGAACAAATAATCGTTTCGCCTATCTAGGTACAGCCAGAATGATGTCCCACATTTTCTACATATTACCTGACCTGTGTTAAATTTGTGATTTGTCATCGGACACCGCTCAATCCCTACTATGAAAGAACTCCATGGGGATCCGAGGTTCACCCAGATGTCGCCGAATGGGTGGCCTATGCCGTACGTCTTGGGTGTACAAGACATAATTTTTTGGTCTTTTTTATGTAGATTTCTGCCCTCCTATATGGGCATGTCATCCCGATTCCCGGCGTCCCCTATGTTAATACCACCCGGGTTTCCGGTTGATCTGCGCAACGCGTCAAGGATTTGTTGCGTGGTGCGGACCTCGCCACCGCTTCCCTTGTCCTTCTTCTTCGAGAGGAGGAACCCTCTTGCACCTCGGTGTGTTGGTACATTGGCGGAGACATGCGAGACGCCGCTCTTTTGGCTCGCACTCCACTATATGGATGCAGGGGAGGTGTGTGTTGGGCTTATCCTTGACAACCGAAGCGTGCCTGCAGATCAATGCAAGATGCCCGCTTTGGTCGTTGAATAACACCGTAGGCGTACTCGGGGTCTGGCTTTTCTGGGCGGTAATGGCACCACGGAGAGGGTTGCTCCCCCTAGTTATCCCATACAGGAAGTTTGAGATGTGGGTGGTACGTCTCCGGGTCCACCCAATTGAAGTAGCCGCACCATTCATCCTCGGCCAAGGGGCACCGGTAGAATCTCCGGTCCGCTAGATCATCGTGGCAGGTATCAACCACTGCCTGCAGGCCATGTTTGCAAAAGTCGGGGCTTTCGGGTGGCCCTGGAGGAGGTTTCTCCTTTGACTTGAGCGAATTCGCATGTTTCCTTTTGAACTCCTGTGTGCGATGAACTGGTTTAGAACTACTACTTTGTGAGTTTAACATGAGTATGTCGCATGAAACTCACAGATTGGTTGGCCCCTTGCCCACCGGCCCTAAGCTCTGGTCGATCTAGAAAAGGGACATATCCTAGCGGCCTCTCCCACCGGGTGAAGTTCTCGGGCGAAGCGGGGTAGGCGTCGTGGCAGTTGGAGAGAAATTCGTAGTCACGTCGTTCTGGCCCGTCGATCCATTGAAAGAAGCAACACCGGTCCTTGTGTTGAGAAAAGAAAGAACGATGCATGAAATGGTAGTGTTACCCTGTATTGTGTGGACACCAGTAGGTTTACCTCAGAGGTGCAGCACTGTGAAGAGTGAGCGCGGGCGGCCGTCTCTCCATGGGTAGATTGCATCATCTTCGCCGATAGGTTGCAGTCGCATTTGGGTCGAGGAAACTCCGGCAGAACTAGGGCGTCGACGCTACTGGCATCCGGATATTCGGGGCGGGATGACTTCTGCTTGCTGGAGAGGCGATGGTAGAACGACATTGTGCCCTAATTTGTGTAGATTCAGCTGACGTTTATTGCTGGTTTGGCTGTGATGGATGTCTACCCCTCGGCCCTGTTTTATAGTAGTGGTGAGGGGTTACTCCACACAATTACAACACTTGTCCATTTTTATGGCCTGGCATCCTCTGTGAAAAGCTGCACGACGTGTCACCCATCATCAAAGCTGCACGACCTGAAACCTTATGAGAAAAGCTGCACGACCTGTCACCCTCTATCAAAGGCTGCACGATATGTCACCCTCTATCAAAGGCTGCACGATGTGTCACCCTCTGCCGAAAGCTACCCCGGCACGAAGTTCCAAAAATCGAAAAAGTCACTCGCGACCACGAAACCGTGTGTTGTCGTTTCAGTCTGAAAAGCGGGATGCAGCGTGTTGTCGTTTCAGTTTGAAAAGCGGGGTGCAGCGTGTTGTCGTCTTAGCCCGAGAAGCATGGTGCAGAGTGTTGTCGTTTCAGTCTGATAAAGGTAATAGGTGTGTGACAAAGCTACTAGCTGATGAAAGGATTAACTAAGGACATAAGATTTAAATTACAAAAAATGCGAATGCAATTGTTCGTGCAACATATTTCAAACGATCACCTAAGTACATAATACACTACCAATAATAAAAATCAAAAGAAACTACTGTCGGCCTCGCTTCTAGGGAGGCCTCCTCCTCCGAACCTGGCCCTCCTGGTTATAGTTACATAGTCTTTTGAACATGTTCATCAGTTGCTTGTTCCTGAATTATTTATAGAAGTTTGCACCCAAATGCCTCATGCACCATCGACTATGCAACTCAGGCCATTGGAATGGCTCCTCTTCCCTGTTTGCAGCTGGTTGATAGCACTAAGCAAGCCAGCATGCCTGTCATGCAGCACGCACACATCTGGATGAGTTTTGACCACCCGGATCTTCAAGTTTCGTAGGAACCACAGCCAACTCTCGTAGTTCTCGCTTTCTACGAAGGCAAAGGCAACAGGCAGAATCTGGTTGTTCCCATCGACGCCCACAGCTGTCAGTATTTGCCCTCTGTATTTCCCGGTCAAGAATGTGCCGTCCACGCACAACAATGGACGACAGTGATAGAACACCTTAATGCAAGCTCCGAATACGAAGAACACTCTCCTCAGATGCATTTTAGTTGGCCACTTGATTGACGGACAATCTTGATAATCATAGTAGGTCCCAAGATTTCTTCCTTGAATGCAACTGAGTAGTGCGGGCAAGTTATGGTACGAGTCTTCAAACTTCCCAAACCTCATTTCTAATGCCTTCTGTTTCGCCCTCCACGCCTTCCCATAGCTAATTGTGTACTGATATCTGTTCTCGATCGCTCGGATAATAGCACGGGGATCAAAACTCAGGTTCTCCACTATCTCTGCGTACATGATGTTCGCGACATACCCGGATGATGAGTTCTGTGAGTCATCATTGCTTCTCATCATACATGTGTTTGCTCAACCTTCAACATAGCCAATGGGTGCCCCACTTGGGCTTATGGCGTGCACTCTCCACGGACACCCATGGATCTCACACACCACGTCGTAGCAGGTTGGGGTTGATTTCTTAACCCTGAAAGTCCTTCTTAATGATAGAGCCCAATCTTTCACGGCATCCTGCACAGCCTCTTTTGTCGGGTAGATACTATTAAGCCTAACCTCATTATCAGTATACTGCCAAGGCATGTGGTTGCTTTCATTGATAACCAGCCTATCAAATTGCTGCGTGCTCCACTCGGCCGGCACAGGCGGCTCCGTACCTCCATCTTCCTCATCCGACTCATCGTCGTCCTCCTCTTCTGCTCTGCTGTACTCACGGTCTTCTTCTTCCATGCTAGCTATTATTTCATCAATTTGCTCACCTTCGTTTACCAGTCTCTGCGCTTCTTGGCCAACATTTTCATCATCCTCCTGAAACTCAACATTTTCATCATCGTTGCATTGCTGAACATGCTGCTCATGCCTACATCCCCCAATTTCGGTGTCACCGAAACTGAGCTCATTTTGAGGCTGACTGCACTCACCGGCGTCCAACTGCTACTGGGGGGCAACATCCCTCTCATATACTCGCACTAAAAGCACCCGATTCCATCCCCTTTGCTCTGCCGCCCTCACATATGATCTCCACGATGAGGTTCCCTTCAGCTCAACTAGCTCCCAGTAAATAGGGTCGTTTCGCATACTACATAGGCAAAATGCCTTCAACTCGCACTTCTCTTGTTCCATCCGAAAAGTATAATACAACCATTTCAACACGGAAGCAAATGTGCGCTCCTCGACCCTACTCAAACTTAATAGATTCTAAATGGAATTCGTTCTGCCATATCTGCGAATCCATTCATTTACCCACGAATTAATTATTTTCCGTATAAAATACTATGACGTAACATAACTATACCTACATGCTACGAAAATATATATCTAACCGTAAAAAACATCTACATTCCTAATAATTCATATCGATGTACTTATATCTGTAAAAACATATACATTCATTCTTAACAATATATACATTAAATATCGATGTACTTATATCTTAAAAAAATATACATTCGTAACTACATTACCATCAATATATACCGATATACTCTATCCGTAAAACATATCTAAATTTTCTAAACTAGAACTAGCTGTGACATATCAATTTACCTAAAATTCTCTATTTGTAACCTATCAATTTACCTAGATCTATCCATAACCTATCAATCTACCTACATTTATCCCCTACATTTATCCGTAACCTACATCTAAAACTATTTCTAATCTACTACTATTTACTGCTACAGTGCCCTAGATCTACAACTATTTCTAACATATCATAATTTACTGCTAAGAAAAGTAAACAACAGAAATTTACCTCGAAACAGTGGCGCAGAATCTCCCCCTCTTCCTTCTTTTCTCTCCTCTCCTCTTTCCCCTCTTCCTCTTCCTCTCCCTCTCTTTTTCTCAAATCAACCGAATGCCTACAAGATGCAGGCGGCTTGGTTTATAAGCAGACGTGTCGCTGACCGTCGCTAAAAGGGCCGCCGCCACCGCCGCCTCGACCATCAGTCGATTTGCTTAGTGTCGCCCGTTCGTCGGGCGACACGCGCCGTTTCCGGTCCTTTCGCCAGTTGACCGGGCGACACGAATCCACGTCTCCGCCCGGCCTCCTGTCGCCCGTGTTTTTTTCTATTTAGGCCCCTATCGCCCAACCAACGGGCGACAGGGGTATATTTCTGAGATTTTTTTTTCGTGGTATATTTTTGAAATTTCGAATAAAAAATGTATTATTAAAAAAAAATTCGAAGTCATATACCCGTAAATTCACTTATAGAGATGGTTCCCACTTGTCTGTTTTATTTTGGTAGAAAGTACTATATGTACGAAAGATTTTAGATATGGTCAAAGATACCATTGATAGACAGCTCTTTAAGATTTTATTAGTCTATGCCGCTTATCAATGGAAGTGTTCTAAATAGCTAGCTATAGATGCGCTATAGCCTTTTTACCCCAAATGTAAAGCTACGGGTCAACGTTCAGCTATATTAGCTACAAGTTCTATAACTAGCGATAGCTCCACTATTTAACGTAGCTTGTAGCTAGCAATAGCTTTTTTATCCTACGTAGATACCTATGGGTCAAAATATTGGGTATATTTTGAAATTCAATATTATTAAAAGGCGTAAATGCATATCTTATAACCCTAAACTATGAGAAAACCTAGTAAAAAACCCTCATCTCACCCTATCATTAAAAACATTACGATATAATTATCATTTATAGTCTTTTGGACATATATTAGTACTTGTGTTGATTCCATGCTTGACTCATATTCTTACTATAAAAACAATAGTACCTTCTAAAGTACCATGTTTTAATAATTTATTTGAAGGTGACTTATATTATATAAGTATTTAATTTTTAAAATTTTTAATACCGAAAATGTGATGAAGGATAGCTTTCATGATAGCTCTATAGTTTTTTTTGGAACCTTGCCATGAAGCCGCAAAAACCTTGCATGGAAGATAAATTTGCATCGAAAGTCTGTAAGGATCATGAAGACCACTAGAAAGGAGTGAATAGACAGTCTTAAATTTCTTTGGTTAAAATCAAGTTTTATGTGAAATTACAAATCAAATCACTTTTGCATATTTAAAGCCTAAATCAACTAGTTTAACCTAAGTGCACCAAAACACCAAGTCTACGTTAACATTTGCAATCCTATGGTGACAAGAAATTGATTCAATTCTAGGAATGTAAAAAATCACAAGGTAAATATAATGTGATCAGCACAAGAATGTAAACCGCACAAGGAAGATATGGTCACTTTTTATCGTCATGTTAAGAGATTTGTCCATCTCCTCTAATATGTGTTAAGGTAAATGGATCGGCTCTGCACAAGCACAGCATCTCAATCCAGTTTGGGTTTGCTCTTCCTCCACTTTGGATATGGCAAGCACCAAAGCACTCACAATATACCAGGCCTCTTCACACACCTTAAAGAGATCACCGGCCAACGACTCCTCCAAGCTATCTACGTACCAATAGTAACAAGTGAAGATGATCATATGAACTAATCAAGTGCTAGAAGCTCAATGCATGATGCACACAACACCAAGTCACCAACTAACTCACTAATTCTCTCAAGAGTATGAGTGAGATGCACAAGAGGATTTTTAAAGCTTTCTCTAGCTTACACTATTACAGAAAGGATTATATTAGACTCTTCATCATAGACGGTTTTATAAAAGCTATCTGTGATAAGTCTATAACATAAACAGTTTTATCAAAAACCATCTATGATGATGATAATATATATCATTGATGGATTTTAGATTTTAGCTAAAAAATAGACTGTGATATCCATAACACCACACACAGTTTTAGAAGAAAACGTCTGCGATGTTCTTGATACACTGAAGTTCGGAGGATTCCTCAAGAAGGCTCTCCCCGACTGGCCACCCATCTCTGTTGTTCAGTTCCTCTTCCTCGTCACATCTCCCATATTTTTCCAAACCATAGGAGCCTCTCCCTTCTCTCGGTCTCTCCCTAGGCTAGGGCAGCTAGGAGAGGGGTCGCCATCACCCTAATGACGGCGAGTGAGCAGGGAGATCCTGACGACGAGGAGGACAGCGAGGTTGCCTGTCCGACGGCATCGGCGAGGTGTATGCGTGGAGGATGGCAAGGGCAAGGCTTCCAATGGCGAGACCGGTGATTGGGCGACTATGGAAATGAGGGCTGCTATAGGAGGCAGGTGGACAGCGGCAGCAATGGGATCCTCTAGTCTTATTAATCTATCTCAGTTTTGGTCTGTCTTCGTCCGCCAAAACTGAAGGTATGAACCCATATTGGTTGGATCTATGATAGCTGTTTATAAATTTGGTTGATTTTTGGTTATTCCCCATCGCTATTCATGTTACAGGCTTACAGCTGAACATTGCTATTCACAAAACACTGCTACTAGATGGATCTGTGATGGATGTCGATAGGTCTTTGATAGTTTGGTTATTCCCCATTCATACTTGCTGTTGATGGTTAGTAGTCTTGGGGCTGCACACTTAGTGTGAAATACTTTTTGTTCATGGTTACCCCCTATTCATAATTGTTGCTGTGAATTACTTGCTGCAAAGTACTAATAGTTTGCACTCCTTGAGGTTGGATGCCTATAGCTGTTCATGTCAAATATGCTGGAATAGCAACTTAAGTTCCTTGCTTGCGGTTCTTTATGCCTGCATATAATAACATGTTCAATACAATGAGGATTTCAGTGTCGCGATTCTAAGTCAGCTATCAATGACCTCAGTTGGTATGGCACCAGTATCTGGGCTGAGAGATGCTGGTGGCAATAGTCTAGTTGTGGATAGATTGCTTGATGAAATGAATGATTTTAAAATAAGAGATGAGAAGGTATGATGCAATTTGTCGTGTATGCATAACACAGAGAGCTTCATGGCTTGTGCATTTTGTCAATGATGCCTTGATTGTATTTGTTCTTCTGTAAGGGTTGCATTCCTTGCATACTGTCTACCACGGCTTGCCACACTTTGCTCAAGTGTAATGCGAGCCTCTATTTGACCAAGACTTGGCTGCCTTTGCTCCTCTGTCATGGTAGCAGAACTTTCAGCAACATCGCGGTAATTCATCCATCCTGAAGTGTACAACGCATGGAATAATAATGAGCTGATTTGAAGTGGCACAATATTTGCGATTAGAACACACATGATGGGAAAAAACAGCTTGTACCATTTGAGCAATCGCCTTGTAGCGATACACCCATCGTAAGGGTACTTTGCGGTGGAATTGTATATGGCGTAGGTATTTGATTAGGCCCATCTTCTTCGTCTGAAGATGAATAACTTTGAATATTGTATCCTTCACGTATAGATAAGGTAGTAGGGGCTCGTGGTAAAATAGCGGTGCGAAGTCTCTTTGGAGCATGATGTGCATCTATCACTGCCAAAATGATATTTGAAAAAAAATATAGCATGCATATTTACAATTAATATCACACAGTTACAGTATAAGCCAAAATTAAAAGGGATGGCAACATAGCAACCTTCTTTCCCATTCCATGATGACTGGTTTGGATCATGCGACATAATGCCAAAATTGTTTGTGAACTACAGAAACATTGGTATGAGCTCAAAGAAGATAGCATAGTAAGATATTTTGTAGTACAATACTATCTATTAGATTGGTACTTTGCAAGTAAAATCTGAACATGATATCAATCTGTCACATCATTGTGCAAAAGGAAAACAAATAGTGAACTTGACTTCAAACTCATAAGTCAATTCTCTATTGGAGTTGACTAGTTTGTTTAGTAACTGGTGATGACCCACACACTTAGCACCATTTATTCAAAACTTTGATTGTACCACTTTATAATGTCAAACACAAAAGTAATTGTTCTTTTTGGTGGATACAATGGTGGACACCTTAAGTACCCAGAAGCAAGGAAGGTTTATGAACACTTAGTCTTCTTTTGAAAAATAAAAGGCACTCAGAATCACAAAGTCAGCACCTAACACGCCTTATTCCATAGAAAATCACAATTCAGGCAACAATAAACCTACCTAGTAGTTACACGAGACTAATAACCGAATCAAGAGACATACATGACCAAACCAACAAGAGCATCCATCAGTACTGCATTGAATGACATCAAAGTTGGCGCAAATAAGGTTTATGTGAACACAAGTTAATTCAAACATCCAGCAGGAGCAGGGCATCAAAATTTCTCTTTAAACCATGTGCTGCACTGATTCACTGCATTACTTTGCAGATCAAAAGGGTACTAAAAACCAAAGATCAAAAGGGCACAAGTTAATTCCTATCTGTTTTAGCTGCTGCATCAACTTTGGTAAAAAAGTGAAAAAAACTGAAAACTTGTGTTTTCAGACTTGCTAATTTACAAAGATAAACTTTCAGGTTCACAAATTCAGTAAACATTGTAGAAGTTGTGACAAGTGTGTAGATGGATTTGACCATCACTGTCGGGTATTTCTTACACAAAAAATTGTATTTTCCTTCAATTTTATTTTGCATATTTGATTGTTTCATCTACTGCAGTGGCTAAATAACTGTGTTAGGTGCAAGAACTATTTCACATTTATTGCTTTGATGACAACCAGCCTTCTATGGGTCTGTCAAGTGACCTTACTTAATTCCATCATAGAACAGATTCATTTTACACATTCAAATGCCTGCTTAACTAAATCTATTTATACTTTCCTGTATGGCAGCTTGATATTGAATTTGGAGTTGGCCTTGCTGTTCTTGTTCTATGCTTTGTCAACAAGAATGCAGAAAGAATTATGCAAGACAAACACAAGTTAATTCAAACATGCAGCAGGAGTAGGGCATCAAAATTTCTCTTTAAACCATGTGCATCATCGATTCATCAGACATTTTGCAGATCAAAAGGGTACTAAAAACCAAAGATCAAAAGGGCACAAGTTAATTCCTATCTGTTTTAGCTGCTGCATCAACTTTGGTAAAAAGTGAAAAAAACTGAAAACTTGTGTTTTCAGATCTTGCTAATTTACAAAGATAAACTTTCAGGTTCGCAAATTCAGTAAACATTGCAGGAGTTGTGACAAGTGTGTGGATGGATTTGACCATCACTGTCGGGTATTTCTTACACAAAAAACTGTATTTTCCTTCAATTTCATTTTGCATATCTGATTGTTTCATCTACTGCAGTGGCTAAATAACTGTGTTGGGTGCAAGAACTATTTCACATTTATTGCTTTGATGACAACCAGCCTTCTATGGGTCTGTCAAGTGACCTTACTTAATTCCATCATAGAACATATTCATTTTACGCATTCAAATGCTTGCTTAACTAAATCTATTTATACTTTCCTGTATGGCAGCTTGCTATTGAATTTGGAGTTGGCCTTGCTGTTCTTGTTCTATGCTTTGTCAACAAGAATGCAGAAAGAATTATCCAAGACAAGCTTGGGGATGGTTTAACTCGTCCTCCCTTTGTAGCTATTGTAGTAAGTTGTAGCCGAAATTGTCATATGCTTCATTAGCGTAACTACTAAATATTATTAGTTATTTGGCCATTGTTTCTTGTTTTCATTTTATCATGAGTAAGACCTTACTGTTATCTGACTTGCTGTGATGTTATTATTTACCAAGACATTGAAAAATGTAACTATGAAGTAGCTGGTATGTAGTAGTGTGAAGAAAAGGTAGCATTTGCGACAAAAAGTTAATCTTGACTAATTAGTTACATTTTAACTCTCTTTGCATAGCTTTGGTTTTACGCATGAGTGAAGAAAAGGCAGCATTTGTAATGGAATAGAACAATCAATACCTTTGATCTTCTCGAAAATCCTCTGTCTTCAACCCAATTGTAGTATAGCCCAACTGCAAAGGCATCAGCAAAAACAAAACCATTAGCCATATGAGACTATGCAGCATGCAAAGATTTATGGAAAAGAGCAATAAATCTCACATTTGTGACCAAAGGGACACCCTGACTGAAGAAAGGGGCACGCTGAGACACACTGAAAAAGACTCACTTATATAGAGAGTGATTCTAGTTCAAAAGACTGAGATAACACTTATCTAATGTGGCTTCCAACAGAAATAACAAACATATGATAAGTCACTAGTAACAAACTCTACATGAGTTACAAGAAGAATGAGGAAAAATGGCGATACAAGAACAAACTTTAGTGTTACTTTAGTCTGGCTTCTAACAGAAGTTCAAGTTTTAACAACAATAGGAGTTCAAATGAAAAAAAGGAACTTCTGGAATTATTGGATGACACGAGTGTCGGTGTACTTTGCACCAGGATACCCTCTCCGCCGCAGAATTAGTAGGCCCAAAAGCGGCTGCCCAAAGATGGCGGCTCTGGCGGCGGTGGGCGGTCAAGCCCTCGCCCATCGGGCGAGGAGCTCACGTGGCCCGGGCAGCGGTGGGCGACATACCGCCACGGTGAGCGGCCGTGTGGCCTGGCGGCGGTGGGCGACATTACGAAGAGAACGCGTATGCTACACTAGCCGAAAACAAAATTTTCTACGCATTCAACCAGGATACATGCGAGTCAAAGATCATGGAGCATTACCCTTGGAGCACGTTAGCGGTGAAGTAGAGTGGGTGAAGCCTCCCGCTGCTCGAAGGCATGACGTAGTCGAACGTACTCGATCGATTTTCGCCGAGTGCTTGCAAGATCACCCGAGTGCTCGCCGAGTGGTCGCCTGAGTCCTTGACGTCTCCTCACCGTGGGTGCCCAATGCAGCGGATGAAGATGTGCACGCGCAGGTTGGAGAGGGTGAAACCGATCGCCGATCAGCACCGAGGACGATGCAACGGCGCCTCTCTGTATCCACCGCCCAGGGTGGAACGCCAGCGCCGGTGCTAGCACCACGCGCGCGACGGCTAGGGTTTCTAGCGAGGGGTAGGGGTCGACGGCTAGGGTTTCGTGGTGGGGAGAACCTCATGGTCGCACACCCCACGCCTTTATATAGAGTGCACTAACGGGCCTTCTACGATAGAAGCCCACTAAGACTCACTAATGGATCTTCTCAAGAGAAATCCATTAAGACGCCAGAGGATCCAAACGTGTAAACCCACTAATGGATCCAATCCATCAGACATGATCCAACCCGTTAAGAGTGTGACTCGTTAGGTTCATGCGCAAACGGCCATGGCCCTGGAAACCTCTTTTCCAGACCATCAGACAACAGTGGTTTCTAGCAGGACATGTTGTCCCCCGAATGCACAGAATGATCATATCGGCTGAACCTTGATATACTCATATACCAATCCTTTTGCCACGCGATACCAGTCAAGCTCAAGGCAAGATGCGTGCCATCCTTGTGATAGCTCGACCCATTCACTCGTCAATGTAATGGATATAATTCATGATTAACACTTTAATCACTTTGGCATGGCCATGCACTTTTCCTTATCCATCCACACCGAGGGGCCCAGAGATATCTCTCCCGTTATCAAGGAGGGGCAAATTCCATCTTGATCTCTTATATCTCACGTCATGTTTCATGGCATACTCGTAAGCTACCTTTATAACTCCTGATACGGAGAAGCGTTTGATAGCCCCAAAGTATACAATTACATATGCCGAGAATCAATAAGAATCTCGTGTCGAAGGATCGTATAGGTATACCACTCGAGACTACACTCGATGGCACTTCTAAGATAACAATCTCATCGTTGTCTCGGGAGGGTCTATCCAACCCCATGTTCTCTAACATGTGCCCACATTATTGATTTGATATCTCCATATCTATGGTATGTGAAACATTACCATCAATCAATACATGTCTTTGGTCGATCACTATTGTCCCACATAATGATATGTGACCAGGATCCTTTAGAATAATATCATATAACCAATGTGTTTCACAATTAAGTCATACTCAATAAACAAAGGAGTGACATTTATTCATGGAACCGATAAGTACATGAACATAGACGATGATACAATCATCTCACATGATCGCCTCTAGGGCATATCACTAACATACCCCTGCTTGCCGGGCGAGCGGCTCGTGTGGCCCCCTGGCGGGCAGGTGGGCGGTCAAGCCCTGCCCGCCAGGTGAGGAGCCCGTGTGGCCCCCTGGCGAGCAAGTGGCGATTCATACCGCTCGCCGGGCGTCTTGGCGGCGTGGGGCGCGGCGGTGGGTGGTTACACCCTGCTAGCCGGGCGAGCGGTCCACATAGCGGCCTGGTGGGCAGGTGGGCGATCAAGCCCTGCCCGCCGAGTGTCGGCTTAGGAGGCGGCCTGGCAAGTGGGCGGGCGTTTGGGCCCCCCTTGTCAGGCCATGGAGGCAACCAAAGGAATGAGGAGAAGGCTTCGCCTCGAAGTCTCCCGCCCCTGACACCCTGTGTCAGGGTCATTGATTGTGAAGCATTTTGCTACCGACACGACGGCTCATCCCTCTGATGCCTCTTACCAAACCTGTCGCAGGAGTGTCATATCCTGGGTAGACCGGGCGAAGCCACTCAGCGGCATTAAATGGGGTTTGAAGGACAAGGCTATAGTGACGGGTGTAATAAATGAGTTGTGGGTCGATGTAAGGCTAGAATGATGGGTGTAATTAATGAGTGGTAGATCAGTATAGCGTTACCTTCTCCCCTGCCCGAGCCAGTCCCGTCTATATAAGGGCGCTCTGGTGCATGGAGAAGGGGGTCGAAGGTTTGGAAAAAGAAGAGAAAGACTAGAAGAGCCATTGTAATCACCTCCACATTTTCTCAACAAAGACCCAGCAGGACGTAGGGCTATTACCTGCGCTGGGGGCCTGAACCTGGGTACATCACCGTATCCATTGATCTGTTGATCCCCGAGTCCCATCGTGAGAGAGTCATTACGGTTTTCGCCCACGAAGACGCCCTCTACCGAACCATACCCTCCATTCCGGGAGCGGTCAACCCCGTTTGTTGACGGGGTCCTGTCCGGCGAAATACGCCGACATCGAGCATGTCGGCACCAGTGACTTCAAGGTTACACAACAACATTGGAAGGCCAACATTCGTGAATTGCAAGGGATAGAATGAAACAGAGCAGCCTAAGCGGTTTCCACTTCTTACCCAATAAATTGCAAGGGATAGAATGAAGGTTTCAGCTTGCTAGCTTCTTGGGACAGGCAACGTACAAGTAAAGCAATCAGTAAACCAAGCTCTTTGATCAAATGAACACACATGTGCAACTTGAAAGTATTTGGGAGGCGATGACTACTTCTCAAAAGGGAATCAAGAACCCAGCGAAGAGGGAGACGATGACTGAAGAAAGGGGCACACACATGCACTGAAAAGATTGACTTATATAGAGTGGCTTCCAACAAAATGACGCACTACTAATGTGGCTTCCAACAGAATAACAAAAATATGATAAGTCAGAATTAACAAACTGATTATCTGATAAGTAAGTTGAAACAAACCGCGATAATTACGGAGATTGTATCAGCCACGGTCTAGGGTTTAGCTTTTGCGCCATGCCATTGGTTCATGCTGCATTGTGAAGGTACGCGCTGTGGCCAGAGGTGCTCGCGACTGTTGGGACCCGAATATGCAAATCCGGACCCTCTGTGTATACTGCACTAGTCCAGGATCACGCTAGTGCACACAGCCTCAACATTAGTGAATATCACAATCATACACAGCGGAATTAGGATAAAAGACATTATATACTAAATATTACTAGTTGAATGACCTTATGGTCAACTTACATAATGATGCCTCACAAGGCTGAACAACAAATTGAACTGCAGCAGAATGAAGATGTAGGTAACCCCTCAGTATACCACAGGCAACTGACAAGGCTCGCACCCTAAACATTCGTCCTTTCATGGTACACCTTCTTCAGCACTGATGATGTTGTAGACAAGGGTGAGTACATAAAGCACTCAACAAGTTGTGCACAGAATGCGATTCTAACATAACTACATGCAAGGCTTATTCCAAAGAAAGGCTAAGTGGTTCATTTGCATTTATGAACAAGTACAGTATATAGATTGCAAAGACAGTAATAAAACAAATAACAATAATAGATAGATTCAACATTTCTCAAGTAAACCAAATTTCCCATCCTAAGTCAAGATTCAACTTCCCATGGCAACCTGCCATCTATCCCAAGTTTTCATTTTGCAAAAGTCAACCCTTGACTGTAGTTCCCGAGCTATGCTCAATACCGTAAGCACGGTTATTCGAATAGATTGTACACTCTGCAGAGGTTATGCACTTTACCCACATGACATGATAATCTCTTTGTGCCTGGCCATTAGCACACTTCCTTTGGTGTGCCGGCATGCAGAGACATCATGACAAAGCCTTTACAATGCTCTGTCTTAACCCAGTACTACCCGCTGAGGTTTCAACGCTGATTAGCTGAACTGCCACAACAGGGCCCGCCTCTTGTGCCATGTGAGTTGATCCGTGAACTCGGACTCACACCACCAAAGCAGTACTAAAGATAAGACATTGCAAATTAACCAGCTAGGCTGCCCCATACCAGACATGTGGTTGCACGGTTGACTCAGGTCAAAGGCTCACAAGGTTAAGTCCTTAGGGTTGATCAAAGCAAGACTTGCACTTACACTCTGCCCATCGGGCCCACCCAAGCATACTTGCCCTTGCCACTTGCTCCGATCTAAATCATAACCACCCCAGTTGATTACCAAGCACCACGTGCCATCAACAATTCAATATCGTTGCGTGACATCCATCGCCACAACAACTCTATCTCATCGTGTGACCACACATGACATACAAACTCATAACATTGTTCCATATTCCATTAGTTAAGATTATTTATCAATGATTCAAGTACATGTGATGACGTGGCATGGCTAAGAAATCTAATCCGATCTAACCATCCTATGTTGATTTTATTATTGATCAACTATAGTGAACCAATCTAGGGTGACAATAGATCATGGCATACAAATGACAAGGTAGAGTGTAAATCAACAGGTATGATATCTAAATCCCGATTTAGGTTGAAATCATTTTTACTCGTGAAATAATATGCAATAAAGTAAAACAAAATAGCGATTTTGCAAACATGGGTTCAACATGATCAAAGCACAACTTGCCTTAGGAAAACCCTTATCCATGCTCTGGACCTCGGTCTTGAGTTGATGAATTTCCCCGGATGCGTCACACAATTTATCGTCTACGTGAAACGAAAGAGAATACAAAATAAATACCAAAATAGAGAGCAAATAAACTCTAAAAATCAAACAAAAAGCACCATTAGATAGATCTCAATTTTACAAATTTTTAGAAATTTGAATCACCCCAATCGGAGTTCGTATGAGGGAGAACGAGCTCTCGGAAGATTCAAATCCCTGAAAATTCATAAAATTGGAAAATCATTATTTAACCGAATTATTTTTGAAAAGGAAAATCCGATTATTGCGTCAGCTGATGTCAGCCCTGGCTCGGACCGCTACGGTGCTGACATGTGGTGAAATCTCTACCGTTCAGAACCGATCTAACGGCCACTGTCTAATCTATCACGTGGCGAAACGATGGCCACCCGATCCAAATCGAACGGTGGACCTTTACCCAAGCTATATGCTATTCCTTCGGCTACGTGGCACGATCCGAGGCATTCCTCCACGATCAGACGGCCATGATCATCTAAGGTTTGCGCTACTAACCGTACTGACGTGAATCGATCTGAACCGTTCACGGGAAATCCGACGGTCGGTGCTTACCCGAGCTGATTACTGCTCCCAGAGGCGACGTGGACGAATCCGGCGCATCCGCTGGTGATCCGACGGCTGTCCGTGCTCGAACTCGGCGATGGCGTTGCGGCGGTGTGGAGTCACCGGGGTTGGGGAAGACGACACGCGTAGCGGCAATGCGGTGGTCTCCGGTGACCACGGGGTGGCCGAACCGGTGCGCCGCGATGAGGTGAACTCGGATCTGGAGTCGGTGCGGCGGAAGAGGCTCCGATGATGGCGGAAGAATGAAGAAACTTCTCCGGCAACCCTTGCGGACTCCGGCGAGCTCCAGCGCATGAACTACGGCAGCACAAACGTCGAGAGAAGAGGCGGCAGGTGCGGCGGCTCATGGGGATTCTCGGGATGCCCACCCCCCTATTTATAGCCTCGGCAGTCGCGCGGAACTCGGAACCCTAATGGCACACGGCGGCGGCGGCGTGCCCAAGCTGGACTCGGAGTCCTCCGACACGACAACGGACGGCCCTCGGATCTTGATCAGGCGGCCACCGAGAAATCCAACACGGCGCGATCTCAACCGCTCTCAGCATCCAACGACCAAGATTCGCTAGGATTCGGCTAAGACCCGGTAGATTCCGTCCGAGGGATGAAGATCCAACGACGAGTAGCGGCTAGGGCTATGCGATGGCGCGGCTTGATGAAGCCCGTTGGATGGCGATCCAACGGCTGGTGGCGCACGTTCCAGAAACCAGCTGAATGGGCCGAACAGCTGGGCCGCAACGGCTGAGTCTCGAGCGCACAATAATGGGCTTTGGCCTGTTACTGTTAAGAAGGAGTTTTTTTTGGTTTTTTTACTTTTAAAATAATTAGGGAAAATAATTTGATTTATTTAGGGTGGTAAAAAAACCAAGAAAAATCCCAAAAAAATTTCAAAAATACTTTGAGACATTCTGGACTCAAATAAAATATTTTTGGCAAAACTTTATTTTAAACTTATTTATGTATAATTAATCTTTAACAAAAGGCAATATACTTTAATTTAAAATAATTTAAATAAATCCCAGAAAATCCAAATAAATCCAGAAAATTCACAAATCACACAGAGAGCAATAAAACACTATTAACTAAATAATAAGCCAAAAAATTTGGGATGTTACAGCGACAGCGGCTGAGCTCGCAGGGCTTCGCCACTGGAGTCCCTCCTCCAGATCTGCACTGACGTCGTGCAGCTTGACCCCTCTGACCCTTCTGCGCCATGCCGTCCGCCCTCTGCGCCTTGTCGCAGGGACCAGGCCCGCCATTCGTGTTCGCGTGCCCAGGCCCGAAGGTCGGTGAGGTGTATGTGGAGCGGTCAAACTGATGTCCATCCGCGCCAGGGGCAGCCTCATCCGCGCCTTCCTCGCCGCCGACGGCACTTTGGAGAAGGGAGAAGGGAGGCGAGATGACGCAGCTGGAGGAGTCAAGAGGAAGCCGATGTCCATCCGCGCCAAGGGCAGCCTCATCCGCGTCTTCCTCACCGCCGACGGCACTTTGGAGAAGGGAGGCGAGATGACGCAACTGGAGGAGTCAGGAGGAAGCCAATGTCCATCCGCGCCAGGGGCAACCTCATCCGCATCTTCCTCGCCGCCGACGGCACTTTGGAGTAGGTAGAAGGGAGGTGAGATGACGCAGCTGGAGGAGTCGGGAGGAAGGGATCGATGAGAGGAATGGAGCAGATCGGGAAGAACTGTTGGTTTTTTTGGGGGGTGTCGGCCGGCCGGTTTTTTTTACAGTTTAGGTGGATTGGTGATGGAGAACGGACGTACCACCACCAACTCAAAATTAGAAGTAGTAGAGATAAGTTTGTAAAAATTGGGTGCAACATTATTAAAGCACAACTTGCCTTGGAATAGGTTCTAATCTTGATCTTGAGTCAACTTTTCTTCTTTGAATGCTCCCAGCACTTCAATATCTATGCAAAACGAGCAGTGAGAAACAAATAAACAAACAAAGGCAAAAGAAATCCAAAAACCAAAATAATTACACTAGAATGTAGGGCGCAATTTTAGATAAATTTAGAAACTTGAACGGAATTAATCAAAATTTGTATAAAGGAGAATAGGCTCTTAGAAGATTTATCAGTAAAGAATATCATGTACATTAAGAAAGAAAAGAGAATATTTCTAGAATATTCCCTTCGATGAGACTGACATGTGAGGCCAAGGAATATTCGA
The DNA here is from genome assembly GCA_036346375.1 of Guadua angustifolia. Classification (NCBI taxonomy): domain Eukaryota; kingdom Viridiplantae; phylum Streptophyta; class Magnoliopsida; order Poales; family Poaceae; genus Guadua; species Guadua angustifolia. The sequence continues at coordinate 29,954,005 of CM070520.1, forward strand.
GAATTTTAGAAAATACCCTATAGACTAACATGTGGGACCCATATGTCATAAACTTGCATTGGTCCACAGTAGACCAAGTCCACTAAACCGGTCCTGGTTAGCTTACGTGGCAATGACGTGGCAAACATGTTCCTTGACATGGTGATGATGTGGCAATTGACGAGGCAAGATGTGGCGCTGACTCGACAACAAATGGTGCTGGCATGGCTTGTGGCAGCCATGTAGGCGACACGCAAGCGGCGATGCTTTTGGACTGATGATCTGTGGCGAATGCTGATGAGCAGTGGCGCAACTTCAGTGACGACGATGACTGCAACTTCGACCACACAGACACCAACTGAGAGAACACAACACGGCAATCTCCGTGACGCGATTGTTTTCACCGGTGGCAAGCATTGGTGCGTCAAAAGCGGTGACGACGACGGTGTGCACAGTGACGATAAAATCCAACAATGATGCTTCGAAGAAGTTTGGGCACACACACCTTGTAGAACATGTGATGGCAATCAAGATGGTGTGGACCAAAATGACAAAGAGTCACTGGCGGCAATGGAATCCAGCAGAAGCTCAATGGTGGCACTGCATTGATCTTTGAATTTTAGGGCAACAGTGACTCGGTTTTGCAGCTAGGGTTAGTGCTTTGGATGTGGATTTGATGCTTGGCCTCGTCTTTTATCCACGAAGGAGGCTAAAAAATTTCGGAGTTCGGTGTGGATACAGTAGTGAAGCACGCTGCGGAGTCTATCTCGGTTACGTGAGGCCACGAAACCGCGGAAATAGCGGAACTCCTGATTCCGCGGAAATAGCGGAACGTTTTGTGGTCGCGAGTGCCATTTCCGATTTTTGTAACTTCGTGCCAGGCCAATGTCTACTCAGCTCATCCGTACATCAGTGGTAGCCCGCGTTGCGTAGGTCGTTCTTGATTTTTTCCGTATTTTTTGGGCCGTATCTAGTCTGCCCCGCGGGGCTACGAAAACCTCTAAGTGGCCACGATTTCCACGGTTTCGTGGCCACCAATGCCTTTTCCGATTTTCGCAACTTCATACGGGGCCAACCCCTGGCCAGCTCGCCCGTACATAATTAAGTGGTAGCCTCAGATTATGAGGTCGCCTTGATTTTTTCCAGATTTTTGGATCAGATCCGCCTGCCTGGGCTACGAAACCCTAAATGGCCACGATTTCGCGGTTTCAGGCCACCAAGGTTTTTCCGATTTTCGCAACTTCGTGCAAGGCCAACGCCCGCCAGCTCTCCGACATAAGTGGCCAAGCGCTATGAGGTCGCTCTTGATTTTTTTCCAGATTTTTGGGTCATATCCGGCCTACCCCGCGGGGCTACGAAAACCCCTAAGTGGCCACGATTTCCGCGATTTCGTGGCCGCCAATGCCTTTTCCGATTTTCACAACTTCGTGCTAGGGCAGCATCCGGCCATCTCGCCCGTACATAAGTGGCATCCCACGTTGCGTAGGTCGCCCGTTATTTTTCCTGTATTTTTTGGGCCCTATCCGGCAGGCCCCACAAGGCTACGAAAATCCCTAAGTGGGATGCGTATCACTAACAAAGTAAAATAATTTTTCCAGTTCATTACATCACAAGAAGTTTTTTTTGGGTAATTTTTTCCGGTTGAATACAACAAATATTGTAAAAAAATTTACAACAAATATTGAAAAAAATTGCTACAGTAACCTGTCGCCCCATATTGGGGCGATAGGTCTATTTTTCAATATTGTTTTTTCTCTGCCGTTAAAATTTTGGAATTTCGCCGTTGCGAGCCGTTAGGCAAGGCACCTGTTGCCCCAATACCGAATGACAGGAGGTTTTTTTGCAATTTTTTTCCACGCCGATTAGTTTTTAAAAAAGATTTAAAATAAATATTAAATAAAAATAACTTCGCTAAGCTGCTCGGTGAGTTGGGCCGAGGTGATGTGCATCAGGCGAAGGCAAGGGCGAAAGCGGCGGAGCAATCTGAGCTAGGGAGAAATGGGCCGGTGTGAAGGGAAATCGACACAAAGCCTTTTCCAAAATTTTTAATTATGTTTTACTTTTAGAAAATATAGAGAAAAGTAAAAGAGCACCAATAAAATAGCAAATGCACTCGAAAAATTTCTAGAAAATATTCAAGCACAAGGAACCCAAAAAAATAATTTTAATAATTGTTCACTTAGGATTTAATCATATTAAATTTTTTTATTTATGAAAGTCACATACTAATCTTTAATTAGCAAAAAATTTTGAGGGCTAAACTGCACAAAAGATTTTGAAAAGGGCAAAAATTGTGAAGTTATAGCTCCTCACTAGCTATTACAAGCGACTGTTTTGCCTCCCCCTCTGATCCCCTCTCTAGACCTAGGGGAGTCGAGGCACCCCTAGGAGTTGTAGGATCCATATAGATCGAAAGTAGGTAGGGTGCCAAATGCGCGACAACAGATAATGAACAGAGGGCCAGCAGCGACGAGCCATCGGGTTGGTATCGGGTCGCTAGATTTGGGCATGACATCGATGTGGCTCTAAGTTGGCCATCTCCTCCTCCGGCGAGCTCGATCATAGAGGCCACCTGCATGCTTTCCTCCTCTAATAGGCTCCATGTGCCTAAGTATAATTTGATATGTGCCTCCACTGGGAATTGTTGCAATCGTTTGTTGGATCTTTTGCTGCTATTCACTTGATTTGTTGCATAAGTTCAATCAAAATGGTGTAGCCTCACAGCCGACGTGTTTGATTTTTTGTTGCAATATTGTTGCATCCTTTAATTGCTACAGTAGACTTTTATTAGAGCAGGATTTTATCCAATAGACCCTGTGAATTTGTTGCGTGGTTAAATTCTCTGTGTTGCAGCCATAGTTAGACTTTTTACATACATTGCTGGAAAATGTTACGCCTGAGTACACGAGCTCCTGTCATATGTCCGAGCACTAGTCGCTCCCCTACGTTCATAATACCGCTACCAAGACTTTACATTTACTGTCAATTTAAGAAAATAGGTAAAAAAAAACTTTGCATTTACTAGTCGCTAGTCCGTGGATCCAAATTTAGCTCTATTTGATCATATTAATTACTAACATTAATTTGTATCTCATGTAAACACTACTACAGAATCGACCTTTCCTACCGGCCCATCAGTACCGGTTGGGTACGAACCGGCACTGATATTTAGATCAGTCCCGGTTCAACGGCTACAGGCCTGCGGGGAGCGATTAGTACCGGTTGAAGACACGAACCGCATCGATGAGATCACATCAAGATCGGTTGGTGTCACGAATTGGTACTATTTAGTGGGTGCTAAATAGTACCGGTTTGTGACACCAACCGCATCGATAAAGATCTCATCAAGACGGTTCATGTCTTCAACCGCATCGAGTCCCAATTTAAACTTCTTCCTCCTTCCGCTCTCTGCCAGACCCAGATCATTCCAGTGCGCGAAAAGAACAGTGGAGCTTCGGCCAAGAGCTTCAAGGGAGGGGAGGTGCTGCCCAAAATTTCAAAATTTTGGTCATTTTACTCACAACCAAGGTAGCTAAGGTTAATAATATCATTCCTCACTTTATTTGGTGTTAAATGGAGCCTCTTTTTTGCTTGAATTATGAAGAAAATTTGATCTTTTCCCATGATTGATCAAAGATTATGAATGTAGAGGGAGGTGCTGCCCAAATTTCAAAATTTTGGTCATTTTACTTGCAACCAAGGTAACTAAGGTTAGTAACATCATTCCTCACATCATTTGGTGTTAAATGGAGCCTCTTTTTTACTTGAATTATGAAAAAAATTTGATCTTTTCCCATGATTGATGAAAGATTAATATGAATGTAGAGATCTAGCTTGATCTTTTCAAATAGGATACAAAAACTTGTTGTGTAAGCTTAGAATTTGCTTGGATTATAATGTAGCTCGCATTTAATGTGTGGATCTAGCTTAAATTTAGGTTTTAGTTCCATCGGTCGATGAAGGATGAGGTTTGGTTGCACTAGTCGGGGGGAGAATGGTGCATGGAAATCATGGAGTTTGGGATCTTCAAATGGCAATGGTTATGTGGAAAAGAAGAAATTTAAATTCATTTGCAAATTAAAATAATATCAGAAATATGAATAGCTTTATAGAAAATATAAAATGAGTTCAATATTTGAGAAAAGTTTTCAAAAATACTTTGGAATATTTTAAACTTAGAAAATTACTTCTAGTATAATTTTGGTTTTAATTTCCATCAAGAAATTATTTTTGAAAACATCATTAATTAAGTTCTAGAGATTTAGAAAAAATAAAAATAAATGATTGAATAATAATTTAGAAATTTTAGGGTGTCACAATTTCAACAGAATTTGCAAACAAAGTCGTCGTGAATTTTGTTCGAATTTTGAATCCGCACTCGATCGACCAATTCATTTTGTAGGTTGCAAAAACTTGTTGTGTGGGTTTATATTTTGCTTGGATTATTATTTAGCTCGGATTGAATGTGTGGATCTAGCTAATATTTAGGTTTTGGTTCAACAATTCATTATCGGAAAATGAGGTAATGCTTATCTTGATGTAACATAATGTAGATGGACCGGCGATGGATGTACATGGATCGACGCTCCCGGAGTTCTTGCGGTGGTTTGCAAGATTTTCTTCGTCTTGGCCGATGCACACACGACGTCGTGCTACATATGCTGTCCATGCATAGACTGCAAGAATGAGAAGGAGTGGCCAAAATCTAGCCACATTCACTTTCATTTGCTCACAAGAGGTTTCATGTCAAACTATACCTGCTGGACCAAGCACGGTGAAGAAGAGATTATACAGGAAGAGGGTGAAGAAGAAGAGGCAGACAACAATATCCCTGGATTTGGTCAACACGGTTCTTTCAAGATACATTGGGGAGTGTGGTGATGATGACCTAGACCAGATGTGCGTGGATGGAGAGGAGAATACATCGATGAAAGACATTACGAAAAGTTCCAAATACTATGGAGGACCACGGAACTTTGTTGTACCCAAACCGTCGACAGGCCATAAAAAGTTGCGTATCACACTAGAACTCGATGCAATGGAAGGCGACCAATGGATTGTCCGATAAGGATTCGACGAGTTGTTATGCCTCATAAAGAAGTTACTTCAGAGGGGAACACATCGCCCAAACTACGACGATGCCAAACAAGTTGTCCGCCTTTGGGGTTGGAGGTCTGAAGATACATGCATGTCGTAATGATTGTATCCTTTATCGCAATGAGTATGAGGATTCGAAGCTTGTCCGTGTGCAAAACTTGCGGTATAAGACCAGCGTGATGACCTGTGAGGTAGAGGGGCGTAAGAAGAAGAAGAGACCTCTGCTAAGGTGGTGTGGTATTTCAGAATCCCCTGTTGAAGCGTTTATTTTATAACAAAGCGCATGCCCAGATGATGCTGTTGGCACAAGGAAGACCGTAAGGACGACGGAAGGCTAAGGCACCTTGTCGATGGCTCCCGGTGGAGGAAAGTCGATAGAACATACCGGACTTTGCCGAGGATGCAAGGAATATAAGGTTTGGGTTGAGTACGGATGGGATGAACCTGCTCGGCGATATGAGCAGCGATCCACAAAGACTTGGCCCGTGACTCTATGTATCTACAACCTTCCTCCTTGGCTGTGTATGAAGCGGAAGTACATTATGATGCCATTGCTTATCCAAGGCCCGAAGCAACCTGGAAACGACATTGATGTGTACCTCAAACCGTTGGTTGAAGATCTGTTAACACTGTGGAACGATGGTGTACGTGTATGGGATGAGTACAAAAGAGAGCACTTCACTCTACGTGCATTGCTATTTGTAACCATCAACGACTGGCCTGCACTTGGTAATCTATCGGGCCTATCTATCAAAGGATATAAAGCCCGCATCCACCGCTAGAGGATACGGACAGCAAGTACCTAAAAACTCTCGAAAGGTTGTGTACATGGGCCACCGTAGGTTCCTCCATATGAAGGACCCAAGCATGAGGAAGGGTGAGAATTTTAATGGGACAAGAAGAAACGAAGAAGCCCATGCATCGCATGGGGACGCTTGTATTTTCTTTGGTAAAGGATCCGAAAGTAGTTTTTGGAAAAGGTCTCGTAGCAAACCCGTCTCCTTGAACAAGGTCACACGAAGGCCATTTGGAAGAAGAAGTCAATATTTTGGGACTTACCTCATCGAAAGACTTAGAGGTCCGCCACTCATCGGACTTCATGCATATCACGAAGAATGTCTCGTGAACCTACTAGGTTTCCTAGATATGTACGGTAAGTCAAAAGATACACTTCAAGCACGAAAGGACCTACTGACTATTGGGACTCGTGAACGACCTACATCCGAAAAGAGAGAGAAAGGACAACATTACCTCCACCCCATGAGCTACACTCGAGCAAGGAAGAGAAAAAACATGATTAAGTTCTTGAACAAGGTGAAGGTCCCTTGTGGATACTCCTAACATAAGGAGACTCATAAACATGAAAGAGAATAAAATCGCATACATAAAATCCCATGATTGTCATGTGTTGATGACACTGATTGATCCCAAATGGCGGTGCGAGGTATTTCGCCAGATTGGGTACGAGGGACAATCATAAAGTCGTGTTCGTTCTTCAACGCTGTGTCGCAGAAGGTCATCGAGCGAATAAGTTATCTAGTCCGCATGATGACATGGTCAATAGTTTGGTTAGCCTTGAGATGATCTTCCTCCATCCTTCTTTGATATTATGGTCCATCTCATGGTCCACATTGTTAAAGAGATAGAAATTCTCTGACTGTGTTCCTCCACAATATGTTCCCTTCGAGAGGTACATGGGTATCCTAAAGAAGTATGTTCAGAATCGGTCTCGCCTGTAAGGTGCATTGCGCAAGGTGTCAAGACAGAGGAGGTGATCGAGTTTTGTGTTAGTTACATGGATGATCTGAATCCGATTGGCCCCTCAGATCACGCCATGAGGGGAGGCTACGGGAAAAGGGACTTTAGGGAGAAAAGAATCCTATAGCGACGATCTACTTGCATTTAAACAAGCACATTTCACGGTATTGAAACAAGCAAATGTAGTGGCTCAGATATCTATGATCACGAGATGAGTCTACGCTACCAATACCCAGAGAAGTCGATAAGTGGATCGCGATGGAGCAAATGGATCATTTCGCAGCTTGGTTACAAAAGCAATTGTTGGGCAAGGCATGACGATGAACAATTGAAACTCTTGGCTCGAGGACCGCCCACAACAATCATATCATTTCAAGGGTATGAGATAAATGGGTACACATTTTACACGACAACCTAGGATAACAAGAGCACCAACCAAAACAAAGGGCGTCCAGATAGATGCCTTGGACAAAAATGGAAAGATGGACACCTACTATGGTTTCATAGAGGAGATCTGGGAGCTGGAGTACGGGCCATTAAAAGTCCCTCTGTTTCGGTGCCAATGGGTCAAACTGACAGCCGTGGATATCGATAAGTACGGTATGACAACTGTGGACCTCAAGCAAGTGGCCTATAGGGACGAACCGTTCGTGCTCGCTAATGATGTGACATGTATTCTATGTGATGGACATGGACAAGAAACCTAAAAAGGTATGAGAAGACTAGCAGTAGCGATCAGCCAAGGCGCCACGTGGTTCTTCCAGGTAAAAGAAGGATTGTCGGAGTTGAGGGCGTCACGGACGAAGAAGAGTATAATCAGTTCGACGAGCTGCCTCCTTTCACGGTGGACGTAGACATTAGTGTCCTGAATGATACAGAGGAATCTCCCTACGTACGCCGCGATCATAATGAAGGATCACTTGTAAAAGCAAAGTATGTTAGCAAATAAGGATTGCTTTGCTTTCTTTTGGTGTAATAGACTACTAACATACTAGTTTCTCATTCCTCTAGTGGTTTTCCTGTATTTTCTGTTCAAATTGTACTAATATTTGACTAACAATATTGTTCAAAGTCCCTCTGTACTAATATAACAAGGTGACAATTTGCAATGGAATTATAAGAGTGCAAAAATTACTTTATTTCTTACAATTTTCTATAATGTTAATTTATATTACATGGTTGGAAAAAAATATTGTAAAGACTATCTTTAAAAAAAGGCTAAATGAATTTAAAGTGGTAAAAACATTTTTACAAATTATTTAATGAAACAATAGTTAAACAAGAGATTTAAAAAAGAAATCTTAAAAAAGGCTAAATGAATCTAAAGTGGTAAAAGCATTTTTAAAAATTATTTAATGAAACAATAGTTAAACAAGAGATTCAAAAAAAGAAATCTTAAAAAAGACTAAATGAATCTAAAGTGGTAAAAAGATTTTTAAAAATTATTTAATGAAACAGTAGTTAAACAACAAATAAAAAAAAGAAATAAAAGAAAAGACGAAAAAGAAGGGCTAGGGGGCACGAGCAGGGTTCGAACCCGAGACCTCACGGTCGGGAGAGCCCGCGCACTCAAGCGCCTCGCGCTAGCCAAGGGGGATGTGAGACATCAGTCCCGGTTGAATACACCAACCGGGACTAATAGTGCACCTATAAATCCCTCCCGCCGCCTCCTCTTCCCCAATTTTTTCTGCTCCCGCCATTGTTCCCCAATCTCCTCCTCCTCCCGCTTGTTTGCAAAGACCTCTGACGACCGGGACGCCTCCAACGACCCCACCGCGCGCCGTCCTCCTCGCCTCCGACGACCCCACCGCCGCCGTCCTCGCCTCCGAAGCCTTGCCTCCGCGCCTTGCCTCCGCCGCTGTTCCCCTCCGGCCTTCGCCAACCCTAGGGTTTGTGCCCTCCTTACCCGATGAGATCACTTGTCACTAACAGATGGTGAAAGTGTGGTTTTGCCTCATTGGTGCCCGAGTGATTGGTTTTGGTTTGGTGGTCTGAAACCATGTGGTTTTACCTCATTGGTGCCCGAGTGATTGGTTTTGGTTGCGTTGTTGCGCTTTGAGATGTCGTGGTTGTCTCTATACATGTCCTTGCACAGATTGGTGCTTTGTAAGTTTTCGCTTTCTCTGTGATTGCTAATCTGTCAAGAGCTTGCAAAGGGCTAGTCTTTGAGGCTTGGGGACCTTGCAAGAGTGGGATTATTGTTCGATGAAGATTGGGCAGATTGAGACCATTTGTGACAACAAAAATTTTCCACTTGACATTTAGTTGTATAGATCAATTGGTATCTAGTGATTCGATATACATATTTGTGTTATGAATCTTTACCGCTTATGCATAATAATCTGTTAAGTGAGTTCTCGAAGTAAGTTCTAGTAAGTTGTATGCTCCTTTTGCATTCGGATAGGCTCACCCTGTGTTTGCTTTATATTTCCTGTCAGCTAGAATCATTTCCTTGTGTCAGCAGTATTGTTTGCATATATATATATACTAATGTCCCTTTTACTTGTCATTATTAGGCAAATCTTCAAATACTTATTCATGAGCTTGTATACTGTGACATTAGATCATGTCTCTGTTCAGTGCTTAAATGACATTGTGAGATTTCTATGTATGTGTGAGATTTCTATGTATATGTGAAGTTTGAAATGAATATGTATCATGTGAAATGAATATGTATCATGTGAATTATTCTAAGTTGTCAAGTGCTGGAAAAGTTGTTTCATTTTCACTAAAGTAATGTTGTCACAAATTGGTCAATGATCTTTGTCCCTAGTAACGAGGACGGTCTTTAAGGCAACCCGTTATCTGAGAACAATACAAAATTGACAACTTGAGCACTATGCTAGTTGTGATGTCCCTTTTACTTGTCATTATTAGGCAAATCTTCAAATACTTATTCATGAGCTTGTATACTGTGACATTAGATCATGTCTCTGTTCAGTGCTTGAATGACATTGTGAGATTTCTATGTATGTGTGAGATTTCTATGTATATGTGAAGTTTGAAATGAATATGTATCATGTGAATTATTCTAATTTCTGGTGAATTTTGAAATTTCTATTTTTATTGATCAGTTTCTATGTATATGTGAGATTTCTATGTATGTGTGAGATTTCTATGTATATGTGAAGTTTGAAATGTATATGTATCATGTCAAATGAATATGTATCATGTGAATTATTCTAAGTTGTCAAGTGTTGGAAAAGTTGTTTCATTTTCACTAAAGTAATGTTGTCACAAATTGGTCAATGATCTTTGTCCCTAGTGACGAGGACGGTCTTTAAGGCAACCCGTTATCTGAGAACAATACAAAATTGACAACTTGAGCACTATGCTAGTTGTGATGTCCCTTTACTTGTCATTATTAGGCAAATCTTCAAATACTTATTCATGAGCTTGTATATCGTGACATTAGATCATGTCTCTGCATTCAAAGGCTTGAATGACATTGTGAGATTTCTATGTATGTGTGAGATTTCTATGTATATGTGAAGTTTGAAATGAATATGTATCATGTGAAATGAATATGTATCATGTGAATTATTCTAATTTCTCGTGAATTTTGAAATTTCTATTTTTATTGATTAGTTTCTATGTATATGTGAGATTTCTATGTATGTGTGAGATTTCTATGTATATGTGAAGTTTGAAATGTATATGTATCATGTCAAATGAATATGTATCATGTGAATTATTCTAAGTTCAGATTCATTATATCTGAGAGTTACAAGAGAAAATTCGACAAGTTTGAAGATCTTAAACTTGTCCGAATTTTCTCTTTTGTAACTCTCAGATATAATGATTGATTTACAAAATAAAATGAAAAAATTCATATATTCTTAGAATATATTTGTAATAAAAATAATGAATCATTCTTATTCCACACTAAAATGATTTAAAAAAGCCCCTGCAAGTTCAAGAAGCATGGATGCCAGAGGCGCCCCAGACACCGAGAGGCGAAGCCATGAGGAGGCGAGGCTCGCTTATCATGGACTTGGTTTTTTAAAATCATTTTAGTGTGGAATAAGAATGATTCATTATTTTTATTACAAATATATTCTTAAGAATATATGAATTTTTTCATTTTATTTGTTCATTTCGAGATGTATATGTATCATATGAATTTTTTCTAATGTATAAGTATCATTTTAAAGTTACATGTGCACATGTTTGTAGTATGAGGTCACAACATCAATCACTTGATTTCCTCTTAACTCTAGCAAAATTACCATCGATAGTATTTGGCCGATTTACATTAGGAACATCTTCTTGTCGCCTACCATCTCTCTCTACCGCCTTCCACGCCGTTTTAGAGTAGTACCATCACTTTACATGAAATGAAATCTATTTTCGTTAATTTTCAGTGCTTCTTCTAGCCTAAGAAATGACGATGGACGAAGAAGCATTTATGTTAAGTTTGATTGCGGGAAGTGATGGTCATGAGACGGCGGAGCCTGCACCCGCCACCGAGGCCAATGAGGTCTGCAGAGCACGATGAGGCCGAGGCGAGGTAACAATCACCACGCTCATGATTGTCGGTTCCACTACCATGCTAAGCCAATATCTTGACCCGCTCATGATTGTACCATGCTTTCAGATCGGTCAACCAGCAAGCAATCACGTCCGAGGTCCAAGCAAGAAGAAGGCAAGACATGTTATCACCGGTCGGCGAGACGGCCGACCTCTTGCACCCTGGGGCGCTTGGGCTGTTCAATTCGGCATGCGGCGCCCACGTTAGGGACCACGTGGCAATTAGCATAGCAAAATGGGATCAGTCCTCAAGATACGAAGAACATGCTTTGGAACGATGTGAAGGAGACATTCACCTTCCCCAAGGGACCGAAGAGAAGGTGAAGAGTTACACTCTCAAGAAGATGGCGGTCGATTCCGCACTTATAAAAAGAAGTGAACACGGAGTATATCAAGAAGAATCGAACGCCTCGACTTCAACAAGCACCCAAAGTTGCAAGATCACTAGGCTGCGCTTAGAAATACAAGACTTGGACGAAGGTCAAAGTTTGAGTGAGAAGAATAAGTGAATGCACAGAAGAAGAATTATCACCACCGACTCGCCCGGTGGTTACCGCCATGCAATACCAAAATGGGAGAAGAGGAACAGACTGCTAGCGAAGGGTATCGCACCAAGAACAACGGATTGGCCCGACAGAGCAAAGCATTGGTTCTATGCTCACGGCGGCGCCCTTGATGATAACGGCAATGCCGTGTTTGGGGAGGTGCTAAGAGATGTGGCCAGAAGGCTTGTACAGTCCATCGAGGAGACTTCCGGGGTAGCTTTGTGCCAAACAGGGAGAACGACGCGCTAACAAGGGCCTTGCAAAATCCAGAGCATCCTGGACGTACACGAGGCGTCGGCGTTGTCCCGTGGAAGGTTGGTTTCGCTCAGGACGCCGAGACCTATAGGAGTCGGGCGAGGAGCAAGGCTCGACAGACACAACATGACTTAGTGCGCTTGAAGAACGCTGAATCAAACAAATGAGAGAATGCAAGAAGAGATCCAAGAGAGGTGCAGCTAGCCTTGAGCCAACAAATAGCGAGACGAGCCAAGAACCTCGAATGAATCCAGACATCATTAGCCCCTCCGGCAGTGAAGCCAAGCGCTTCCGGTGGTTTGGCGAAGCGGACTTGGCCAAGTATCCGAGACGACATCGACAATGGACACCTTGTGAGCTGCATATCCAAGCACGAACCTTACCTTCAAGGCGGCCGATGGTATGGCTCACCCATTAGAGCCGGGCAGCTTATCCATGGCCAACAGATACCGTTAGGATACTCAAAGGTCTCGGTGGAGGAGGTCGCCTGTGGTACGAGGACCTTGACCTCAAAATTCTCGGAGGTGACGGACTACGGCTAGGAGAGGCAAGACACAATTTCATCTGTGGGCGTAAACGGTACATAATTTTCGAGATAACATGGACTTGTCCTCTCCACGAAGAAGCCCGAGAAGAAACCCGTCTCCTCCCAAGAACCCGCCGACTCCTACACCACCTCCTGCGATATAAGCCCGACAAGAAGCCCGCCTCCTACACCATCTCCTGCACATATAAGCCCGAAAGAAGCCCGTCTCCTCCCAAGAAGGCGCCGACTCCTACACCACCTCCCGTGCACATAAGCGCCACAAGAAGCCCGTCTCCTCCCAAGAAGGCGCCACCAAGGAAAGAAGCCACCGGCCAAGAGCTCCCAAGAAGACGGGTCCTCCACCCAATCCAAGAAGCCGGGTGAACTTCCGGCGGTAGTATGATATGAACGATGAGGAGACCAAGAAGGTGGTAAAAGGAGAGGTAACTAAATTTCTTAGACCCAAGTCACCAATGAAGAAGGTTCAACTCGCATGTAAGAATTTTATAAAGGTTTAATGACTATTAAAAATTTGAAGGATAAAAGAAATGCCTCGCCAATCAAACTATGAGCGCACATTGAGTAAGGAATGCCCCAAGAAGATGTCAGCTGAGGGGAAGAGTAAGGAGATGCAACAATTCTTCGATGAAACCGGCCTTACCGCAAATCAAATATTAGGCACGGAAAATATTGAGGTTGCCCAAGTAAGATGGTCATTTAAAATGGGCGATCATTGGTCGAGGAGGAGCGCCCAAAGAAACGACAAAGATGCGCAATTTCATGAATGGTACTTGGACGCCACCAAGCATGGTCTCTGATGTTTTTGTCAAGTTTAAGGAACAAGATTTTTTCGCGGTGAAGGTGAATTTGTTGTCGATCGACTACATATATGATCTATACCGCATGACGCCTCGGCGTGAGCTTCATGGGTTCTTTGGACTCGTAAGTGTCTTAATTATTTGCAAAAACTATCGTGCACTTCCTTGTACTATACTAACTTGCAAGCCTAACTAATTTCTTATGTAGCATGGAGATACAAAGATGCCGAAGGGATCGATTTTCGACATAGGCTTCATGGACCCAAGAGTTATCAACAAGACAACCGTTAGAGACCACCCAAACGTAAACAGAGACTAACATATTCAATGCGCTAATGGGTCAAAGATATAAGTCAAAGATATATCTAGCCTACTCATTTGAGTACGTGTTTTCGTACCACCTCATTCTACTCCTTTTTCATAACACGATGTTAGAACTAATTAGTTATCTACGTTGACACATCTATGTATAGTTTTCACTGGATTCTTCTTATGATCGAGCTAGATCGTAGCTCGATCACAATTATGGACTCGCAAAGGAGACCAGTTGAAAAGTATCAAAACTTTATCGACATGCTCGACCGGTATTAATTCTTGTTCCTTTCATTATCGTACTAGCTCTATTTCCTTCAATTTGAAACAAATTCTAATCATGTACATACAATTCGTAATCACATGTGTAGTGCATTCACACGGTTCCGTGCTAAAAATGTGGGCGTATTCAAGGAGAAATTTGACATTGCAATTGCCTCTCATGTACGTATATCATAATGCTAGCTTTTTAGTTAGTTAACTTAATTTCTTTGCATCCATTTCACGCTTTCAACTTTTTCCACCGCAGATCTTGACTCACCACGGGTAACAATTTATGAGGCTACTATGTATGCGAGTTTATGCACACCCAAACCGAGCCATGATCGCATGCTAAAAGGCAACAAGGGGTGAGTAAATATAATTACTAGCTTTAATTGTGTATAGGTACTCCTTATATCTTGTACAAATTCAAGTATTGATTAGTTAATGACTTAACGATAGGTGCCTCAATATTTGGCGGAACAAGGTTCGAACTCTCGCCAAGACGAGTGAGAGCAATCCAAGAACAACTCGTCGGCTTTATTTACGATGAGGTTGTAAATCCAAAAGGCGAGTTTCACGAACCAAACTTTAACATGTGGGGCCCTTCGATAATGACCGGTGAATCGTCAGGGTTTACATCTACTGACTAGCAAGAGCGATGCGTGTAAAAGATCCCGATGAATAGAAGGAAAAGAAATACTAAAGTTGTAATTAAAGTTGTGTACATATATAAAGTTGTGTACATATATATTGTAATACATTAGAAGAACAAATATGTGTACATATTTTAATACATTAGATGTAATTAAATTTATTAATGAATGTTCAAGTGATTTAATTATCGTGCAAAGTGCATGATTGATTATCTGTGCTTTTAATTAGTTGTGATTTAACACACACATATATATAATAGCTACCGGAGAAATAGACCTATATATATACAAAACATTAGTACCGGTTGGAGAAACTAACCAGATCGATGAAACTCATCGAAGAGGTTAGAGACACCAACCGCATCGATGAGGTCCTCAGGGTTCCCAATGCGCCGCCACGTGAATTAACCGGTATCGATACTCCATCAAGACGGGTGAGTGAACCGATCGATGCCCTTGAGCATTAGTCCCGGATGGCCTGTACCGGTTCAAAAACCGGTACTAAAGGCAGTTTTGGACCGGGACTAAATGCCCTTTCCGTAGTAGTGAAATAATGATATTCTTTCATTACTCTTCTAAATTCTCTCGTACTCTCTCCGTTCTTTTTTACTTGATTTGTTTACTGTTCATGATCTCCAAGATATGACTTTGAAAATTAATTTTTGTAACTTTATACTAACTTATTATAATTGAAAGCATTTTCAATAATAAATCTAATAATATAACTTTTGTAGTCAATCTAGATAGTTTTGAATCTATTGGTGGTTAAAAAAGTTTGATAGCGTAGATTCTAGAAAATCAAGTAAAAAAAGAATGGAAGGAGTACTACTGAAGAAAAATAAATCTAAAATTCGATTTGCTTGATGCTAAATGTCTTGCCGACTCAAATGTACAGTCACATCACAAAGAGAGTAGAGAGCCTATAAACAACTGTCGGGACCCGAATCTACAAATCCGGATCCTCTGTGTGTTCTGTACTAGTCCAGGATCACGCTAGTATACACAGGATAAACAAGTTGAAGTACCACAATCATACACAGCGGAATTAATAATAAAGTACTTCAAACATGAATATAAACGTGTTACAAGACCTTATGGTCACCTTACAATAATTCGCCACGCAGGGCGATAGATATCAACGTAGCACAAGTTCAATAGCGGAAGTAAAAGTACGGTAATGAAACCCCTCATAGCCACAGGCAACCGACGAGGCCTAACCCTAATCCTCTTGACCTTCAGTGAACTCCTCCTCCCAAGCTGGCACAGCTTCTTCTTCTGAGGTTTTTGTCGAAGCAAGGGTGAGTATACAACATACTCAACAAGTCATACACAAATGCAGTTCTATTACTACATGCATGGCTTATTCCAAAGGAAAGACTTAGATGGTTATTTTGCATAAAGCATCATTTCTTTTTAACAGCTACTCTTAATTAGATTAAAAGCAGTAAAACCAATTTTATAATAATTAATTTCTCAATTCTTCTCCAATAGTTTGGCACACAGCCCTAGTTTCATTCATCAGTCTTCGGCACACAGCCACCCATTCCACATTTTTATTTTGTGAAAATCTAACCCTTGACTGTAATCCCCGAGCAATGTCCAATACCACGGACACGGCTATTCGAATAGATTCAACACACACTCTGCAGAGGCTGTACACTTTACCCATAGGATACAGTCGCTCACCACACAGGTGATTGATTGCAACAAAGTCTTTCAGAGACTAACACTTAACCAGTGAACCTCTCCAGTATTGCCTTTCTAACACTTCCCTCACACAGAGCCAAAGTTTAGAACAGGCGAATACAGTTGGATGGGTACCAAGCCGCAGCACAGGTACGCTCCCCCATACGGTTACATTTTGGTGTAACTGTCGCCACAAGGTGTCAAAGGAAAGATATTAGAAACCTACTAAACTAGGTCTGTCCCATTCCGGACAAGTGGTTGTACGAGAAACTCAGTTCAAAGGCTCGCAAGCTGAAGTCCTTAACTGTCCCGGGCAAGACATCCATTTTATATTTCACGGCACACAGCCTTAACCATCACAATACATCCCATTGCCACACAGGCTCACCTGGCACGAAGCCTTCTTGCCACTTGCCCCGGTCCAAATCATTTCCCACCCCGGGTTTGCATTTATGCAACACATGCCAATGCCCACGTCATTGTATGAGTAGGACCACACAGGCCGCTACCCCCAATTCCATCTCATGACACCATCGCATTATTCTAAAATGCATTCCATAATTGTTTAGTCAGTATTCTTTGCAAATTTGAAAGTCATTCCACGTACATAAGCACACTAAGCAGCTAATCACGGTCTAGCCTCCCGTGTTGGCATTTATATAGCAACCACATAAATTAACATCTTATGGTGACAAGGATTTCGTATGCATAAATAGTATTAACAAGGTGGCATAAACAAGATAGGTATTTTAACTACTTTTCCCACATGAGCAATATCATTTTTAATTAACATAGCATGCATAACTTGAATCGAGATATATTTGAAAATCTAGGGGCAATATGGTCAAAGCATGACTTGCCTTCGAATAGTAGCTAACCCTGATCTGGCTCTTGTGACGAGTCTTCAAATTCTTCCCCGGCAACTTCCGGCAACTCAGAGTCTACTCGTATCAAGCAAATACACAATATAGATAGTAGGATCAACTCTAAAATAAAATAAAATTCACCAATAAATAGTTTACATTTTTACAAATTTTTAGGGACTAGAATCACCCAAATCCGAGTTAAATTGCGAAAGTTATAGCAGTTACAAGTTTCTGAAATTTAATTAAAAGAAAAACCGAATTATTCTATTTATTTTCCTACGGAAAATCCGGTTAATCTTCTCGGCGTGACACGTGTCGACACCAGAGACAGCCACGTCGCTCTCGGTCACTGACATGTGAGCCCTCGGTGACGCTCATGTCGACGCCAAGACACCCGGGTCACCCCATCGACAGTGGGCCCCATGAACAAAGGTACGACTAACAGAGGTCGACACGTGGCACACGCACAATAGCCCACGCGACCAGACGATTTCCACCCATTGGATTCGAATCCAACGGTCAATCTACGGCAACAGCTGGACTTCCATGCGGCCACGTGGCAAGATCACAGCGCTAGATCGAAGATCTAACGGATGCGGTTACCCGAGCAGAACACTATTCACCAGACCTACGTGGCATCATCCGGACCGATCATCCAAGCATCGACGGCTATGATTCCTCACGGCTGGGCTACCGGACGGATACGTGGCAAGATCTCGACCATAGATCGGAGATCCAACGGCCAATAACAAATGCATCTACCTACGGATACGTGGGCTTACAGGAACGGTACGATGATCATCTAACGGCCTTTATCAAACGCTGCAACTACCGCTACGTGGATGCACCGGAGCAGTCAGATGACGATCCAACGGCGGAGCTATACCGAGCGGTTTCCTATTCACAAGCCTACGCGGCCTGACCAGAGCCGCACAATTACCATCCGACGGCCGAGATCTACCGATGCTTATTTAACTTAACTCTACAGGGAGAGACGTGGCGCTACCTCGTTCGTTGGATGAGAATCCGACGGCCATTTTCAACTGGAGTCAATCCGGTCTAGCGCTACAGAGAAGGAGACGTGGCGTTACCTGAGCCGAGCGATGGAGATCCAACGGTGGTTGAAGCTCGGGGCAGATGACGGCGGTGCAGTGGCTCCCGAAGACCGGAGACGAGGAAGACGACCAGCTCGGCGGCGCTACGAAGCTTCTCCGGCGTGAAGAAGTGATCCACTGGACTCGTCTCGGCACGGTGGTCTCGGAGCAAGTCTCGACGGCGGCGAAGAGTGACGGATGACGGCGAAACTCAAGGAAGAACCGAGGAGAGGAGAGTAGCTACTACGGTGAGCTCGGGCGCACTCTACGGTGGATGGCAGAGCTCGAGCGAGGGGGCAAAATGAACGGAAGGAAGTGCTGCGCGTCATGGGCTTTATCATCGGCTCGAACAGGCCTCGGGTTGCGCGCAAAATCCCTGACAAGATCCACGGCGGCCTACCGGCGACGGCGGTGCACAGTCGCGCCCTCCCGAGGTGCATGGTCACATCCCACCATCCGATCGCCATCCAACGGCGCTGATTGAATAACGGTTCTGCGATATGGTGCCACGTGGCGAGATCCTAACGGTCACTTACCGGGATCCAACGACCCACGCGTCAAGAGCGACGCGGCTCATCCACGACCGCTCGATCGGAATCCGCGGCGTTAGGGTTTTCCCGGCGCGAGCACAGTGTTGGGCTCGGTCCGACACTGTAGCTAGCGATTTTTCGGCTTTTCTCAATAAAAATAATTGCAGAAATTCAAAGTAATTAATTAGGGCACTAAAAATACTCTAAAAATTCTAGAAAAATTCCAGAAAGTATTTTAGGGTATTTAGAGCCTAAATAAAATATTTTTGTTCATTTTTGATAATTACCTTTTCTGATATTTAATTATTCAAGAGAAGGATAATCTAGATTAATTTTAATTAAATCCAAATAATTGCCAAAAATTCAGATAAATTCCTTTAAATGAAAATACATTTTAAATTAATTCACAAAAATTTAAATAACTCCAAAAATTAAAATTGGGTCAAATTTCGGGATGTTACAACAACACACCCTTTTAGGGTGATTGAATGAACGCCAAGTAGAGGACACAACAAATAAATTGGAAATCCTGTAACAGAATTTATGTTGAACATCAAGGTGACAAATTTAGAATCAAGATAATTTCCTTCTACCGTTTGGTTATAAGGAGATGCTTTAATATGTTTAGCATCTCCGGAGATAAATTAGCATAACCTTTCAAACATAAAGTTTCAGAGGACTCCCATCAATTTTAATCATAAATTATACAGTACAGAAGAACATATGCCATTAGAATTGAACAAAAACATTGGTGTCTACATGGATTGATGGGCATGCATTTTTCGAAGCACACTTATGACCAACATAAATCTTCTGGTAAAAATATTTTCTTACTGAGGAGAGTTCGTTCAGATTTGTCCCTAAAAGCCACAGCAACAAAAACACACTGCATCCCTAAAGGTCCTAGCAACAAAAAGAATGTCACAATCAAATCATAGAAACTACCAATTAATCTAGAAATAGCACAAACGACTCTTAAATGAGAGATAGTGAATTTTTTAACTAAAATATTAACAGGGTTTTCTGCATCAGTATAATTAAGTAAAAAATGCTTGGACAACTAAAATCAAATAGACATGAGGGTAAAAGAAATCACCTGGAACTTGGGAGTAGGTGCCTACATATGTTAAGTCGGTTATTTCCCTAAGTATCTCCATGTATGTTAAGAACATGATTAAAAGCAAGACAGTGCAAAATAATTCAAAAAAAAATTATGCAGAAGAAAAGTTTCGTTAAACCTCAAGAAAACATAGAGGGAGAGATCGTAACGAAAGAGAAAGCAATAAATACAAAAAATAGATAGTAAGATCAATTCCAAAAATTAAATAAAATTCACCATTAAATAGAGCTTAATTTTACAAATTTTTAGAAACATGAATCACCTCAATTGGAGTTCGTATGAGAAAGATATAGCTATTCAAAGTTTGAAATAAAAGATAAATCAGAAAATTAGAAAAACTGAATTAAACGAATTATTTTCATACTGAAAATAGTATTTATGATGTCATGCTAACATTAGCACTGAATATGATTTTTGGATAATTATTTTCTGAGGAAAACCGAATTATGACATCACGCTAACGTCAGCGAACACATGGCCCAATCAAATGCTAACATGCGGCACTACCATAGTGCAACACACGTCACCGGCGTATGGACTCAGTCCACGGCCAGTGCTAGTCCACTATAGACTGGCGGTACTGTGCCTGTGTACCGCTGACGCAAGCAGCACACGTGGCACCATTGGATTGATGACATGTGGCACAAGACCAACGGATGCGATTAAGACACGTGGTGGCAAATATCTCAACCGTTCACGCTAGATCGGATGGTTGAGATTAAAGACGATGATGTCATCAGTGGCTGACAGTGGCGATCCCTCAGTTCTCGCGTGACACGCAGCAACACGAGATTAACTCAGCACGTGGTGCAATTGTGACCGTTCGGTTTGAATCCAACGGTCAAGATCAGATGATGGTGGCACAGCGGCAAACACGCGGTGCTCGATCAAATGGCGTAGTGCAGATCCGATGGCGAACGGGAAATGACACGGCGCGGGGGAATCCAAGCCCATCAACTCAGATCCAACAGCGGCGGCAGACGGAGCGGTTGCACACACGTGGCGAAATCTGGACCACACAAGATCGATCAAACGGTCGAAGGAGCTCACAAGGTCAATGATGGCGTGGTGGCACAGTATGGTGGCACTTTCACCGGAGAGGAAGGCAACGGCGATGGCGATCCAGGGCACCTCTGGTGATGCGATATGGCAGGATCGACGTGTCTCACTGCGATGAACTTGGTCTCGGGCATGGACACGACGGAGGATGGCGGATGGCGATGACAACAACGAAAAACCACGGCGGACGAAGTGGCAACTTCGGCGAGCTCTTGTGGGCGAATGACAGCGGCTCAGGAGGTGCGCGCTAGGGCTACAGGCGCGTCTTGAAGTGTGCAATCCAGAGGTGGCAGCGAAGCATTAAATAGGGGTCTCGGCTTCCGTGTAGGGTGAGGAAACCCAAACGGATTCGGGGGCAGCGGCAGAGTTTCGATCAGGATATGGCGAGCCGACGTGGCGCAATCCAGGGCATCCACGCATATCCGATTGGACAGCACACGATGCTTGGCAACGTGGCAAATAAGGATGATTGGATCAAGATCCAACGGCGGTTGTGCGGCGCGCTAGGATTTCATGGGGAGGCAGGCTGCATGGGCTGGCGGTGTGAGGAAATGGGCTGAACCGAAGGGATTTCAGCCTAAACACTATTAACACGTTTTAAATTATTTTTGAATTAAAATAAATCAGCAAAATGGAATAAGCCAAATAAAATAGAAAAAATTCCAAGAAAAGTTTGGAAAAATTCCAGAAAATATTTTAAGACATTTAGAACTCAAATAAAATATTTTCAATAAAAGATCATTAGTACTTTTCACTAACTAAATAAAAGATAGCAAAAGGCTTAATTCCACAAATTCAATATAAATTAAATAAAATCTAGAAAATTCATAAATAAAGGAAAAGCATAATAAATCTAGTAAAAGAAAATTTTGAGATGTTACACGTCACTTAGTATAGCACTAAGACACATGGCTATGGAATAGAACCAAATTTGTCATTATTGTAATCAAATTTATCATCACGAATTTTCATATCACTCATTTCTTTTGGAAGAAGAGCAGCACTTGTTTCTTGAGTTCTGGCAGGAGGATCTGTTTTAGAAGCGCTTTCCTCAATATCTATATGAGATGGCGAGGATAATTCTTGGTACACACATTGATTTGTTATGTGTGATTTGAGAAGAGTAATGTGGAAAAACAGAGCACATGGCATTTAGCTTATGTGTGATAGTTTGTCACTTACATGCAATGGATGAACTGTTATTTTAGTGGCTTTTTCTTTGGCTTTACACTTCTTAGTTTCTGTAAATGTTGATGTCTTAATGACTGGATTGGTTGGGTAAATAGATGTTGGTTAAAATTTGTGCAATTTGGTTGTTGCTTGGATTCAAACCACTTTCATGAGTGTGTGGTATTACATTGCACAATTATCACTCTCTCAAGTAGATAAAACCTGACATTACAGCTTCTTGTGGTTGCTTGAGACTTGAGAGGCTGATTCTAATGACCATTTATGCAATATAAGTGATAATCTTTTTATGCAATTTACAACCATTTTGTCTTGTGGAATATTAGATCTAAGTATTGCTATTTTATTTTGTATATGTAGGACAATGATGAATATGTATATGAGGAAGATGAGTATGATATAAATGATAAATTGTCTAAGAGAGAACCTTCCCATGATGAGCAACCCTTCCCATGAGCAACATGAGATGTATGATGGTGGTGGACAATGCGGTTCTCCTAAGCCAAATAGAAGAGGCAAAAGAAAGACGGATATTCCATTGTCTCTTAAGGGTGCAAAGAAAGGGAGAGGAAAGTGTGCAACCTGATGGAATCATTTCAAGGTGGTTCAATCTGTTTCCAAGAGAGAGCCAGGGAAGACCGTTGAGAAGGCCAAGTGCAGATAAGGGAAGCCAGGAAAGATGCAAATTTCTTCTGCTACTTTTCTTTTATCCTATTGGTTTCACCGCAAAATTACTTCCTCTTGGTACCTAGCAGCCTTGCGTGCTAGCTTTTGGGGGTAACAATTAAATTTCAATAGAAGCTATACATAAATCACGTGGGATCACAAAGAAGAGATATTACCATAGACTCTATACGCAATGCCGATTGCATAATATAAGAATCGGATGGGCAAAAAATAATTGGGATAATTACTTCTGGAATCACCTGAGATCACCAAAAAACAAAGCTTCCCATAGCCTCTAGACAATGCCAATTGCATAACCTAACAATCAGATTGAAGAAAAACTAATTGAGACAGTCTAGTTTACCCCTGTATAAGCTATCTTTTTTTATGGCTCCTAAAGGAGTAATTAGAAAATTAGATTACTACAGGTCCAGATTTTTTTGGCAAAGTGATGATCACAAGAAGAAGTACCGGTTAGCAAGATGGTCGGTGCTTACTAAACCTAAATATCTGGGGGGATTGGGAATTTTAGATTTGGATTTACAGAATAAGTGCTTTTTGGGAAAATGGTTATTTAAATTGTTGAATGAGGATGGCCTATGGCAAGACTTACTTAGAAGGAAATATTTGCATAGTAAGTCTATCGCTCAAGTCAACAAGAGGGTTGGGGATTCTCAATTCTGGTCGGGTTTGATGAAAGTTAAAGAGCAGTTCATGTCTATGGGTTCCTTTCATATAAAGGATGGGCAATGCGCTAGATTTTGGGAGGATATTTGGATTGGCACTAAGCCTCTTATGGAGGTGTATCCCGATCTATATAATATTGTAAGAAAGAGAGATGCCTCAATAGCTGAGGTTTTGCATTCGGTCCCGCTTAATGTCTCTTTCCGTAGATCTTTAGTAGGATCCGTTTTGACAACTTGGTTTGAACTAGTGTTAAGAGTTGTTAACGTATCTTTAACTCTTGGTAGGGACAAGTTTAGGTGGGATCTTACCAATAAGGGTACCTTCTCGGTTCACTCCATGTATGATGCCTTGATTCAGGATAACTCTATCCCTAGGAAGTGTGTCATTTGGAAATTAAAAATACCCTTGAAGATCAAAATCTTTCTTTGGTATTTAAAGTCTGGAGTAATTCTAACAAAAGACAATCTTGCAAAAAGACAGTGGAAGGGTTCTATTAAATGTTGTTTTTGTAATTCTAATGAAACAATTCAGCATTTGTTTTTTGATTGTCATTTGGCGAGATCTATTTGGAACACCATTTTCATTTCTTGTGGAATTCATTCTCCTCGCAATGTATCTGTTTTGTTTGGTTCTTGGCTGAAGGGAGTTAACTCCAAGCTTAAGTGCCAAATATTTGTGGGTGCAGCTGCCATGTGTTGGGCAATTTGGTTATATAGGAATGATTTAA
Source organism: Guadua angustifolia (assembly GCA_036346375.1). Lineage (NCBI taxonomy): Eukaryota > Viridiplantae > Streptophyta > Magnoliopsida > Poales > Poaceae > Guadua > Guadua angustifolia. Next base: position 29,978,365 of record CM070520.1, read on the forward strand.
TTTTCAACAGAAGGTCTTTTAACTCATTTGCACAGGTAATCTTCAGGGGAACGTATTGGATCAGAAGCTGGTCTCCGCTGTCTGAAGAAGAAGAGGAAGGGATGCTATTGAGGGGTTGCCAGTTGCTTGAGTCTACTGTGTGGGAGTTGTTCGCCAAGTTTGGTTGGAGATGGAGTCTTCGAATTGAGGCCTAGGGCCTGCTTGTGTTTTTTGTTGGGGACTTGTTATTTGTCTTTTGATGTCTATTTGGATGATGGTTGAGCTGGTTGTTCTTTCCGTTGTATCCGTTGGGTGTTTGTAACTTTGGCCGTATTCCTCCTTGAGTGAAGAGGCTGGATGTTTCCTTTATCTAAAAAAAAACTAACGAAATCACCTAAGATCGCAAAAATGAGGTACTCTTAGAATCTGACAGAGGAGAAAAAACTATTTGGATGAAAAAAAAGTTACGACAGCAGGATTACTGATTGAAGGCGGTAGACGGCACCGCCCCTTCGGGTTGAAGGCAAGAAAACGACGGTGAACAGCTGGGCAAGGATTGAATCTCGGTTTCATTCTAAATATCGTCCATGGCCGGAGAACGAAATCTCAGCGAAATCTCACTATTTCAAACAAATTCTGGATGAATTGTAAAAACAAAATTTAAATTCCGAATTTTAAAACCGAAATTTCGGTCAGTTTAGCCGAGATCTCGGTAAAATTGCACCGAGTAAAAAATGACTCAAACGATGTCAAAAAATTTTAAATTTTTTTGGAGGTTACTGACATATAAATTATGTTCCCATAAAAATTTCAGATGATTATCAAATCTGTGGAATTTTTAAAAATTTAAACCTTGCTATTGTCTTGATAAAACGCTGACCGGCCAGTTTGAACCAATGAAAAATGAAACAAACCACATTATAAAATTTTGAATTTTTTTTGCATGGTTATGAAGCATAATTAATATTATCATAAAATTTTCAGATGATGATCAAACTTCTTGAATTTTTGAAAATTCGGAAAGTGCTACTATCATGATAAAATTACTACAAAACAGCACATAGGTGATGCCCTATTTGTGGCGGTTCTTTTGGAACCGTCACAAATCCATGCATTAGTGGCGGGTCTACGCGGAAATTGGCGGGAGAACCATTTGTGGCGGTTTCATCCAAAACCCGCCACATATAATACATTATCTGTGATGGTTTTTATTTGTAACCGCCACTGATAACACTGGGACTATTTGTGGCGGCTCCATCCAACAACCGCCACAGATAACTCATTTATCTGTGGCGGTTTTCTTTTGGAAACACCACTGATAAGGTTGGGACTATTTGTGGCGATTTCTTGTTGGAACCGTTACAGATAATAAATTATCTGTAGTGGTTTGTTTTTAGAACGCCACTGATATAATTATTTGTGGCGGTTTTTATTTAAAACCACCACAAATAATTATTCCCATAAATACAATCTTTCACCAGTCGCTGGTCATTTTCCTCCCCGAGAAGAAAAGATAGCTCTTTGATTTCAGATTTCGTTTGGCCAAAATATTGTGCTTCTACTTCCTAGAATTGTTCCAAGGTGTGTAAATTGTGTCTCCTCCCTTCATTTGTAATGTAAAATTGCAATTAAGGTTTATTCCTAGCTTAATTAAGGTTTAGATGCAAGGTTCATATTTAGTTTGTTTTTTATTTACTTAGCAATTTGTAGATGATGAATTTATTACCTTGCTCTATTAGATTAAGTTGTCTACCTTACTTAGATGATGAACTTTTGGTCAAACATATATGAAATTTATTTATTTAATTAAAATTATTGGATATGAATGAAAAATACATTTTAGTTAATATGATAGATGGGTGATCATGAAGTTGCCTTGCATTTTGAGATGAGGAATTTGTTATATTGCTCTTTCGAAGGATATATTTAAGTTTGGCTAGGTACGAGTATATATAGAAATTGCAGCACATAAAATTTCTTTTGTTAGTTACCATTTATTTTTTTCGTTATCGCGTGCATATACATATTGCTCCATTAATGTTGTTTAGTGAATTTGTATGAAGCTTATATCAAATTTATGTAATTAAGATTGTTGGATATGAATGTTAAATAAATTTTAGTTAATATGGTAGATGGGTGATCATGAAATTGCCTTGCATTTTGAGATGAGGAATTTGTTATGTTGATCTTCCGGAGGATATATATAATTTTTGGTTACGTATGAGTATGTATTCAAATTAATTAATTAAGTTTGCAACATTTACTTAGCATTAATCTTGTCCCGTTAGTGGATATTGTTGAATATTGGAATAACAATTTATTTAATTAAGATTTTTGGATATTAATAATTGCTTAAATTAATGAACTGTAGATGGACCGGAGATGGATGTACGATGCGAACCGTTGCAGCCAAGAATATATCGACGGTGTATCTGTTTTTCTAAGGGCCGTCGAGGAGAACAGCATGCAAAAGAAGACGGAGTACATACACTGTCCATGCATTGATTGCAAGAATGAGAAGATGTTTTCGAACAAAAACCATATCCATTTGCACTTGATCCGGAGGGATTTTGTACCTGGCTATACAAGTTGGACAAGGCACGGTGAAGAGGAGATCATACTTCAACATGATAACGTCGACGACGACGGAGCCGACAATGTGGCAGCTAACATCAGTTATGGATCCGATGAGAATAGGTTGGTCGTCGATGACGACAATGATCTGGCTCAAATGTTGCGCAATGCAGAAGAGAACTACACTAGTCAGAGAGATTTTAATCAATTCAAGGGTTTGATGGAGGATTCGGAGAAACCTTTGTTCCCGGGTTGTAAGGAGGAATACACAAAGTTGCACACGGTGCTCTCGCTGCTGAAATTGAAGGCAGGCAATGGTTGGTCTGATAAGAGTTTCACGGCATTGTTACATCTCTTAGCGGGCATACTGCCTGAGGAAAACGTGTTGCCTAAAACCATGTATCTAGCTAAGAAGGTTGTATGTCCCTTGGGATTGGAAGTAGAAAGAATATATGATTGTCCAAACGACTGTATACTCTATCGCAAAGACTATGTAGACATTCATGTATGTCCGGTGTGCAAAGTATCGCGATACAAGCGTAAGGACGATGACAGCGAAGTTATCGAGGTGAAGAAAGGAGCTACCGCTAAAGTGGTGTGGTATTTGCCAGTAATAGCTTATTTGAAGCGTTTATTTGGAAACAAAAAGCACGCCAAATTGATGCGATGGCACTTAGAAGACCGTAAGAGGGATGGAAAACTGAGACACCCGGCTGATTCTACCCAGTGGAGAACCATCGATAGACACTTTAGGGAGAACTTCGGAAATGAACTGAGGAATGTAAGGTTTGGCTTGAGTACGGATGGAATGAATCCTTTCGGTAACATGAGCAAAGATTCATAGCACTTGGCCCGTGACTCGTGTATATACAACCTTCCACCCCGTTGTGTATGAAGTGAAAGTACATTATGATGTATTTGCTATCCAAGGGCCGAGACAACCGCAACGATATTGATGTATACCTACAACCATTGGTGGAAGATCTTGTGATACTGTGGAACGAAGGTGTACAGGTATTGGACGAGTACAAACGAGAGTACTTCACTCTACGCGCATTGTTGTTCTGCACCATCAATGATTTTCCTACGCTTGTTAACCTGTCCGGCCGTACTATAAAAGGAGCCAAAGCATGCCCCCAGTGCATGGATGAAACTGCTAGTGTGTGGCTCAACAACTCAAGGAAAACAGTGTACATGCGTCACCGGAGGTTCCTTCGCAGGAATCATCCGTACCGCAATATGAATAAACAATTCGACGGGACAAAGGAGGACGGTTTAGCTCCAAGGCATCTTCATGGGGAAGAGGTGTATGATATGGTTAGGGATCTTAATGTTGTACTTGGAAAGGGGAGTACTGGTAATACATCGCGTCCCATATTGAGAAGACCACATGGAAGAAGAGATCCGTCTTTTGGGATTTGCCCTACTGGAAGGACTTGGAAGTTCGACACTGCATCGACGTCATGCATATAGAGAAGAATGTATGTGACAGCGTGGTTGGTCTTTTACTGAATATTCCTAGCAAAACAAAGGATGGACTGAAGGCACGAAGGGATCTGGAAGACATGAAAATCGGAGCCGAGCTACATCCTCAAGACACTGGGAAAGATCGGTTTTACCTTCCCCCAGCTTGCTACACTTTGAGCAAGAAAGAGAAAACAGAACTCTACAAGTGCTTGCATGGTGTGAAAGTTCTGTCTGGTTACTCTGCAAACATCAAGAAGCTGGTATCGATGGAAGATTTGAAGTTAACTGGCATGAAGTCTCATGATTGTCATGTGATACTGACACAAATGCTCCCTATTGCAATTAGAGGTATTTTGCTTGACAAGGTCCGAGAGGCAATCACGAGGTTGTGTTCCTTCTTCAACACGATTTCATAGAAGGTCATCGATCCCGTTGGACTTTATGAACTTCAGGCTGATGCGGTAAAGACTCTGTGCCAGCTAGAGATGTATTTTCCCCCATTATTTTTTGATATCATGGTTCATCTCATTGTTCACCTTGTCAATGAGATAAATATTTGTAGCCCCGTATTCCTGCATCAGATGTACCCATTTGAAAGGTATATGGGTATTCTGAAGAAATATGTACGTAATCGATCTCGGCCGGAAGGCTCCATTGTAGAAGGTTATGCAACTGAGGAGGTTATTGAGTTCTGTGTCGATTACATGAAGGAGGTCGAACCGCTAGGAGTGCCTGTATCTCGCCATGAGGGTAGGCTAGGTGGGAAAGGTGTAATAGGAAAGAAATCTACAAATTCTTATGATAATATTTTGTTCGAACAAGCCCATTTCACAAGATTGCAATGATCATTGATGTGTACCAGATATGGACATACACAAGGGTAAGCTAAGGAGGGAAAACCGAGGACGATCGAGTTTTGATAACAAAAGAGCACAATCGCTTGTTCACCATTGGTTCAGTGGAGCACATGTCCGTGAAGAAACGAGTGTTACATTAAGGTGGTTGGTAAAAGGGCCTTGTGTACAATCATGACATGGCAAGGATATGACATCAATGGATATACATTTTACACGAGAGCTCGGGATAGCAAGAGCACTTACCAAAACAATGGTGTCCGTATAGATGCTTCACGACAACACAGTAGTCTGAAGAGCAACTACTATGTGTTCATAGAGGAGATTTGGGAGCTGGACTACTTCATTTTCAAAATCCCGGTGTTTCGATGTCATTGGGTACAACTCCCGAAGGGTGTCAAGGTGGACAAGTACGGCTTTACTACTGTGGACATCGAACATGTCGGATACAGAGACGAACCATTCAGACTTGCGAATCAAGTAGCACAAGTATTCTACATAATCGACCCAACAGATAAGAAGCGCCATGTAGTTACGCAAGGAAAAGAAGGATCGTTGGAGTTGAGAATGTCGTGGATGAGAAAGAGTACAACCAGTTTGATGAGTTGCCTCCTTTCGTAGACGACAGCATCAGGCCCGAAGAAGAAACCACTCAAGAAGTTACCTATCATCGCGATGATCACAACGAAGGCCAAATTGTGAAAGAAAATAATTAGCTAGGAGTAATGGCAACATGTCTCCATTTATATGAAGTAATGGAAATGTGATGTAAGAAATGTACATTTATGTGGAATTAATAGGAAATAAATATGCATGATTTTGATGAGAAAACTTTGAAATTTCGGTCAGGATCCCAGCCCATTTCCAGGGTTGGAAACCCACTGGGCTGAAACTACGCGGGGAAAGTTTCCTCGCCTCGCCAGGTCGGGTTAGGTTTCCCCGTTGTGTCGCCCGACTCGCCCCCTCTCGTGAGCGCCACCTCCCCTCTCTCGTGAGCGTCGCCTCCGCCCGCATAGCCTCCTCTCGCGAGCGTTGCCTCCGCCCGCATCGCCTCCTCTCGCAATGTCACCTCCGTCAGTCTCGCCTCCTCTCACGATGGCGCCTCCGCCCGCGTCGCCTCCTTTTGGGATCTCGACGATGCGACGGGCCTCTCCCCTCGCGACTCTCCTCATCGCCAAAGTGGAGTCTTGTTCAATTGAATTCAGGTTTCTATGGGTAATGAGGAAATGTAGTAGCTTGAATAATTCTATTTACTCATTTTTTATGTGCTCTAGGATATAAACATTTAAATGACTTTGGACACTGTTCATGGAAGAAGAATTGCACTCAATAGAGGGAAAGAAAGACACTTTTCAGGTAAAAGAAGGGTATGGACAAGTTCTAATTTCATATCCCTTTTTTGGGCTATTTTTCTAAACATACTATGTTCTTGTTACTTTTGTTGCAAATCTTACCGTGTAAAGACAGGAACAGAACAAGATAATAGTTTGAACACTACCAATCATCTGTATATATGGTGGGGTAGACTGTATTTATGGTGATTAATAATACTAACCGTCACAGATAATAGTTATCTATGGCGGTTAATAATAATAACCGTCACAGATAATAGTATATGTGACGGTTATTATTATTAACCGCCACAGATAACTATTATCTGTGACGATTATTATTATTAACAGCCACATATACTCCCTCTATATATGCTAAACCTAAGCCCGCCTTCTGCACTTCCGAAATTTTGTCGCCTCCTGCCCTCCTGCACCGCGCCGTTGTCCGTGGTCCCCGTCTCCAAGCCGTGCCGCCACCACTCGAAGCCGCCGCCACTCCAAAGCCATGCCCGTGCCACCACTCGAAGCCACCGCCACTCCAAAGCCGTGCCCGCACTGCCACTCCACAGCCTCTGGTTCAACGCCGCCGCTACAGCCTCGGTAATAACTTACAAATGCGATTCAACATCAGATTGCACCTTCTTTACTGTGTATAGAATTTGATGCCAATATTTGCATATTTCATATAGTTAAACAGAAAATTGTTACATGCATAGAACCTCTTCATGTACCAAATCAATTCTATTTTTATATTCAGTCAATAACATGACATCCTGCATTTGTTAAGGATATGTATATAAGCAAGTGCTCGGCGTATCTGCAAAGTATATTTGTGACGTAGGTCATCGAGACTGTTACTTCTTTTAAGTTTTAACTCTATTGAATGAAGTTTCTTTCAGATGGATTGACATGACGTATTAATGTTCCACAAAACAAAATATATATCCATAATCCATAAGCTCTAGTGTGGAACATATGGCATGCATGCAACCATGCGTCATGACCACTAGACAATGCAACTGAAAAGAAGTAATCCACATTTTGCAAAATCTATACCCTAGTCTATTTTTTCTTTTGAAAAGACACTGCTCTTGTGCAAAGATGAATGTTGAACTGAGGACAGTTTCTAAAGCATAACATCATTCAGAAAAATAACCAATAGTCAGGGCAGACCTGATAAGTGTATAGTTTGACATAAATGAGGGGCACCCGTTGATTCGTTCTGTTGTACTGTCTTGTAATCCGGTTTACTGTTTCTAGAACAAACTCAAGCACAAGATTGAGATAAAGCTCATCCCTTTCGGTGGTTGAAAAGAAGTAATGCTTAAGAGCAACAATGTTAGGATGGTCAAGCATATGCATAATTTTAGTAAGATTTCCTTCTCTCTTAGTTCTCTAGTTTATTTTCTTGCCATCTTTGGCCAAAATATTGGTAGCCAATTTGGTGATCAAATTTTGGTAAGGTTTAGTTAAGCAAATTTGTCATAAAACCAAACAGGCTGATATTCCGAAAATGAAATCTGAAACCTTGACATAGTGTCGGCGACAACATCTAAAGCTCTACCCAATTGACATAGCCATTTGCTTAGTACTTCTTATGTTTCTCAATACATATCTATCGGGGATTGGGTAGTCCCTATGGCGACCATCGTACCTCAGCGACCAGTCGAGCGCTGACCGTGCACACCCTTGGATGGAGTCCCCAAGGGAGATCCTCGGGTAGGTCAGCTCTCGGACCTACCCCGACCTTAATCCAGCTCACCCGCGAGCGTGCTTGCTTAGGGATGCGTGACTGGTGACCGGGTCCGAAGGAAGCGGCCTTGGGCGTCACCAAAAAGCCGGGCATGGTCCACGAAGGCGACGTGGCATTAATCGGTTGGCGGCTAGAAGGACGGTACGGCCACGATCTACACCCCCTACGCCTACGTAGTGGTATGGCGAAAAGCAAGAGAACAGTCCACCCACGTCCGGGAACAGTGGCACGCTGCTCCGTAATAAATGTTGTAATGCTGTAATCGCCTATAAATACCCCGTCGCACGTAGAGTTTAAGGTTCCACCCTGGTTCCGGACACCCTTAGGAGAACAGAGAAGAAGAACACTCGCTTGTGAGAGGTAGAGAGGAAGGGAGAGGAAGAGTGAAGGGTGGCTTAGAGCCCCTGTGCAAGCACTTGTAACCCATCTTTACAAGTTAGAACAATCGCTGGACGTAGGGTTGTTATCTCCCCGCGAGAGGCCCGAACCAGGCCAAAAAAGATCCCCTGTTGGTTGTGTTGTCTTGGTCCGTAGCCCGGCAGGCCCTCGGACGCTATACCCTCCGCAAAAAAAGGGCCTTAGGTTGATCCCTCATTCAACAAGTAAGCTCGGCGGGGGACTGGTTCCCGAATCTTCGACAATATCATTCTAGCTTTCAAATTTATTTTTAAATATATATTAAAAGGAAAAGCATGAAAACATCTCTCGTGCAAGTAAGTACTGGTGTAAATGCATTCATACATGCGGGTGTGCTGATTTAATACTAGAAGCTCATGCATGCATTAACTCCTTGCCCACCATTTTATGCATTAATTAACATCCTATATGATGGTTCAAGGGATATATTAGTGGTTTCACACTTCTCCTTGGTCTATGAGCCAAACCAAAATA